>JBAMJR010000053.1:9137500-9307500 GCA_038501785.1 Myoxocephalus aenaeus
ATATAATAAGTAACTTAGTTACGAGTACAGGTCCTTTTCACGAACTTGGCAAAACTCACTTTTAACCACATAGCTTCTAGTTGTCTGTCCCGTATGAGTCTGCCTCAGCAAAACCTCTTACCTCCCAGATGTCCCCTGTCCCGTCCTTAGGTCTCTTTTTTTGTTTTTTTTGTTTCTTTAATCAAGTTGCTTTTACAGAAACACACATAGATGGGGCATCTAACACACACACACACACACACACACACACACACACACACACACACACACACACACACACGCGCACACACACACACAGTGTGAGTCATGCACAGCATCAATTTGACATGCGGCCCACTCTCCCAGGCAGAGCGCTGCCTTTTTTGATCAAACTAGATTGTTGGCGCATTAAGCCAGTAAGAGCTCCTGCAGACAAACAGATAAATACATTGTTTACTGTACGTCTGTCCCCCGAGTAACCGGAAGATGATTTTTGTTTCATTCCAGAAATATCAAATTGAATCATTTTGTTTTTGTCTCACTCTCTCCTCTCTTTCGCTCACTTTCCACTGCTGTAGATGTAGCTGTGTGTGTTTTGATTGAGTGTTTTGAGAGCAAAAAAGTAAAAGAAATGGAAATATCTCATAGCAGATTGATGTCAGTTTCAATATCAGTGAGGAGGCTCTGTGTGTGTGTGTGTGTGTGTGTGTGTGTGTGTGTGTGTGTGTGTGTGTGTGTGTGTGTGTGTGTGTGTGTGGCTTTCGGGCTCCGACAGAAGAAAAGCCTTGACATTTTGTGCTTGAATGATTTCTATGATTTTTTATTTCTTTACAAATATGACTCGCTTAATCTTTATGTGTGTGTGTCTATATGTTCTTTTCCATTTGTGTTTTTTCAATGGGCCAGAAACCGAAGTCCACACTTGGTTAGAGTAGAATGACACTCCACTGTTGGTAATTTAGGAATGTGTGTGTGTGTGTGTGTGTGTGTGTGTGTGTGTGTGTGTGTGTGTGTGTGTGTGTGTGTGTGTGTGTGTGTGTGTGTGTGTGTGTGTGTGTGTGTGTGTGTGTGTGTGTGTGTGTGTGTTCCAGCGACCATCATTTTGAATGAGCTAAATTGGACAGAGGCCTTGGAAGATGTTTTCCGGAAAAACAAAGAGGAAGATCCCTCAATCCTCTGGCAGGTGTTTGGCTCGGCCACCGGATTGGCTCGGTACTTCCCAGGTGAGCAGCTGAGTAGCCAATGGAGTTACTCCAACTGCCGCTGACCTTCCTGTGGTCATTTCAACATGTGGCAGGCAGATGCATGCAAACACAAGGAAACTTCTCTAATCAATGTTTTGCGGTCAGCTGAACACTCTTTCTTGTGACTTTGGGCTGAGAAAAAGGTGTAAAATTCATTAATTACTTTTCGAAAAACATGTGAATACACGTCATGAGCGTCTCTCGTAAAGTTCGCTTTTAAAATTGTGCACTTCTTTATTACCACAAATGTCACATGTCAGGAGATTACTTTTGAATTGTCCTCTATGTCTCAAAGATTGCATTAAAGGAATAGTTTGACATTTTTGGGAATACCATACAACAATTATTGAACTTTGGAGGCAGGCTAGCTTCCCCCTGCTTCCAGTATTTATGCTAAGCTAAGCTAATAGCCTCCTGGCTCGAGTTGCATATACAGAAATCAGAGCAGTGTCAATCTTCTCACCTTTAAGAAAGCAAATATAATGGATTGCTCAAAAAGTCCAACTATTCTTTTAATATAAAACATATTAAGATCATATTTAAGGTGATAGATGTAAGACATGTGTTTAGCCACTAACTCACGTATTCAAGTACCTAAAACCCAATCTTAATGTGAAGTAAACATACTTTCTTTTCCCCATTTTCTTCCTTCTGCCAAATCCCAGCATCCCCTTGGATCGACTCAAGCAATTCGGCCGATAAGATCGACCTCTACGATGTTCGCAGGCGACCGTGGTGAGTGGAGACACTCATTATGGAAAGTGCCATTTTGTTTCTGTGTCTCTAATAATCTCATCGTCAGTCATTTCTGTGGTGTTTGTCAAGGGCATAGACATGGCTCATTCAATCTACCTGTGTAATTAATCATATTAAAGATTCATTTTCAAAAACCCTTCTTCCATGTTGCATAAACTGATTACACATAAGGACATCGCTACACATACACAGTTTAAAACTATCAAATCCAGGTTTCTAACCAAACCCACTCAAACCAACACATCAGAGCACTATGATGATTAAGGCACTGTAGATTAAATGGTACCAATACGAAAGCTTCATTAGTCTCTTAAAAAATTATTAAAATATGGTTGGAAACTATCAATACGCTTTTAACCATGTTATTCAATTTCATTAGCCTTAAAAGCTCTGTCGGCTATTGAGCGCCTGATCTCTGACAAAGACGCACAACTGTTTGCTTATTAAAGAAATGGGAGAGTTAAAAAATGTAAAGGTCTGATTGATTTCAAATGATAGAGAGGGATATTTAATTAATTGCACAAAGAGAGATAAGAGTGATGAAACTGCAAAATGTGCTGAAGTTTGTGTTTTGTAGATTCCTTAGAAATTGGTTTAAAAAATTACTTCTGCATTATAATTACTCCCTATGTGAGCTTTCCTCTGTGCATATGCATCTTTACATACTCAATATCCACGACCTTCATGTGTGTGTCTGTTATTACTCACCAGGTACATTCAGGGGGCAGCATCACCCAAGGACATGCTGATCCTGGTGGATGCGTGAGTGACGACCTCGTGATTCATTACAGTCAGATTGTATTTTATTTTGCACGCCAGAAGGCCCCGATGCTAACCTTCTGACTGCGCCGCGCTCCCGGCTGCTTCCACATGTGACACTGACAAACAATAAGAAGTCAGGGTATCTTGCGACTTCGTGATCTACAGTCCAGTTGTGTCTTCCTGTGATGAGTGATTTATGCCTCAACAGTTTAGGTTTAGAATAGCCAAGATGTTCAGAGAGGATTCTGGAGCATTATGTGTCACGACAGCAGAAGAAGCCGTATTCCGTATTTATCAAGGTCACACAGTTAAAAGCAATTTAGAACATATATAGAACTGCAAAACTACCAATGATTCACATACATATTGTTTGACAGTTTGATAGTTTACATTATAGTATATAGTGTACATCAACTTGTTTTGTTGTGTAGAAAAAGGGCTGATACTGTATGGGAAACAAGCTTAAAGGATAAGGATCATTATTGTTAAAGCAATCTTCTGAAAAGAGCTGTTTCACTTGTTGATATGTCCCTTCATTCCCATAAACATGGCTTCTGTAGTTTATCTTAAATCAATTCCACAAATCAATTATACTCGCTAGAGCACCAAGTGTGTATTAATCCGTGGCTGTAAATAGTCCCAAACAAATTTGTAATTTACTCCTTTTTTAGCAGTGTCTGCTAAAAACCACGGAGTCTTAGCTGTTTTAAAAATTAAAAGAAATATTGCTGACATGTTAATAAAGATTTGCATCATCTGTAGAAACCAATGAGTTTGGGACTATGTGCCCGAATCAAAGTAGAGAGGCTGGAAAGTATTGATCGACTAACCCACTGTTGGTTTTGATCTTTTTATGGAATTTGATGACCATGAGAAAAATATTGAAAACGACAGTCCTCGCCTTTTAAAGTCTTTCTAATAGCATTCGTATTTATTTAACGTATTATTGCTGATGATTCACCATATTTTTAAACCTTTTGTTAATTAATTATTTACCACAACCAAAGGAACATGGATATCTTGCTGCATGCAAGAACATGTGATTGTGAGTGGTGTAATCTTGCCAACGTGATTTGTTTGAATTGGTGTGCTTTGGTGGAGTTTCACTATGAATGGCACTCATGGCACAGCACCAGGGCTAAATGACAATGCAATATGAGGTGTGAAAAAACTAAAGTTGTCCACTTGCAGCACTTAACACAGCTCTGGTAATGTCACACAGAGGATTGATGAGGCTTATTAGACATTACAAGCTGCCTGTGTTATGCTTAGGTGAAAGAATCATTAGAGGAACTCCACTCCTCTTGTTACCTGCAGGAACCAATTAAGCGCTGTATCTGGATTTACATCAGTGCAGGGTCCCCAAAGACTTCTATGGGAGCACAGATTATGTATTATTAATGTTTAACGCTAACATTCACAGTTTGCGTGTGAGATAATAGCCTGAAAAATGGTGATGGCACTAAACTCACGTCATAGATGAAGATTACTAATTATAACTAATGTGATAGATAATACTATATCTCGCCTGTGGAAGAAACTAGTGTGAAGGCAGAAGGCTTTACAGATGGCGACGTCAGTTGTTGAGTCTGTTCAATTTATTGGGGCATATTAAGATATCTCGGCAACTCACCACATTGCTACATAATTTGTTATGCATAATCATGCTTTACATTAGAGACCCACTGACGCCTCCTTCAGCGCCCTGATTTAGTTTCACATCTATATACATTTTCTCATTTGACTGTGTTGGCATAAGACAATATATATATATATATATATATATATATATATATATATATATATATACCTATGTAATATTGATTTATTTTGTAAAACAATGCATCTGTGCCAAACTGCAGGAGTGGCAGCGTTTCGGGTCTCACCCTCAAACTCATCCGAACGTCGGTCAGCAAGATGCTGGAGACCCTCTCTGACGACGACTACGTGAACGTGGTCTATGTGAGTATTCCCGCAGCTAATAGTAATATTTCATCTCCACTGGAAATAAATGTGGCTTCTTCGAATATTTACTTATGGAAATACTCAACTTTCAATCTCTTCACGTTACAAAACCCTGCCTATGAAGTTCTTGTGATTGTGTTCGTGTTTTGAACTTCCAGGTGCACACATAGCTGAATGTTAATGTGGACATATTTGTGGCTTGGCGGTTTGGTTGAGTCATTGCTTTAAACATGGCAATGACCTTTTGAGTGGCTTAATGTACCGCACATGGATGGATCTTTATTATGGCTGCAGATGTGCATGGATGCATGCATTCTTGTGTGCTCATTTGTCTGACTCAAAGAATGTGTGCAAGCATATATTTATACGTATATGCTCTGTATGTGTGTGAGTGCGTATGTGTGTATATGAGTGACATGTCTCAAGAGCATCAGAGCTGAATCCAAGTATGTTTGCCCGATAGAGCGAACACATGGCACAACTTGAGCAAACCCTGAAATGCCACACGATAAGTTTGAGAAATGAATGCGTGCTGTATTTATGACCCACACTTTGAATCGGTGGCACGGAAGGGAGAAGGTTCCAGCCTATTTGACATTCTGTAGAAAGCTCAGGCACAAAAGATTTACTGACAACGGGATGGAAGAAATAGTCATCCATCATAATTTTTAAACTCCATTGCTGCATAAGTCAGATTCATGCTTCCTTGCACTATTAGTTCTGTGAAGAAAAAGAACACACGTTTAAGTGGTTCCAGTGGTGATTTACAGGCAGTCACACTGGAAATGATTTGCAGGACTAAAATACTCTAACTTGATTTTGAGCCCATTAGAAGCACTGCTAAAATCTACCTCTTTATATTGTTGCCAGGAAATCATGAAACTGGTGTCCTTCACCTAATGAGAGGTTGTGTAAGTTAGCTAATGCTGTTAGCTGTTAGCTGTTAGCTATTCACATACTAAAGAGAATAAAACATTACATAAAAAAAACAAAAAAAACAGAAGGTCCTCTTCTGCAACATTGTATTCTTTATCCAATCAGGTAAAACAAAACTAACTAAATTAAAGACTAAGAAAGAGTAAAAGCAGCAGTTTAAAATTTTGGGATCTTTACTCTCTTTCTTGCCAAGAGCGAGATGAGATGATCGATACCACTCTCATGTCTGTTTGTAAGATAAGGCTTCTGTAATGGTAAAATATAGCATTGCTTATGTTACAACAGGTTTTAGAAGTTGCATAGAGAAATTGTTCGTGTCTAATGATAAAGTACTAAGCCGATGTAAGCAGAGGTGATTTGGTGGGTCACAGGCCAAGAGAAGACAATGGGCCTCTGTCTTGAAACAGCCTGCTCAGCTAGCAGAGATAGCAACGGATCGCAATGTGCCTGGGAGAGGCCTTTACGTATCTTCTGCAAACCTAACAGATAACCTAATTTCTAAACCATATCTGGTTTAGAAATAGTTAATTCTACTGGTGTTCCTCTAAAAAGGGGATGTTACTTCCGATATGTATAATTATGCCGGTGACTTTTTCATATGTTAAAGAAATGGTAGCTGTTACATGTTTACTCCTTTCTTGCAAGAAATAAACGAACAAAGACAACTTTGATTCTTGAGACTTTATTCCTCCTTCCCGAGTAACAGAAAATCTTCCATCACACTTCAGTTAGCAGCTGGCTAGCTAGCTTAGCCTCGACACATTACCCCACTTTCATAACGCTTTAAGCCAATGTCCATTGTCTTCTTTTTTTATCTGATTAACTCTGTTACAGAATGTAACATAACAAGTCAACATTTACATATGTTTTAATGTGGGGCATGAATTTTTCTTATTAGAATGCATTAGTTTACCTCCAGCATACCTATATGTGGTCTGTCTGGCTGCAATATTCAACCCTCCGGCCTTTAATAATGCCCATCTTTTTTCAAAAAATTATAAAGATGCACATTTAAAAATATCTCGTACTTCCATACATCATGTACTTTGATGTGCCTGCCCTCTATCTGAAATCTCCTTCTTAATCCTTATTTGTCTCCTCTTTGCCCTTCAAATGGGAGGGAGGAATTAATGATTTTTATAGTTTACGTTCCAAATGAATTATTAATTACATTTTCTTTCACTTCCCTTAATAAAGCAATGGTTTATGTTTTTGTTTGGAAATTTCAAATCAGCTAAGTGAAAGAGCTTTTGATGTTAATTAAATAAGGCAGCAGTGTCATGAGTATATTAAAGGCATTCAGCTCAGTTCATTGCCCTAAATAAGCATTTTAAAGCTTAATCTGTTACAACCTTTCATAATAGAATAGTGTAGTAAATTAATTCATGTATTTCTGGATAAATCCCTCACTAAAGCAAAACGTTGCTCTGTGTCCTTAGTGAATATATACAGAACAAATCATATCTCAGTCTGGTGATCCTTTATGCTTCCTTTCTCAGTCGTATGATGTGCTGCGACCCCGAGGTGTCTCACTCACACATCCGCTCAACTTTTCAATCAGAGACAGTGAATATAATTCTGTCACACAATAGTTCAAAACCTAATTACCTGAACTATAATGCAGTTTAAAACCTGTGATCTTGTGGAAATGTAGTCCATATTTTAAGATAGTCGTTTGAGTTTAGTTAGTTGAGTTCATAAGCAGTTGTTGATTTTTTTGACCTCTTATCTTGACCTCTTAATACTGTAAATGGAAAGACTGAGACTGTGTTTGTTTGTGTTCACTTAATGGCTTTAACAGAAGACGAAATGATAGTGACTTTAAGTTATTCAAGGTATTCTTTTTATATACACAAACATATATGAAGAACAATCCCTCCTACAGTATGCTGTTGTACTGAGCTTTTGTTACGGCGTCTGAGATATTTTAAGATATATTCTTTAACTCAGTTCTAACGCACACTGCTTTATATTGTTTTGTGTGTAGGCGGGAATCTTTTTCAAGGACAAATGTCTTGGCAGTATACTTCTGCCAACATGAATAGCAACATTGAATAGATAGAAACAGTCATTGTGAGCTGCAGCATCCTTTGTGTTCTGAAAAAACTTAACCCCTTGTGAATAAAAGAAAAACAGCAAAGAGATGATGCATAAACTGCGTGAAAGTTAGTTTTTTGCTTGTAAATCCTGGCTTTTATGGTCCTTGTTCTTTGTTTTGGATATGTTTCGATGATCTCTGAAACATTCCTTTCATACTTCCGAGAATAACTTTGCTGTTGTATATTTGGGCTACTTTTCCTCTATGATACTATCTGTTGCTTTGGCAACTCACTCACATCTCAGAATGACTTTGTACCCTTGTCATTGTACACACTGATCACAAAGTTTAAGTCTCTTTAAAGTACCATCTGCACTATCTTCTCACCCGTATTTGACATGTTATGTAAGATTTGATAGGTACTTTTATGTAAGACTTAAGCAAAAGGTGCAATTCAGTAATGTAACCAGTTTTTGTGGACCTAAGTAACTTATTGTGTGTGTGTGTGTGTGTGTGTGTGTGTGTGTGTGTGTGTGTGTGTGTGTGTGCGCACTTGTTTGAGAGAGTGTGTTAGTGCGTTGTTTTTTTACATGATCATGATTGCAAAGCTGTCTTGGCTAAAACAGATGTTGGGTATTAATGAGCCATGTCCCAGTCCTCCATAGGTGCTATGTGTGTGTGTGTGTGTGTGTGTGTGTGTGTGTGTGTGTGTGTGTGTGTGTGTGTGGGTTTATATTTGTGCGTGTGTGCATGACTTGATAGGGTTCCATCTGTGCCTCTACAGTAACTATTCACCAATATTGATCTGCTTTACATGTAGAGCTGTGTAATGTCAGAGTAATGTCTGTCTCTACGGCATAATCCCTCCATAATCAAGCTCTTTGTTTTTTTTTTTACCTCCTTATGCCACTGTTTTCACATCCCTACCTGCTCTCCTGCCAATCCTTCCTTCTGCTCCTATAGCTCCCTTCGGTCTGTGCAGATTTTGATTAAGACTGATTTCATTTCACACATGACAAATTTTTGCAACAGCAAAAGCCAAGAAGTTAAAGTCAAAAGTTATAACATTTTACGAATAATTATTTTAATTGTATTTGATGTAAAATGGAATCAATTTAATTTATGTCCTAAAATACCGTAATATCTTAAGCCAAGCCAATATGTTTAGGGGACACCGCACGACTCCGTGACAAAGAGAAAACAGGCCGCATATTTAACAGAAAATATGTGCAAGTGCCTTCCCTCCACTTCCCATCATTCCTCCTTCCCTGTTCCCTCCAGTTCAATGACAAGGCCACGTACGCGGCGTGCTTTGAGAACCTGGTGCAGGCCAACGTCCGCAACAAGAGGATGCTGAAAGAGAAGGTGCAGAACATCACAGCCAAGGGTATCACCAACTACAGAGGCGGCTTCGAGCTGGCCTTTGAGCAGCTCGCGCAGGTAAAGGGTCAGCGTGGTCGTGCGTGGTGGAATATCTGTGTGGTATCTGAATATCATAAGGCCCGTAGCAGTACATGTGTATTCGTGGATAATGGTAGGGATGTTAACGTTGAGGACGTTGCTGTCAATATTTAGTTGTTTGATTGTTTTATCCGACAACGGCCCTGGGAATATGCAGATCAAGCTTGACGAACAGTCTAATATAAGTTATGTCTATTAAATGTATCATTTTCATTAAATTATGAAATGAATGGTGGAGCATAGGAATCCCAATGTCCTAATTTAAGAGTGAGTATATGGCGTACTCTTGTGTTTTTTTCGGGCATTGCAGGTTTTTGTATCCAAGCGAGAGCTCATGTTTCCCTTGCCATCGTCTGAATATGCATAACTAGGCATTACAAGAGAATTATTTTTGCAACCGCTTCTTTAATATGTTCCTAACAACAATAGGAATTTGTTGTTTTATTATTTTCCTCTGGTAAATAGTGGTTAAAACACAAACTTTGTTATCCCCAAGACGAATGTGTCAAGGGCCAACTGTAACAAGATCATCATGCTCTTCACTGACGGAGGAGAAGAGCGGGCAGAGGAGATCTTTGAAAAATACAACCCCAAGCAAGCGGTAAGACTGTAAGCCCAAGATGACCAGAGAGCGGACTACAGCAGTTTTTGCACTATATTAAATATGTTTTTCTCTTTTTTCCCCCTCATAGGTGCGCATCTTTACATTTTCAGTAGGTCAACACAACTACGACAAAGGACCAATACAGTGGATGGCCTGCGCTAATAAAGGTACGAGGTTTCATTAGACATACACATATCTGATGTGTATTCCTCGGTAGAATGAAGATGAAGCAAATAATATAAAGGCCCCAACTGACATCTAAATGTAAACAAAATCATGTTCAATGAATTAACATAAACAACCACACAAAGTTAATGCTTTCTACATTAGTATGTTTTGTTAACGCACAAGAGAAACGGGACTCTGTTTTCAATCATGACCAGCCGGTGAACACAAATACACAATATTTAAGTTATTGTGAGCACACCTTGATTTTGTACATGATCAAAAAACACTCCAGAATAAACCTTTTAAGATAATTTCACAATTTTGGTTTCGTCAACCTAAACTAACGGACAACATTAGAATAGTAGATGAATATCAATATGCTGTTTTGTTAAAACGTGCGCCACTTATTCGGCCATTTGAGCTGTTATATGTACAATGAATGAGGTAAGGCCATCTAAATGAAGTTTCACGATGAATACTATAATAAGTGTATATCTTTGTTTCAGGGTACTATTATGAGATCCCATCTATAGGTGCCATCAGGATCAACACTCAGGTAAACTCAAATTACAACACAACCACAATTACTCCTATTTATGCACAATGGTTGCTACTTTACTTGTCTGTGGCTCCAACCCTCTGGCATACTTTATTAGTTGTGTATTGTGCCCTCTTGTGGTGGAATGACCAATGTGCAGGTGATAAATAAAAACACTGACGCCCGTCTCTGGTTCTTCTTTGCAGGAGTACCTGGATGTGTTGGGCAGGCCGATGGTTAAGGCCGACAGAAGGGCCAAGCAGGTTCAGTGGACCAACGTCTACCTGGATGTTCTGGTATGCCATGTGTGATAATGTAAATACTGAACGCACTTCGTGGGAAAATAAATTGGCTATTTGTAGTAGAGCTCTGCAAGAATGAGAAAAAAAAGTTTTCTGTCAGATGACGAATACCAGATAAGTGGTAAACATTCGCCGTTAGTCATCTCGGTAAACTCAACTTCAACTCTGCTCCAGCAGCGTTTGTGAGAGGACATGCTGCGTCCACAAGCTTCTCGCGGTGTTTAAGCTTCTGTCAAGATGAACTTTTAGGCGACAGCGCAGATAAGAAACCAGTCGGGTAAAAAGAGCCAAATAGTTTGGGTGTTGTCATTGGTTTTACTGATAAGAAGCTGTCAACGTGTGTGACTGTATTGACCTGCTCGCCATCAGAAATGTCTCTGCCTATTTTCAAGCTGCAGCCGGTTAATGTTTGTCTTTTTATTATTCAGAAGAATCGTTCAAAAATCGATAAAGCACCATGAGGTATAATGTGAATGTACGTCATGAGTGTCATTGATTGACCTACATTGCTAATAGCGATTCGATATGTTGTCTGTCTTCCAGGAGCTCGGCCTGGTCATCACTGGCACGCTGCCCGTCTTCAACAAGACCAACACAGGCTCAAAGGTAAAGAAAAGACTTTTGGATTCTCATGTTGCTCAATTGATGTAGATTCAAATGAACTCCTTTTATTTTACAGACACATTTATTGTAACTTCTACTTTTGTATATATTAAACTTTCCAGAGTGTTTCTTTATTCACATCTACTGTACATCTGACACTTTGACCCCTCGGGAGAGTTAAAGTCTACTGTTTTGTGACACGCTATAATGTTTACCAGACAAAAAATATAAAAATAAAAGCAAACACACAACATGAATACTACTCAATCATCGTCTCATCCTCGACTTTCATCCTCCTCTTTCTTGTGGCTCTTCCTTATGTCCTTTGTTGACGCTGAGGTCCCTCGGAGCTCTCCCACGTGCATCCACAGGAAGACGCTCTCGCATGCCATGAAGCGAAAAATCAAAAAGAGATCAAACCTGCAGATCAGAGAGACAAATGATCCGGTAGCTAAGTGCTTCAAGATGAGGTTACATGTCTACCTCCAAGGACTCGGGGTTACCTTCTGCTACGGCTGAAGACGAAGGCTGGAAATGCCTTGTCAGTGACTCATGGCGGCATGTAAAGCTTTTGGGAATGAGGCTGTCCAGATTTCTATTGCACCCCATTTCCGTGAACTCATTCAGAGTGCACAGAGGGACTTGACTCATCCAGAAAGAACAACAGGAGTTGTGGGTCTCACAGTGACTCTTTCTACCCCTGACTTCCTCTTCTTTGTTTTCTCTCCGCTTCTCTCTCAGAAATCTCAAAACCAGCTCATCTTGGGGGTTATGGCTATTGATGTCTCCCTGGAAGATATCAAGAGACTGACGCCTCGGTTTACTGTAAAAGCACACACTACATAAATAAACACATACAGAAACCAGCCTATTTACACAGGAGATTATATATTTGGCACCTGGATTCCTCCATCATTCCTTTCTCTGTATATTTCCTATTCCCTGTAGTTTGGACCAAATGGCTACTACTTTGCCATTGACCCCAATGGATATGTGCTGCTCCATCCTAATCTCCTGCCAATGGTAAGACAAATCACTCAACTGTATTCAGAGCAACCAGATGTTTTCTTTTCCTGCAGACAGTCCTGTCTGTCTTGCTAAAACACATTAGTTGCACATTAATATTGGTCAAACTGGCAAGTTAAACATGACATTTGTGATAGTCAACGGGCTTTTCAGACTGAGAATACATAAGGGTTGTTGTCTTTTGCGACCCATAAGGAATTCCTATTATGACATTTTGCAGAATGTACCTTTTTAAATATTATTTTAGCAT
The DNA here is from genome assembly GCA_038501785.1 of Myoxocephalus aenaeus. Classification (NCBI taxonomy): domain Eukaryota; kingdom Metazoa; phylum Chordata; class Actinopteri; order Perciformes; family Cottidae; genus Myoxocephalus; species Myoxocephalus aenaeus. The sequence continues at coordinate 9,150,133 of JBAMJR010000053.1, forward strand.
GAAAATGACACAGCACAGCATCTCTCTGCTGCATGGACATAGCAAGATGTTTCTCATTGACCTTTGAGACATACAACTTTTCTTGTAAATCCCATATGCACACATTGGTCACAGATGTTTACAACTTTCAAAAGTCAGTGTCAGTATTTAAATTTCTCCATGATTGGTTTCAAAAATGTTATTATCCGAATCTGTTTTGGAGACAAAATATGAATGTCTGATATTCTCTTTTGTAGTCAAAGCCCACTGATTATAAATTATAATAATTGCTTGCATTTCCGTGTAGACTGCCAAGTTTCATGAACCTGTAACGCTGGACTTCTTGGATGCAGAGCTAGAGAATTCGCTCAAAGTGGAGGTTTGGAAAATACATCACTCAAAATATTATGATTCCATTCGCTCATATCCGAAAGAATAAAACAATAATTTGTTAACATTTCTTTTCTTTTTTTTATTGATTAATTGATTTATGTTTGGTTGTTTGGTCAACAGATGAGAACAAAAATGATCAAAGCTGAAACGGGGAATTACACAATGTCGACATTGGTGAAATCCAAAGATGAGGTAATTTTATTTTGAAAGGGGATTGGAGTCCATGACAGTCATAAACACTTTTCTGAGGAACTGCAATGTGTACTGACCAAACTGTTGCCCTCAAAGCGCTACATCGACGTAGGTCAGAGGACGTACACCTTTGCTCCAGTGAAGGGGACAGATTACAGGTAAATATCATCTGTTAGGTATGAAGTGATAAATCCATTGCATGTGTTAAGTACTTTTTTACCAAATTACACACTACACATAGAGGAACTCCAGACGCAGTTTGCAAAATGTTAAGCGTAATTGCACAAAACCATTTTGTTCTCCTTGGGACTGGAGCTAGACCGTGGTCTTAATTTCAGGACAAAGTCCAGGCACACTTCAGAGCCATCTAGCGAAGACACGAGGGGCAGAAATTCAGCCTCCTGCTAAAACATGCTTAGCAGAACTTATTGAAAGATATGCGATGAGAGGGGATCATGCAACGTTGTTATCGTATGTTTTTACATGTGAATTGGTTGGTTGAGTCAGCAATGCAGTGAAGCAGAAATATAGATTTACACAAATATTTGCAAAAACTGCAAAATGATAAGATGATACGATATATGTCTCAAAGTGATAATACAAATATGATATTTTGTGTCTGTGTGTGTGTGTGTGTTCTCTCAGCCTGGCCCTGGTCCTTCCTGACTACAGTATGCATTACATCCGAGCCAAAATCGCCGACACCATCACCCAGGCGAAATGTAAGTGCCATCTAAATCAGTTTAGTCGCTTGTTCCATTCTTCGTTTTCTTCCACTCAGTAACATTTACCTTCCATTAATACAGACAGTAGGCAAATGTTGCTGGTTGAAAAAAGATTGCTCATGTTCTCCAGTGACATTATTGCTCTCCACGTAAGGCTGAGAAGCACTCGTGCCTCAGCTTATGCTGCCTATCCATCACGTATAGTGACCCGTGCTCAACAGCATACACACAAAAGCACATACAGCGACACCACCCCCCTGCATGCCCTTGCCTCTCGTGTCGCGACGGCAACGCACACCCTCGGTCGTGCTGCTGCTCAAAGTTCTTGTTGCCAGACAGCGGGACGAGTGGCTCCAGTATCCCCTTTCACACATCATCAATTCATTTCCAGCTAAGTAATGTAACTCACTCTCTCTGTGTGCGTGTGCGTGTGTGGCTGTTTGAATATGTTCATGATCAAGCCTATTGGACCCCATACAGTAGAACAGAGGTTCCATATGTGTGGTGTTGTCATCTCGTGCCTCTTGAGTACTGTCTGTTCCTACTAGTAAAAGATGTCATTGACTCATAGTGTTACACAAAGGACAGTTTAATAGTGTGTATACGAGTGAGTGCGAGTGTGTGTGTGTGTGTGCGTGTGTGTTAACTGCAGATGGAGCCGTCCTTGTTTTAGAGTCTGTCCCTCTGTCTGTATGTTTTCTGGTCCACATCATACATTAGAAATCTAATTTCCCACCTTCAGCAATTGGCTACTCTTAATTCCAGTAAACTGGGAAATTTAACCGGCAGAGAGACTTGAAGCTTGCATGACGTTGGTAATCCATCACAGTGCGAATTAAGTGCGGTTGTGAGCGGGGACCAGTTTCTATTTGTTGATGCTTTACGCATGTTCAAATGTTGGAGATGTTGTTGTTGGCTTGGCAGCTGATAGAAACAAAATGAAAAATGAGACCACAGGACACAAACATTGATTCAAAAAGATTGTATGAACTTAGTCATTTTTACTGAGAACTGGTTGTCGGTTTGCGGCTGACTCTGACGTCTTGATCTTATCCGTAAACTCACTTACAGAGAAAGTAAAGAACGGTAAGAAAATGCAAGTATCTGCACGTTGATTTTCACACAAATAGCAGAAAATGGCTATTGGTTGGGAAAACAGTGTACAATAGTTGTAATTAATGTGAAAAGCGTGGACGTTTATAGTATGAAGGCCCTGGGCACACAGGCGTCATTGTCATTTCAGTGTCATTCAATCGCAGGAGCCTTCCTTACCTTATCTGTCGCCATGACAGCTACAGTGACAAAACTCCGACTCTAAAACCAAGTATAATGGTTATTCTAAACAAGACACCTTTTGTGACTAATGTGACTACATGCACAGGTTTTCTTCCCCCACTACCTCATCATTTATACACACACACAGACACACACACACACACACACCTGGTACATCTTAACCTTCCTAAACTCAGTGTTTCGTACATTTGTATTCAATATTCTTATTCAAAAGCCATTTGAATAAAATATTGTGGGTGACCCTGTTGGCTCATTTCCTTTCCTGCTCTCTTTTCCAATTCCCTCTTTCTTCTCCTCATCTTTTAATCCTCCTCCCTCCTCCTGTTCTCCTGCACCTCCTCAACTCTTGACCATTCCCGGTGTGTTGGACCCTCCCCCCTCCTGCAGCGTTTTTGGGCAAGTATTCTCCTCCTGTGCTTTACCTCCTAACCCCTGTCTACTTTCTCTCACACTACCAGCAGACTTTGGATGTAACGTCACTACCAATTGGTTCATCATATGTGGTGTTTGCAGACTCATGGACACAGAAGCGCTTTGTTTTTCAGTTTTTCTTCATTTAGTGGCTTCTGATTAATAATGACAATCCTGTTGCACTGAATCAAGCGGGGCGTCTGCTCTCAGAAGTGGCTTCTTCGCATGCAATGCGCGCCCACACAGCGTGTCGCAGATGTTTGTCTGCGCGATGCATGCATTTGACCCCCCACCTGTTCCAATGGCCCTCAGATGTGGTTTTGGCACTAAACTGTAGCAGGAAGAACAGATGACAGGGTGTTTGCGTTATTAAAAGGTGAAGCCATAAAGGAGAAAGCTGTGAGTCTGCACCCCAAAACATGAGTCGGTGTGTTTTCTTTAGTTTTCTCTCCTTGACTCACTTTGAGTTTTACAACCTTGTTAAATAAGTCCTAATGAAAGACAGGATCCTTCTTAACACACTCGGCTTCATCTCTTCTGTTCGTCCTTCTGTGTGCTTTGTCATCAGTCCTGTCTTGTTTGTGGTCCTTGAATCCAAACTCTCCACAGAACATGTTTAAGTTAAAGCTCTCTGGGGCTTAACTGAAACTGAAGCCTAATTTGTGTCTGCTTTATTCCGTTTTACAAAGGGTGAACAAAAACTGAAAACATATCATGTACTTATCCCCACATGGATTTGTGAAGTTGATGCAGGTCGTTGACTTCAATGTTTCTGTGCGTGAGATTGATTCACGCTGAAATCCATCCCCATTTAGATGGATTGTGGCTGCATGTCTTAGATATTGCACTGATTCAGTTATTCACAAAATGTTCACAAAAGTGACGGGAGTGTCATCGTCAGTGTGAAAAGGCCTGAGAGAGTGCACAAAATATAAGCAGTCGTCACTCCCCAAATCTCTCTGCTATCCATCATTACTAAATACTTTGTTGGATTAGTAAGTGGTGACCGAATATCAAAGAAAGAAACACATGGGTGCAATTATTTCCCAATCATGACCACCAAAGAGGACACGGAGTAGCCCATGTCGTCATGAGAAATGTTGCTGTACAGTATAATCAACTGTCGACACGACATGCTTTGGAGAACGTCAAAGAGAACGCTAAGGCTATGAGCTGTGGTTGATTTTTCTCCTATGTGCAGTATTGTAATGCAAATACATCACTCAAGTGCAGTAACTCCACAGATTGACTGTATCGCTGCACCAAAAGCATGGTAATACTAATGCTAAAAACACATCTATATCATGGCTTTAAAAATGTCTGACCACATTTTTAAGTCCACTCTTTGTGTTCTCCATCAGCACTGTCTCCATTTACATCCAAAGGCCTAAAACCGTTTTTTTGGAGTGCAATATTTCTATTCAGGACTCGCTCTCTGAATAAAATATTGTGTCACCTTTGACCCTTGTGGGTTTACCCTGTCTTTTTTTTCCTCCCTGTTCTTTTCCCTCTCGTCTTTACCTCCCTGGGGGATGATTCTCTCGTTCGCTCACTTTCTCTCTGCTGGGATTTATTTCCACTCCAGGGAAAGATGGCAAGTATTTTTTACTTTTTACTTTCATGTCTTTCCTCTTGTTTGTGAGCCGTGTTGGCCCAGCATGTAACCTATTCTTCTTATTTATACCTGATGTGTGTGCAAGACTGTATTCTTTACAGTGTTTCATTTATGTGCAGTGTAAAACTGTCCACAGATTTAGCTTCGGTTAGACATTTTTATGATATTTAAGTGGTAAATATAGCTTTAGTTTTTTCCTTTTTTCTCTCTGTGAGTACCAACCCCTCACGTTACCATTCTACCTTGCATTTTGACTAAATATCTTAAGCATAAGAGTGAAATTCAAGGCATGTGGCCATGTTGAATATGTGGAGCTATGGTGCTAATGTTTTACCGCTCAGAGATGGAATCTCATCTCAGTTTTTGGTGCCCGTAGGAGGTTTGTTTCTCTCTTACATATTCAACAGGTGTTACATTCCACCCCGTGGAGCACTATCTCAGCTGCATACAATGCTCATTTCGGATTTATGTAAGCGTAATATTAACCTGAATGAGAAGAAGATCAATAATATTTTATACCTCTCACCAGTTTCTGAAAGCCTGATGGCGGACAAGTTTGATGAATATGGCTACACATTTATCGCACCGAGGTAAGCCGGCACTTAATTTAAACAAAAAGATAATTTCTTTCAACTTCAGACATGGCATAGACTAGGTAAAATGTCAACCTTGTGATTCTCTCATGAATTCACTAAAAGAATGATTTTGTCCCACAGGGTTTACTGCAAGGACTTAAAGCCACCTGACAAGAACAAAAACAACACAGAGTTCCTCATCGAGTTCAACGATTACATTGACACAAAGACTCCAAACAACCCCATGTGTGAGTATCAGGAAATTGAAAAAACGTCTTTCTACCTGACATGCTCCTGGTGCCTTTAACTAAGGCGTTTATCTTAAGAATAACAGCTTTTACACTGGATCTTATTGCACTCTGCAGCACACTTCCCTCATTCTAACTACAGCCTCCGACAGTATTTACATCTCAAAGAGCTGCTAAGCGTCACCGTATATGCTGTAGTATGTATATGTGAATGAATCTCGGCCATCTGGCTTGATATTAAGGTGTGCATTGAACATTTAATGGAAGAGCGCCAACCGAAACCTATTCCCAAAGGTCTCTCTTTCCAGTGAAATACAAGTCTGGCTTGATGGTTTGGTGTGCATGACCGGGCAAAGCTTTGTGATGTGGAACCCCTGTGTTCGTGTTACCCATTTGATGCTAACTCTAAAAGTCTGACCATCACACGCCTGAGTGCACATGTGTGAGGCACGTCGGCTTAGATGTGACACACACACGCTCGCACACACACAATATTCACCAGTAATATGCCTTCCACACCCCACCTATAGCCGCTCGACCTCATCCAATTACCGTGTGTTTGTGAGAAAGAGCAGGACACGTCAAGCCAGGAGCACGAGAGGAGCAATAAAACACAAATCAGGGGCCAGTGGACCTTCTCCTAAACATCTGACCAACGCATTAACATCCTTTCCATTTCTTGCATACGCTCACTGATATGCATCGCTCACTGTTTGTTGCCCATTGAGTTAAACAGAAGGTCCCCAGATATTTATAAAAGATCTCCTTTAATTTTGGTTTGACGATTTCAGTTTTGAGAACTTGGTTCAAACATCTCAACATGATCAATCCAATAAAAATGTTCACCCAATTGAAATACTACTTTCACCATTATTAGCTGCTAGTTTAATGGAGTCCACGGGGAGTTCAGCGGGGGAGAGTATGGTCCATGTGGACTATTGGCGGCCTGAGTATCGTTACACGCTTTACTTGGTTAAGCCACTGCAGTGGCGAAGAAGTTGAAGTACATTAGGAATTCCTGGGCTGCCTTCAATAAAGGATCCCTAATGAAAACCACTGCACGAGGAGGGAAGGTGGAGTAGGGGGGAAATAAAGTGTTACACCAGCTGTTTTCTCTGATGTGTGTGGTGTGTCATAAAGGTTTGAGGAGGGTGGGGGTACAGCGACGAGCCTCCATGTTAATGGACTGAAGTGGGTCGTCGCAGAGTTCAAAGTGGCTGGCAGTGCCAAAAAAATGGCCGAGCGGCTTTTATCGCTTGTTATTTTTGTCAGACGGCTCGAAAAATAATGTTGTTACACCTATACCAACCCACCACCTACACCTCGGCAGCATTTGGCACATTCATCAATACTTTTTGTGACGTTAAATACATATACGTTCATTGCTCGAGCTTATAAGATTGTGTCTATTTTGTGATTGAGATACAACCTTTTTTTTCACAGACCTACATTCTACAATATTTCAATATTCCCAAGTTCCTTGTTGGCTAATAATGCTACTCCATCATCTGACAGTTAATACTTTCCTTTCTAAACAGTCAGCAGACTCACAGATGTTATTCAAAGATACAGTAACTTAAAGTTCAGGCTCAAGTGAGGTTTTTCTGTTTAGGTAATGTAGAGCTGGTGAACCGATTGCTCCTGGATGCTGGCATCACCTCGTCTCTGATCAAGCATTGGAAAGCAACCGACACACAGTAAGTGAAGAACTGACATCTTGCATGACATTACCATCAATGCTTTTTCCTGATCCAGCAAAAACATAAGGAAACGTAGCATAGATTATTTTTTTTTGTTACTTGGCATTTTGTAATGAATGTCCAAGTGGAAATTGAATACAGATGGTTCAAGTATTTCAGCATCGCCAGTAAATGTCATGCAAGCATCAAGCATATTCCACTTTTTGTAATTGTATGTTTTATTGCTTTATCTTCTCTGCTTGTCAGGCATGGTGTCTTGGCCAGATTTGTTGCCACTGATGGAGGGATCACGCGGGTCTACCCCAAAAGGTACTTGTCAAGCTCACGAGGAGGAAGGGAGCAAGGGAACAAGGGATTATCTGATGAAGAATTATGATGTGGTCTGCTAAGAAACCTGCAGCTTGACCATGAAGTGCTTTATATTCTATCGATATCATTTTGAACATTCATTCCGCCATCCATTATCATTTGTTTTGAGTCTGAGTCATGATGTTAGCTGGCAAAGTGAAGCAGGGCAGTGACCACCCAAAACTGACTATAAATGAGGCTTGGAATGGAGATTGACTGGTAAATTGAAAGCCTCATTGTCATGCTTGCATCTCTCTCTCTCTCTCTTTACATTTCTGTCCAGAGAGCGAGGGTTTGTATAAACATGAGAGTGTTGACAGCAAACATGGTAGAGCATGCTGGTTTGGGGTCTAATCCGAACTTTGGAGCTTCCTTCCACCATCTGCATAAAAATCCCACCAGATATTATTGTATGTTTAACAACCACTAGCGTTGTGTCAACCACTGCCATTTACAAGCCAACAAGCTAACAAACAACATAAACAGATGCTAACTACACTTCCAGTCCTGATATGTCCGCTAATGTGTTCAACAGTGCTGGGCTGTACTGGGAAGAAGAAGCTGAGACTTATGAGTCAAGTTTTTATAAGAGAAGTGTGGAAAATGATCTGTACATCTTCACTCCAACACCCTACCTCTCCAAAGACAACAGTGAGTAAAAGCTAGCATAAATGTGCATCAGGTGGGTTTTCCTGGGGCTCAATGTGTATGCATAACATATACAGTGGTATTCTTCCTCTTGCAGCAAGTGAGGAGTCAATCCTGGTGAGCAAAGCGGTAAACCTTAATATTGACGGTATCATACTCAAACCCGCTGGTAAGGACACGCACACCGAAGTGTATTTACACATTTATGCTGCTCATTTCTCAAATTGTCTCTCTCGTTCTGCCACCTCTGTATAAACACATTCACACTTACAGCTTTATTTACACGCCTATATATCCAACCATATAGTCTTAACCCCAATAACGCCTTTTACTGTCTATCATCTGACACACACACACACACACACACACACACACACACACACACACACACACACACAAACCGCTATTCCTCATTTGTCTATTCCTCCCTCTCCCTCTGACACGTACACACAAACACACAAAAACCACAATACCAAATTGTCTGGCCTCCTGTGATCCCTGGCCAAGTTTGCATTTCCGAAGTTCAAGAAGTAAAGTTAAGTTGACACAGAGTTCCAACATGATCTAGGATGTCTGGCTTTTGTGTTTGATCCCAGTGGTCGGTGTGAAGCTGGACATCAGTGCCTGGATGGCGAGCTTCATCAACACCACACAGAAGATCAATGTGAGTGGATTATATCTGCATGACACATATGCACACAGACACACACTTGATCCAGATTATGGATCAGACTTTTTACTACTTTTCCTGCTCTACTTTATTTTCAGTGCAATGATGAGATTTGTGGCTGTCAGCGTAATGATGTGGTGAGAGGTTTAATTGCATATTGTTCCCAGATACTATTTTTCAATAAGAGTCATGAGCATGCAACGTTGATTTAATCTCTATGTGATTCCAGTATGTAGACTGTGTCATTCTGGATGATGGCGGCTTCCTGGTGATGTCGAACAGAGATGAATATATTGATCAGGTGGGCCTCTGCTTTTTATTCTCACTCACAAAACTAAACGCCAAACACTTTCAAATAAGGTTGTTGTTTATAAAGGGTTAATAACGGTCACAAATGTCTGAATCAATGATTGATAAAGTCAACATTCAAATTTGAGTTGTTTTTTTATTGTTTTTTGCAATAACTAACCATGAACTTTCAGGCTAATAATCGTCATCTTTACAGACACAAACGCATACACAGTAAGCTTACAATTGTTCTAACCTGACCCTATGCTAAATGCTAATAGCGGGGCCCTGTTGTTGTCTGAGTAAATGTTTTTTCATGCGGCCTCGGCTCCTTCTTAATCAGGCCTGGGTGTGCGCTGGATAAATCAGTGGCCCTCTGAAGTTTGGCAGCAGCACTTAAACCCAGGCAGGGACCTGAGGCCTTGTTTGGAGAGGGCTGTGTGCCCTCAATCATATTTCCTACAGGAGCAGGAGTTTCTCTCTCTGTAAGCTTCCCGCTTTCTCTCCCACTTTATGTCCTTCGTTCCTTTTCTTTCTCCTAAACCTTCGGGGAGTCTGCAGCCAACAGGGCTGTGACTGTTAATTCATTATTTGTTTTACTGCACAGGGAAAGGAGAGAAGGCTCCCTTTACCTTATAGATTGGAAGATTTATACATCCTTTGGCTTGTTAGAGTAAAACGGATTGGATATGTGGAGGACTGCTTGTTAACTGTGACCTTACAAAGTGGAAGGAAAAGGATAGTTTGCATTTCCTCGCGCACACACATGCACACCTTTCAACACACACACACACACACACACAAATAGATGCGTACTGCTTACTGTACAAACTCCCTCCTGGACACAAGTACTTAAACACTCCTGTGCACGCGGTCATGTCACACCTGCCGTGACAAACTACTTCCTCTGAGAGGAAATTTATGGCTGCCTGGTGGATTGTGTTAATCAGATTATACTGAAGTCCATCATCCTGGTTTGTGATTTACTGAGTTGGTGCGCGTGTCTGTGTCTGTTAATTCACTGTGAACATTGTCTGCACATCCTTAATTGATTTTGTGCATGTGTTTAACATAGATTTAACAATCGTGGGTTGAACGTATTAAAGTGGTTAAGTACTCTGTAAATGTAAATTATTGAGGAAACCCTCAGGCAGTAACATTAGCATTTTAAAAAGAAAATTCCCATACAGAGGGTTCAAAGGTTTCTTTGACCTTTATTACTTAAACAATTTCCGCTATGAAATTGTGAAGTTAGTTCCACAGTAGTAGTCTGGTGTACATATATATTTGTTCATGAAGTCTGGTATCTTTATCTGTGTCTACTTGACTGTATTAAGGAATAAGAGATGCAGTATATTGTTGCTTTTTACTTTATATTTTAACATAAGAATCTCTTCTTGAAGGAATATTTTCACATTTTGACAAATAGACTTATTCGCTTTTGTGCTACAAAGTTAGATATGTCTCTCATGTTGCTATGGAAAATATGAATCCCTCCCAACAGCCTGACATAATAATGTCCAAACTTAATTCTTAGATATGTATTATTGTAGGTGATGCTGTACTTACATGCAACATACTCCTTAACAGATTTGTGTATAATCAACTCACAACAAAAATCTAGAAATATATTAACAATGAACAAAATCAATGTATAATGCGAAGAAAAGGGGGGAAAGCGTGGCCCAGCAGTCCTGGGGCACCAAGAACAAAAATAAAGGCATGTATGTGCAGTACATTAAGGTGCTTATATTTATATAAACACCTTAAACTTTTTGATTGTCCTTAGATTGGGCGTTTCTTTGGCGGGATCGACCCGATCCTCATGGTGAACCTGGTCAACTCGTCCCTGTTCACCTTTAAGAAGACTTTCGACTACCAGTCGCTCTGTGACCCCGAGAAAGAGAGCAAGGCGGCTGCAGGCCTGCGATCCGTCTACGTGGTGAGTTACATAAGCCAGAGACCATTCACACACACACATACACACACACAGAAAGCCACCCACGTGTGCACACCCACACTTGCATGTTCACACATTTTGATAGCCACACGTTTACATTTACTCATTTACCATACAAGTACACATACAGCCATTTGTAACCATACCTGCCAGCTCACACACTTCCAAATGATCGCACACACACACACACACACACACGCACAAAATCTCCTGGGAGCCATAAATCTGGATAGAGCCGATGAGAAGGGAAGCAGAGGGTATGGTGAAAGCGTTAGAGTGGGAGTTTGCAGGACCAGGAACAGGATTAGGTGGTCTAGCGTGCCTGGCTAACACACCAAGTGATGTAGAACGAGGAACTGGTTTTCATCACTTACAAAACGTACAACTTGCATTGAAATGAAATGCAAACTGTCTGCAGACGTGAGTGGTTCTGATGAATTTCTCTTAGATGCTGACAGGCCATTACAGATAGTAGTAATAAGATGACACCTAAGAGGAGAGTACAGGATTCATAGGTATTTGCAGGTGCAAAAATGACCCTCGCTAACAAGTGAAACCACATGATTTCCCGACTTGCAACACAAATGTGCACAACATGCTAATGTGACCAAAGTAAGATGAAAGTTGCAGTTATTATCTGATCAAAGACTGCGTCAGCAGCTGGTGATGCCTCTATCAGGATTAGTTAGAACCCCTTGATGACTCAACATGCCATCACCTTTCAAGAGAAAGGATGCAACACTCATTCACCAAAACAAGGCCCTTGCATGCTAACTATAATCAAAGCAGCACGGTGGGCCTCTTATTCAAAGCGTGTGCTACTTTGTTTTTTCACTAGCTCTTTGTTTACATATTTATGCTTGCATCTGTTGAGGGGGATTGTGTTCTAATCTCCTCCGAGCGGGAAGAAGATGAAATGTCTGTCTGGCCTTTTCGTCTTTGTGCCTGGCAAAACCGGACAATCTTCAGCAACTGTAAACACAAACAGGATATTCAGATTGGCTCAACCAGTTTAAAATGTATATACATTTCTTTCTCTGATATTAATCCTCATTTTCTGTCCCCCTCAGCCCACAATTGCAGATATCTTGAATGTAGGATGGTTTGCAACAGCTGCAGCCTGGTGAGTCTGAACTTTTTCTATATGGTTGGCATTAGTGTCAGTCCATTCTTTTTCCAAATGATTGATTTGAAAAAATGTATACTATAAAAGCCAGTATTTAACTCAGATCCTAATGGAAAGCAGGCAAGGATCCGTTTCTCCAAATGGACATATAGCATCTGTTTAATAGCTGAATTGTTCCCAGGACAGTCAGCATACCACACAATCTTCCATTGATTTATTGTTGAATTAGCATTTACACAGATGATTTATTGTGGATTATGTTCCAATGAATCCAGACATTTTTCATCCCTGCGTTTTTGGTCTTAGGTCAATACTGCAACAGTTACTGGTCAGCATCACATTTCCCAATTTCCTGGACGCAGGTGAGTTCCTATCAATTTGACACAGAGAAAAGAATTGAGCTTTGAGGTTATTTTTGAGCAAATGGTCTCATTATGAAAATGAAGTGGGTGTTAACGTTTACTTTTGACAAGGCCTTAAAAGATATTTAACACATTATTTTCAAACTGTTTCTTCAACTTGAATTCTGGTGAAATACTCAACATGTGCCAAAAAATATGTAGCGGAGTTGATAATAACATTGTTCATCGTAAAAATTGAAAACAAATTTTTCTTCAGAGCAGTTTGAGTGTGCAATATGTTTTATGTGTACAAGATGTTTATTGGTTTGTCCATCAGTTTGTTTGTGTTATTTTTCCATTGCACTTTTGGGATTTATGGATTTACAGTATGTGATTTCTAAGCACCACGGAATCCCAAGAGCCCACCAAAGACAAACCCAGAGTACCTGGGTGTACAGTAGGAGTCGGACAGCCAGCTCCAACCTAATGCATTCTACATGTGCAATGAAGTTGCATGGATTTGTCAGTGAAAAGATGCATACTTTTTTCAGATTGGCATTCTGCACCACTACTGGTTCTAACAAAGGGAGATCATTAAGGCTGCACTCATAAATGTTTTTATATAGACTATGGATGAAAAGACTGTGTCTCATCGTTAGTTCCCCTCAGCTCCATGGAGTGTTTTAGTGTCTTTCAGTTTATTCGTTTTGGTTTCACGGCCAATTATCATTCAACAATAGCACACTTTAATGTTTTTTATGTGTCAGAGTGAAGACACTGCTTCCCATGAATAAACATGAATGTGTTTGTGTGTACTTCCACAGTCGAGATGGACGAGGAAATGACAGATGCCATGCACAAAGAGGTCTGCATCACAGAGCAAACTCAATATTACTTTGAGACCAACGACCTGTCTTTCAGAGGCACAATTGACTGTGAAAACTGCACCAGGTAAAAACAAAAAAAGCCCACTCCTTCTCAGCTACACACAAGGCATATAGTGTATATACACACTGAGATTATCGTTAAGGTCCAAACACACTCCCTGCCCTGATACGTTTGCATCCATGAGACACAAATGAAGTCCCGAGAGGTGGCAGTAAGAGAGGGCTGTAAAAAGTCACATGCCATGAAGGTGAAGTCAAGTCACCAGTATGGGACCACCTTCTTGGCATATTCCCCTGTGTGAGTGTGCACACGTGTGTGTACGTACACCATTTTTAAGGCCCCCTCGTGCCGGCTAATGGAGTGCCTGCCCACATGCCGCGCAGCGTTCCTGCACATTAGCCGCACATACGTTTCTCTTTAACGACCGCCATAAAAAAAAGCAGAGAAAATCATTTGTGCACCAGCGACATGTGGGTTTCAGTAAAGGTCCTGGAGGACAGCAGGGTGGCACTGAAGGTCTGTGTCCCCTTAGCAAGGAAAACAGTTTGGAGAAGTTTGCACTTTTCATTGTGGTAAAGATTACAAGGTTTCTGGAGTGTTGCTCAGTCCAAATGAGTTACTTCCTTTCATTACTTTCTGGTTAAATATTGCACAGCTAAACTTTATCTCCATATTTCCTGGACTCACGCCCATGTGTCTACGACCTCCCTCGTGTCTCTTGTGTGTCTGCTCCTCCCTAGGCTCTACCATGCTGAAAAGCTGCCCAAGACGAACCTGGTCTTCATCATCGCTGATGCAAAACTCACCTGCTCGTCCTGTGACACCAGGCCGTTAATACAGGATGAACAGCAGTGTATCCTTTTACCCAACGCAGCCATCATCTGGCAGGGAACATGTACATTTGATTCAGTGAACAGATGCTTCAAGAAGATTGTGTTTTAGACAAGATAACCAACGAGAGACGCTGATCATCCGTAATTCTTTCCACTCACTATACCCCTCATCGACATCAGCTAGATCCCGCAGTCGTAACAATGAGGGAATATTTCCCCCAATAATTGACATTTCAAATTGTCCCTGAACAACAGATGCGTCTGCGCTGTGTTCCTCCTCGCTGTGTCTGTAAAGCAGATGCCGGTGGGTGGGAAGCTTCTGCTGGATAGCTTACAAACAAATCTAGCATGCTCTCTCAAACACACAGGGCTGTGGTCAATTATAGATTAGGACTCCTTGGAAAACACAATGTTCGGAAATAACAGCAACATCACTGATGTATGAAGCAATGGGCTTGAGTTCTAAAAGGAGACAAATCACTTTAATTTGATCCGTTTGATCTGGACAGTAGTATGATAATTCCTTGTGATTTCAGACTTTAATCAAAATGTTATGTAGGATAATTTTGCATTGGGTAAACAGATTGTCTACTGGGAAAAAAAAGGCTTTTACTAATTCAGAATCTCTTGGACACGTTGTTATGTTCCTGACGTCACTCATCCAGCTGATGGCCCTAATCCCTGTGAAATGGCTCAGAACCCTCGGTACAGGAAAGGGCCCGCAGTCTGTTTTGATAACAACGAGCACGTAAGTTGCTTTTCATCCGACATGGACCGCTTCTGGTCGAGAACAATTTGAACTGCACAATTCCATTGCAGAGGGTGCTCTGTGTCGGGTTTCAAGCTGCTAAACTGTGAGACCGTTGCTGCTTTATTAGTCTCTCAAGAATTGAAGAAGTTTTGCAGAAAATCCAGCCTGAAATGGGAAAAGCCTTTCAAATTACAGCGTGTGCCTCGAGGCTACTGTTTCTGGGTTTCACTGCTAAAATCATCTGAGTTCGTCGCCAAGAAAAATCTAGGTTTGGACAGAGCTTCAGCCAGAACTTCTAGGACTGACAGAACAATGAGAGCCCTTCGAGCTCGGTGGAACTGCACAGTCGGTTGATAATTCTTTATGGTTCCTCACTTCAATTGACTCCTTTTACATTTTAGATAGTGATTTAATCCATTATTGATAGAAAATATTCATTAGAACAGCTTTAAACTGAGAATATATCGAACAACATGAAAGTCGGCCAACCATAAGTTCAACAAATAAATCAAACTTTAACTGGCTAGACTAATAAATCAGGACAAACTATTGGAAATTAGCCAACGGAAAGAAATATTGTGCACTAAATTATGAACAAATGTTATCATTACATTCAATGTTTAATCAAGGTAATACGTATTAGGATTAGTTTATAACATCCAACCCTACCCCCAAAGTTACTGCATATTACATTTATACCCCAGATGAAACAACTAGATCTGTTTTGACATTTGACCTTGAAAATAAGGGCAACAGCAACATATTAGGGACCAGTAAAAAAAAAGGACGGAAGGATTTCCGCCAGTCTTTAAAAAAAAGTCTTAGCTCTGAATCTCACTGGCCCGGATCCCAAAGTCCTTAAGCTGCACTCCTGATATGGAAACAATATTTCAGTGAAGAAATGCTACCCATGGCACATTTCCATCACTAATATCTTCACATGGTGCATGTTATTAATTCTTGTGTTGTGTTGCAATCCCTCTCAAGCTGTATGTGTGCAGATTTCCCACGCAAAGACTAACAGTTGATTGTTGCATTGACTTTGAATAACTAAGCCAAACAAACATGTTCATGGGCAGCACAGCATCTCTGCTTGTGAAACCTCTGCGCTCGAACGCTGTTTGTTTTCACTCTATAGTCCTTTTCCAGTGTCAAAATGTCTCAGCTTTATGAATGAACTATTATGCCTGCACTGTCTTACTCACTCACATACACACTAAAACATCCACTCTCACACTTTTGTCTCGCGAATGAATGCATATGTCTCGTACTACTATTGTCTAAACTAAGTTTCATGCCTTCTCTGCTCATGTTCGCTTTCTAACTTCCTGCTAACTATGTGGATCTTTTGCTGCATGACTTTCTTTCTTTCTCTCTGTTCTCTCTGTTTCCTGCTCTGTGATTGGCTGTTGATGGTTAGGATGAGGCCATGTGCCGAAGGAGCGCAGGCTCCCCATTGGCTTCCTCTCTGCTCATGTTACTGCTGCCACTGTTCATGTGCTGTCTCGGGTCAGTCCCATACCGCTAACTTTCTCTTTCATTATAATTTTTTTATCCTTATCCGACATTCAATCTCACTGCCTTGGGCTCTTAACGTTGACCCTCTTTCTCCTGGTGTTTCTATTCTCTGTTTGTTTTCCTCACCTTATCTCTTCTCCTCTTTTTACATCTCTGACTGTTTCTGCTTTGTTCCACGTCCGTGTGTCTTTTTCCATTGTTTTCCAACCCTTATCTTTCTCACCTGTCACTCTCTCTTATGTTCTACCACCATATGTCTTCACCTCCCCCCAACTTACCGCCCAGTCTGTTTCGGTCTCTCGCCAACATTTTCTCCATCTCACCTGACTTTGAACTTTAAGCCACGCTCTTTGTATCTTTCCCCATCTATCATTGTCAGTCTCCGGCAATAAACTCCTATGTCTATATCTGTTGACATCTGATTGCTGATGTAGCCAGACGCTAGCTAAAACAGGCCACTCACTTCTCGTTTGCATCGAGACGTTTGTGCGTTTCCTTTAATGATCCTCAGCTCTTTTCCTCTCCAAAAACATATCAAGGGAAGACATTCTTTCCCTTGTACCTCACCAGATGCTAAAGCTACAGAGTGGGGAGTATCCGATCAGTTTTGTTCAGACATGATGACTCAAAGTTTTCCAGTGAAGTTTAGAAGAGACATTTCAAAGCTTTTTTATTTTATTTTATGACCTCTTGTTTGAGCCCTGCATTGACGGTTGACCGTTTGCAAAGCTTCACATTATAATCCAAGTAAGTTTTAAAACAATGGGTCCTTGATTTCAGACAGAAGTAGATACAGACCATCTTTAGCCGACAAAATCAATAATCACCAGATGAAACTGGCAGACTTTTAGAACTTCAGCTAACCTTTAAAATCCTGCAAAACGATCTTAAGTACACTTGATAATGGTAAATAGACTGTACTTGTATAGCGCTTTTCTAGTCTTCCAACTATTCAAAGCGCTTAATTAAACACTACTTCATTCCCCCATTCACACCCATTCATTCACTGACGGCAGTGGCTTAGGTGCCACCTGCCCATCAGGAGTAACTCACATTCATACACCGTAGGCACAGCTACAGGAGCAACATAAAATAAAATAAATCAGCATCCTCAATAGTCAATAATCCATGCAAAGGGCATGGAAATAAAACTAAAACATTGCAATTAGTTCAAACAGGGTTTTAAGTATATGGCTGATAGTCATAAATAGAGCTTATTTGGATGCAACCTTTAACCCCATCAATCTATTGTAACGGATGTTCTGGTATTTTGAAAGAAAAAGGAAAAAAGACACTACGATCCAACTGTATTAAATGCAGAGTATTGCTCTTATTGCAGCTCCATGCACACCACTGTATGCGTTTGCTAAATTAATATTAGACGATCTGCATTCGAGGGAAGGGGGTTTCGTGAACGGTAAATTGTAAACTCTTCACTGTGTTGTCTTTAAAAATCCATAACTTCCCTTCTTTTCCTTTCCACTCGGCTCCAGGAGGAGGACCCTGACTGTGGCGGGGTGTCCGGCCTGAGCCCCTCACTTTGGCTGACGGTGGCCATTCAGCTGGTTCTGCTCTGGGTTTTGACTGGCTCCAGATCCCATACCATCCCGTCATGACCTCTGAAAAAATCCTCATCACACCCTCTCTCTCTCTATCTCTCTCTCTCTCTCTCTCTCTCTCTCTCTCCCTCTGATATCTCCAAAATGGCAACCAGCATGCAACGCTGCCACCAAAATGACGAACACCTGAAGAGAAGCACTTGTAACAAACACACAAAAACCTGTGAGCCCCACATCTTGTCAGTTCCTCCTTTTGATACCTTCATTTTCAGGGGTTTCTCCAAGTGATTTCACCAGGTGCAGTGTTGAAAGAAATGTTAATTGGAAGACTTTGAAAGACAAGCAAGACCTCAACCGTCGCTACCGTTCATGTCTTCAATTGTCCCCGCCAGCTGAGATTAGAAGAACCCGAGATTCATATTGATTGGCGACTTCTGAACTTTCTCTGGATTAATGTCATCGACGATATCAATCGGACTGCCTTATATTATCAGAGGGTTTTAAATCACGATTCGGGAGGGAGGGTCTGGCTGGTTATTAAAGATGTTGAGCAGTTCAGGATCAGCGCTGCCTTTTGCAAGCGTGTAATTTATTTTGAATCCATTTGCAGTGACTAGTTATTAGGTATTGTTTTGTGATCGAGAATTCGGCCAAGTTGCAGTAAGAGATGCCAAATTTTTACATCACAACCTCGTGCCCTTCATTTGCCTCCATTGGGTTGCTGAAAATAATAATTGTCTTTTTTTTTTTTAGATTGCACTACGCAGAACATTTTCACAGTGTCCCCGACGGGTTTCGAAAGATGCATCGTCTTTACTTTACTCATTGTTCTTTCATGTAGATACTGTATTTGCAGCGTGGATATTGTTCATTGTTATGTTCATGCACAGAATCCGACCCTTCAACTGCCACGGGGCCTGCTTCTAAGTGTACGGATTTTAACGTTGTAGCTGAGCATCTCCTCATCAGCCTTGATCGAGAGTAGTACATTATCTGGATTTGCCGCCTTGGTGGCGCTCGATTTCTCCAATGAAAGCTTTGTTGCCATAGTGCGCATTAATTGATCAGGGTGAGCCTGGCTGGTGTCCTATGCATGCTCAGTGAACAACATCTCTAGTGCCATGTGGACTGTGTGACTTCAGCTTTGTCGACTGTGGCTACTGAGTGGAGAGACGTGTTGTTTTTATTTGTTTTACTATTTAATTAAATGAAGCGTCAGGACAGCATAATACTTTTTCTTTTATTGCCACCACTAAATAAGATGAATGAAGTGGATGTGAGAGTTTGTATTTAACATTTTGGTCAACAAAAAAAAGGAAAAAAATATATGTTTGTATTCACTGCTGTCACTTTTTAAATCAAATGACTACTATCTGCACTGTAATTCAAAGTGCAGCTGTTATTTTGTCTTTACAATTTGATCCTTACTGGAGAACAACCTTTATCTCTATGTAGTAGTGAGGTTTCCTCCTGCAACTTATTCGTTGGTTACATATATAAAACATACAGTGAGAAATTACAGAATCACTAAATAAATCTGCCAAAATAATAAAAGCAAATCATTTCACAGGAACAAATCAGGACACAAAGCAGCTAAACACCAATTCAGTACCAACTACATCAAAGGGGAAAAGAAAAGAGGAAATAGCATGCAATATGTAGAAAATTACACGCATTTTTGTTTTGATTGATCATTTAAAAGACGCTAATTTAAATAGGCAGGAAATAATATATCAGGCAGATGTGATTGTTGTAGACAACAAGCTTTAAATTCAGACTATAAAAATGTCATTTTTAGTTGAACCAGCTGCACTTTTTGTTTGGCGCTCGTGTCAATGAGTAATCCCACTATTCAATTGTTGTGTAGGTGTCTGTTGGTTCCAGGTAAGAATTGACAATCACAGGTTACAATTGTAAACTTTTACACCTTTTCAGTGATATCAGCGACGTTAGGATACACTCCATGGTTGCACTGCCTACTAGTAACCCCAAATCATAAAATGTCCCGGTTCACTGTGAAACAATTTCAATTGCTATGTTTTCCAGAATCCAAAACATCAATAGAAGAACTAATTTGGGGGCTTTGGGAATGCCTCACACACCACTAAAAATACAACCAAGGCGTTCATCTTTGTGTAGTAGTGTTTAACGCTGGAGCGTGTTTGGAGGAGACTACTTAATTTAGAGGGGAATTGAAAACCACATATTAAGCTGTAAGCACCACATGTGTCGCTCACCCTCGACAGAATTGTTTTAGTTAAATAATTGCTGTTGCATTAAAGTGAATGTCAGTTTTTATATTTTACGCATTCCTCCAAGTCAGATCAAGGAGTGCCGGTTTGTCCGTTTTTCTTTTATGGCAAAGCCACCATCATCGTCAGAAACTTTAAAGTGGTCTGGGTTCTCCTCTATTTTACACTGTAACCATCCAACAAAATCAATGTGGTTAAACTAACAATGGTATTAATGCTCTTCATGTACTAACTTACTCAAGAATATAAAGTGCCATATGGGACTCTCTTATTCTCTTGTGGAGAAACCTATTATCGTAATATAACGTTTATGCAATTTACCAAGGCAACATGTAAGTCTCATAAATGGTTTCCCTGTGCTGCATGGTAGTGGCTTACAATTTAATTACAAAAACATATCCAGTGTGCTCCTGCTTTAGTGTGTAATGTTGGGAAGCATAATATTCTGCGTGTCAGCCATTTGTTCATGATGTGATGAAG
The DNA here is from genome assembly GCA_038501785.1 of Myoxocephalus aenaeus. Taxonomy (NCBI): domain Eukaryota; kingdom Metazoa; phylum Chordata; class Actinopteri; order Perciformes; family Cottidae; genus Myoxocephalus; species Myoxocephalus aenaeus. The sequence goes on from JBAMJR010000053.1 coordinate 9,170,929, forward strand.
TATGATCAGCTATTACTGCCTTTCTCTTGGGGGGACAGCATTTGGCTCCGCCCTGCTCTGAGTCAGCTGGGGAAAAAGAATCTGATTGGCCAACGTGATGTTTGAATGCACTACTCAATCTGTCGGATTGGTTCAAGCCATTTATGAATCACTATTATTTCAAGACCATACCAGTGATTTAGCAAGTTTTAGACCAATCACTGCAAATACTGTCTGCTATTGTGTCTTTTCAGTCAAACTAGCCGTGGGGCTGTAGTTGGTTTACCACTTTCATGACAATGGTCATGAAAGTTGAGCAGACATTCATGTTTCCTGTTACTCTAGCCCCACCTGCGGCATTACGTGAAACATCTCTACAGTTATTTGATTCATTGCCATGAAATTTGTATGGATTGTAATCACTACTGAGATCCCTGGACTTTTCACTTAGCGCCATCATCAAGACAAAAGTTCAATTTGTTCAATAATTTGGTTTAATATCTTCAAAACTAACGGCATTTCCATCAACCTTGACCTCAGCTGTTTAGTGCTGCAAAAATAAAAATAAGTAAAGAATATGTATTGAAAATCAGCAGGTTAGCGCTGTCGTTGAGTATTGAAGATGATTTTCCTAGAACTAACCAAGCAGTTTTATTGTCTTAACCTATATATGATTTGTTTCAATTGGCCCTTCACTAAGTCCTGCATACTGGCCAATCGTGGCGTAGCATCAACTATCCGTCTCTGCGCTATAGACTTATATGCAATCGATTGAGATTGTCTTTATTTTCAGGCTGGTTTTGTGGAATTGGAGCAAGGCCTGGTTTCATGTTGGGTAATAGTAATACGTGTTACATGGAGAGGTTGGAGCAGGATATAAGTTTTATAAAACATTTTGCATTTTGCATTTTGTGCACTTCCATTCACGCTAAAAGCGTTTCAAAGTTTGAAGAGCCTTAAGAGAGTTTTACAGAAGTTAATGGAAAACAATGTCTGCCTGAAAAGTAAGAAAATACCTTCAAATGGGGGAAAAAGTGGATATGGTCAAATTTTTTTCTTTATAGGCTAATTGTAGTTAAGACTATTGTAACCCTTTTGTGGTTAAACTTACAAAATTACTGGTATGGTCTTTTAAGTCACAAAATACACACCACCTAAAATGCCCCAACTGGCTGCTTTTAGAGATGCACTGAAAACATTGGAGAATGAACATGAGCTTCACATAGTTGTCCAGATTCATTCTACTCTTAAGTGCTAAAATCAGATGCTGTCACTTCAGGAACAATATACTCTCGATGTGATATGAAGTGTTTTTGACTCTGTTGGTGCTGTATGGATTGTGTGGGTTGGCCTTTTTATTTCTGGAATCTTGAGGATTGCTTAATGTGTGTTTTTTGCGTCTGTTACCTTGCTGCCACTCTTTGGCAGACGATTGGCGGGCCTGTCAGTCAATCTCTCTCTGCCTTCGGTTTTAAGGCAGGCTCTTGATGGAGGCGCCCATCAAGCCGTCCCTCGCCAGAATCTTCAGGAGGGTCTTGGTGGGCCTCTTTGTCAGTCTCCCTTGATTGTGCTTTAACATGTTACACTTTAGTGGAACTTGATTCTCCAGAATCAGTCATGTAAACATTTGTACAAAACTGATGTTGTTCTCAACAAAAAGAACAATGTTTATAATCATGGAGAGGAAAAATGTGTTTATTAATGTGCAAATAAGGTACATTCAGAATAAAAGTTTATGATTACTATCGGTTGCATTGTGTTTAGAGTTCTGGATCATGTCCTTTTTTTCCCCCAAATATCTCAGTTTTTTTCCACAGTGGATCGGATTTCTGTTACTAACTTCTGTCACATTGCCAACACACATTTCCCATCCAAATGTGTGTGAAAATGAGAAGGAAGCACCCTGAGTCCGCTCTCCCAGTGTCTAGCCAACATCAGAACCTGACGTCCTGCCAAAATCAACAATGTCCAGGAAAAGAGAGGATGGAGGCGTAGGTTCGGCCACATCTCTCTACAACATTGAATTTGGCTCAAGGACACGTCCATTAAGAATGACCCGTAATGTTCTCTGGTCATAAATTTAAAGTAATTCCTGTTTTCCCTTTTGCACGTTGATCAAATGGTAAGTGACTTTCTCGTTAACGCAGTCCGCTTTACACTTGAACCTGAAACCAGCTGTGCTCAAGCCCAGATTCTTTGAGCCACTATTTCTCACTGCCCCCCAAAGACAAACTACAGGCTCATTTTACTCTTTATAACGGACGTTAAAAACTAACCCTAGTTCTGTATGGTGCGCTGCTAACCACCAAGAAAAACTATAATCCTTTAGGTGTTTGGGGACATTTTAACTGTGACCAATTACAATGTCTTTACTATTTATTTTTAATAAAAAATGGCCTTTATTGTTGGTAGTACAGCTGGTGAATGACTATACAGAGGCCAATAATATGAAATTACATATTTTAAAAACGTGACAGAAATTGATTACAACAGCAAGTAAAACTATGGGAAACTGCCATTTTAAATAAGTATGATTTGATGGACTCTGCAATCAGTGAAGAAACTGAATACCAATTCAAAATATGATTTATCAACATTGCAATGCATAGAAATAACAGTACATTTCTTCAACCCGCTTGGCTTTTGTGGGATAAGTCTGTTGTATTTTGTAACCATAGCATATTTTTTACTATGTATGTATTCTCTTTCCTTGCGTGGAAATTGTTTGAAAGATTTATTGTCATGCAAAAAAAAAAAATCCCAGTGACAGCACTCTGTCTTTCTTGGATTCCACAGTTTTTTTCTGAAACTCTTCCTCTCCACAAGTGTTATTCCTTGTCTGTCATGGATGAGTTGTGATGTCAACAGCACACGCTGGATTTCCTGTCAGGGGCCTTGGATTTCACGTCTGGCAACAAGATGACCCAGTCGGTTTACACTGAGAGGTCACCCTTGTTGTGTTTTTGATTGTTATCCTAAGTATCTGGGCTTGTGTCCCTCTGTCACTGATTGATATCTGGCCTGAAGTCCCTTTTAAGTAAACGGCCTCTAGAGTAAGTATGAAAAGTTTATTATACAAGTAATTACATTTGGTAGTAACACTTCCCTCATTACACTGACAGATTTGTTTTTATAAAATGGGCTTTCCAAGGAGTATAGACATAGTGTCACATTTTGTTTGTGCACCAAAGGTAACCTTTCAGTACTTTATGAAATGGGATCGAATGTCCTTGACCAGGAACGGTCACACACTGAAAATCACTACTTCATTTATATGCGTGTTCTGCTCTCAAAACCCTCGCTCCCCCTCCTCTCAGATAATGCTTACGCTTGCATTCCTGACCGTGCGAGATGAAGAAGATATGGTTTCTGCATTCTCCCTTCCTATTCCGTTTGCAAGCGATCCTTCAGTAAGGACAGTTTTGGATTACTGAGGAGCACATTGTCCCGATCTTGCCCACAGAGAAAACCAGCTGACCACCACTGAGAACATTTTGTTTTGCACAGGCCACAAAGGATTCAGTAGGTACATGTTTATTGGGAAGAAAGATCAACTTTGAGGGTTGTGGTTGGGGAAAACAATGTTCCGAACCCTCACTAACAACAAAGAGCAAGAATAGGACCACCAAGGCATTGTTGAGGTTTGGGTTTGTCTCCACATCTCATGTCTCTTTTGTGTAATTTTAAAGGTCGTTACTTTGACGTGCTCAGGGAGAACATCTGTAACCACCCCGATCCCAAATGAAGTTCGTACCCCTTCATTTCAATTTCAAACACCTCATAAAGGCATTTTTGGCCGAGGCTCAAAATCCAATCACAACTGCTGTAATATATATGTTGTGATACCTATAAGGCACAAAGGGATCTCATTTCATGGAAGCTGAGATTGATGTGTTTAACATATTGTACTTCTGCCGGCCAGCCCCCTGGGCTCTGTCTGTGGGGCGTTTGCTCTTACTCCCCGTCTGCTTGGGTTTCCTACCACACGGTTCATTGTCAATTGGTTGTCTGTCTCTATGTCTACAGACTAGTGACCTGTCCAGTGTGTCCACAATGGCAGCAGGGATTGGCTCCAGCCCCCCCCCCCCCCCAGCCAGTATAGCTTTTGGATGGATAAATGGATTGTGCACCTCCTCTGGTTGCAAAAACAAGACAAGAAAGCAGGGTATTTAACTCTATGACCACCTTTTGATTGACAGGTCGCTTACCAAGGTGTCCGGTTCGGGTGTTGAATGTGTTTTTGTCTAAGAACTTTTTGCACAGCATTGTTTTCAGTTTGTGAAAGTTAATTGTAGCATTTTGGTTGTCTTTAAATGTCTTTGTTAAAAGTTCTGTTGTAGGATATTTAGCTCCATTGTTTGCTGTCACTGCTGGTTGCAAAAAAATAAGATGGCAGACACCAAAAATCCAGATCGTGATGGCCAAAATGCCAAACTCAAGTCTTCATCTGACAGTCCAAAAACCTATAGTTAACACCACGGTGACGATGTTCAATTCTAATATATAGTGAATGATTGAAAATAGTTATGTGCTACTGTATCAATGCTCTGAATCCTGTATACAGAACCTTTATGGTGAAAGTGATGGCATAGTGATTATGTGTATTATTACATCTTCAACATCAGAATAATTCTTACCTCTACAAACAACTCTGCAATGATGCCATTTTGAAATTCCCAAAAGATGTTATTTACACAGCCTTTAGCAACTTGAACAATCTGAAGGCTCATAAAGAAGCTTGATGAAAACCGGATGTTCATATGATTGGACTGGCCAAGTCGAAGCCTCTTTCCAAAACATCTTGAATTCTACATTTCCTTCACCTGCTCCCTGGTCCCTGCACCACTTTGGACCCCTGTTGGGAGATACTTTGTGACTCATCTGCTGGTCATTTGTGTACTCACTTTGTTGTAATTGCTGCAGTCTGGCTTTTCAAGCTCCTTTCATGTTTTTTGGCCACAGAGAAAGTGGAGGCTCCAGCTGTATCGGGTATACAGAAAAATACCCAGAGCAGACGTTGGACTCACTGGGCTGTGCAGTCCCTCACTGGGCTGTGCAGAAGTTCGATGTGGTTTTTGAATCACCAGCATCATTTACGGTTTATCGGCTCGCCTTAACTGGACATATGAGTGGTCCTTATCTCAAGAGAGAGGAGAGCAGAGGAAAAGAGAAAACAGAGGAGCACTTGCAGAAGTTTGCAGACAGGCCCGATGTGAAAAAGAAACAAGCTCAAACCTTCATCGGCATGAATCTTAAGAGTGACTTTTACTGATTCTGCAAAATTGTAATTTGGAAACCTGTCCCCGCAAGAGTTGAAATGAGTAGTTCCAAACAAAAACTGCAAATGTAAAGTCTTAATGTTACTGAATGGCTGCGATGTCAACAGCAAAGACTCCAGGAAGTCCCAGTTATTTGTTTTTGTTTATTGACTTCAGTATAACAATACAAGTATTCAAAATATAACATTAAGTGATCAAATGAAAACTTAATTCAGATCCAAACAATTCAGATCCAAACCAACATGTCTACGTCGACATGTTCAAAAATGTTAGGCAGCATGCAACGTAACTAAGATTGTATTGCCTTACCTGTACAAGTTGCAAATTAAGATTAAGATCAAGATTTTTTAAACCACAAACAAAATGCCATTCACCTCCATTGCATTTGGACAGGGGCAGATATCTCAATGACAAATATCTTAGTCAGGACAAATAACACCAGAACTATATCCACTGATGGATACCATTTCATTAACATTTGGATGAGCTAACACTTTAAAGTAAATTAGGCATCTGGCCCCTGCTTTGACCATTGCTCCTTCTGGCAGACATACTTTTAACCGTCTGAGGGTTGATTGCCTGACTGATCATCAAACACATGCATTCATGCTCAGAGTCACAAACAATGACTAACACCGTCAGACAAACCGCCACGATGAGTCTAACAGAATATCTTGTGACGGAGACAGATCAGATAGATCAGAGCCGAGTCAATTACATAACAGGTCCAAAGGCCGGCAGCTTTTATTCTGGTATTGTGAGTTATATCCTCTGCTGCGAGCCATGAGTGTCTGACCAGGACAGCGAGTCAGCGTTTCAACTGTGGGCAGTAATAATGTGTGTGATTAAGCACCGAGGTCTGGCACACAAGGAAAGTCTACTCTCTTAAAGATCCTCTGACACGCCAAGCCCTATTTACTGTGGCTAAATGAACCTCCAGCTGCATCTCACAACTGGAGCTATATGCAGGTGTGCACCTGCTTACTAGCCCACACACACACACAGACACACGCACACACAGATATGGATACAAAAATATGGCCACACAACAGATAAACAAACTTGTAAACCATTACACCCCCACACATACACTCACCCCACTTGTGCTACATACATCCTTTTCCTGAGAAAATGTTAGACGTCTACAAAACCTAATTTTCAGGGCGTCAGCACAAACATTCAGCACCTGCACACACACACACACGCACACACACGCACACACACACACTCACACACACACACACACACACACAGAGAAGGAGGAATTGCAAGCATGCCAACAGGCAAGTGCAGCATCTCTCCCACCACAAATATCAAAGGCGTTTGGCAAACCTGTATGTGTGTGGCACTCAGGGATAATTAGATGCCGTGTAAGTGGAAATGTGTGGGAAAATTTCATGAGAGATGAAAGAAGAATTTGGGATACACGCTCGTTTTCTTTCTCTCTGGAAAGTTAAGAATGTTAATATCAATCTCAATAGCGTGTAGTCAGGGCAGGTTTCCCAACACAACAACTTGACAGTTTGGGAATTAATCACCTTCACTTTTTTGCCAAGGGTTATTATATTAGAAGATTGACACTTCGCTCTAATGTCTGTAGGATTTGTGAAGCTGCAGCTGATTAGCTTATGTTGGCATAAAGAATAGAAACAGGATTGCTCCAGCATCGCTCTGTCAACCAACACCTCCAAACTCATTGATTATTATTACATTACATCACAGAAACTAAAATACAAAACATGTTTCTGATCGACTTGATCAAAAGAAATAGAACGTTGTCGGACGTATTTTATAACTGTTTCTCCCTGCCTGTCTTTATTATTAAATAGTTGTGATCCCAGCTCCACACTTGAGATGGACATCAATATTCACATCTGACTTTCAAAAAGAAGAAGAAAAAAAGTTGAACTATTCCTTTTATGATATGATAACATATTAGTTTGTGAATGCATTTCACCACTGAGGGTGTGTGTAAGTTCTCTGTAGGCATAACTGTGGGTGGGTGGGTGCGTGCATGCGTCCGTCCCGCTTGGTAAGTGTGTGTCAGAATGTGTGTCGCTGGCGTGTGTCTGGGGTGTGTGTTGAAGGGAGGTCAATCCTCGGTCTGGGTAATTTGCCTCAGATGAAACCTGACTCCATTCCAGGAGACCAGCGCAAGCAAATGTTTCAAAGCTGCAGGAAATCTATTAGCACCTGGTGGGACTCCCCCCGTCCCCCTACTCTGTTCCCTCTCTCTCACCCCCTCCCTCTTTGCATCCCTCGCTCTACCATCTCACCTCTCCCTGCCCCACCCCAGTTAATAAAGCCACACAAGACCACCACACACCCGCTGTGCCACTAAAGCCAGGGGATTAGTGAGTGATTGTCTGTGTGTGTGTGTGTGTGTGTGTGTGTGTGTGTGTGTGTGTGTGTGTGTGTGTGTGTGTGCACGTGTCTCTGTCTGTGGCGTGTGGCGAGGTGTGTATTTACGCCTGTATGTGTGGACCTCATGTGTGTGTGTAGAAGGTACATGAAATGTATTTGGACCTGTCCTTAGACACACGTGGAGCAAGTTAGCGGTGAATGAGGTGCCAGACAAGCCTGCAGCAGCTGCCACACTAGAAACAATAGCTCATGATCCAGACACAGTAGGCTGCAGTCACTGCTCAGCGCTGACTCCAGGTCAGATCATATATACTGCTGTAATTGCTGAGATGACGTTAGTGTCCGGTTGTTGTTAGCTGTGGTCAGTTTGCCTTTTTTTATATACCAGTTGGCTGTGTTCAAGCCCAAATGAAGACAACATATGTCAACTCTCTTTTATGGCCTGGTCTAAACCTCATTTGCATAATAACTGTACTTCACATCAAGCATCCCGAGGAGAATGTGTACTGAAGTTAAGGCAATGTTCCAAGCTCGCCATGCCAAACAGATTTTTTTTTTTTATTCTTTTTGTTTGCAGGCTTTGCGTCAAAAGCTGTCTTGTGTGGTCGAAATCGAACCACGGACGCTGTGGTTGCATGGCATGCGCAGTAACTATTCTTTTACCAAAGCACTCCACACAAGCTTTTCCTATCTTATCTTTTCGACACCTGTCTATTAAAACAGCATGCCACGTAACCACAATGTCCTTGGTTCGATTTCAACCGTGGGATCTTTGTTACACATCATGCCTCTCTCTCTCTCTCTCCCCCCTTTCCAGTCTGCTACTACACTCTTCAAATGCCCAAAACTAAGATAAAAAAGAGAAAGTTGTGCACATTTAACATTCAAAGCATGCAAAAAAAATAACATTTAATTTCAGGTATAGCGCCAGGTTTTGAAGCAGATTTCACATAAATGGCAAAAGGTGGAATTACAATTTCCTGGGCCCGTCACGTAATGTGACGGGGCCCAAAAAATATTTTTCCCCATAGATTTACATTCTCAGTACGAATACTTGATATCAACTGTATCAAAGTTGAAGGTAACATTCGCAGCTCTGGGGAAGGTAACACTCCAGCAACTCCAGCCAAACTTGCGCTTGCGCATTAACTTTGGCTGCAGCTGAAATCTGCGAGCTGCAATCGTCAGTTGGGCCAAAAAAATCCATGTTTGGGGGCTTGAAATTATATATGGTATGTAAGTAGAATAAAAAAGTTGAGTGTGTAGAGATGAAATGGAAAGCTTGACAGGTGTTGCAACAGTTGCTGAGGGTTGGGCTGAGCCAGTTCAATCAGGCAATAGGAAAGGTCCATGTTGAGTGACCACCTGCCCTGTCCCATGCAAACTAGCTATTCAAGCTTGCCAGATCACAATGAATGATTCCAAATGTCTAATTTGTGTCCAATACTATTGGCCGTTTACCTCACCCCATGACATTTATATTGTAACAACAGATTTAAGCCAGAGGTCATCTGTCAACAGTCTCTCTTGCAAAACAATGCTTTGTGCTATCAAAAACAAATAACAGACTTTGGGAAAGGGATGTTTTTATTTGACTAGCTCCCAGAGGAACCATGATTAAGTTGTAGTTTGCTGCCACGAGGTATATTAGTTTGGGACAAAGTTCGTGCATAGTTTTTTTATCTGCATGTTTTGATCCCAGGGCTGATCTGGGAAGAAGGAGCATTTCCAATTGATGATACAACTTTGGCCTTAAATGCAATTTGTAAGATGGTCACGTGGATTCTCTCTTCCCTATATGTTTTTTTGGACCACCTATATAAAGAAAAGAAAGCTGATCACCCACCACACAATCAATACCAGACAGACCCTAAAGCCCCAAATCCTGAATTAGACCATTGGTTTACTTAAGCTTAAAAAGCCTTTCAGAAATATCAAGTCTACATCTTCCTCTACCTGCTGTGAAAAATCTGATTATTTAAGTCAACTGTGTTTGTGGAGCATTTGGGCGGTCGCGAGCGCACTCAACTGCTTGCTAGCTAGATCGTGTGCAGGGTCCGACCTAATTGGATTTATGTGCGGGAATGTTTTCCAAAGCCGCACTTGTGAAATACCTCCACATCTGCTGACCATTAGCAGTGGACATAACACACAACAGAGAGAGGAAAGCCCCCAACGCCTTGATTCATTGGACTGCAGCTCTGCTTTTATTGCAGCGGCTCGCTGTAGCGTTTCAGCACAGCAAGCGATGCCTTATCTCTCTGTCTTTTTCCTCCCCTCTTCTCGATTTCATTCGCTTTTACTCCCGTCATTCAATCCTTCAATCCACTCACAATCTCTTTGTCCGACCTTAATGTCACAATTTTTCAGTTTTGCCGCAGCAGTTGTTCATTGCCTCATTTTTTTTCTTTAATACCTTTTTCTTATTCACCATAAACTCCATCCAACAGGTCTAAATTCTGCTTCTCACCCCAACTTTCCCACTCGTTGTGCTCCTGTGCCCGGTTCCCCCCGACAGTCATTTATCTATGTCAATACAACTTCCATCTCTAAACCTTTTTTCCTTGTCACTCCCCAAGGCAAGGACGTCCTCCCGTTTCATCCCTCGATGGGCACGAGGGGAAACTAGCAAGGGGGTCTGACAACCCTCTGACCCCTCATCTGTCATCTGCAAAGGGAAAAGCACCCTCCTAATTGGGGGGTGGGGGCGCGTCGAGGGTTTGGGGGGCTGGTATGGAGGTTGTTATTCTAGTGTCGGGGGGGGGGTCAGAGGTGAAAAGGGGGAGATCACACCGGTGATTAGCCTCCTTCATGTGCAGGAATGGAGGGCAGCGGGGACATGGGGAGTGTTGGTTGGGCAGCTGGGGTGTAAAGTAATTAGAGCGAGAGAGATGTAAAATCATGCACATAGGATGGCCAGCATTGTTTGAGATATTGACCCAGGTCAAGGCATGGACACCTGGACCCTGATAAGGTAAGTCCAGGTGACACTCACAAAATCTCTCATAATCAAGAGTTGCCAAGAAAAGCAGACAACTCAAAATTGGAATACTTCAAGTTCATCTTAGAATTACACATGTTGGCATAGTGTTGTTCTGACCTTGGGAGCTGACAAACTCCAAAACCTCCAAGCTCTCCCCTCTGATGAACACAACCCATATCTCTGGGTCTCCCTCCTCCTCACTTCCACTGTCCACACCTCTTTATGTAGCTCAGCAGGCCATGGAATAGGTGTGCATGTTTATGTGGGCATCTATCTATGAAGCAAGGAATCTGTCTCTGCGTGTCCTTTCCGCGTATCTCGATAACCGTTCATCAGATCTACTTTACTCTTGGCGAGTGTTTTTCTAGGGACCATGTGACATGCACTGTCAAAAGTTGGTGCAATTTGAACATTTGGACAAAGTCAGTGGGTCTTCATGAGCGCACTGAACAGCATCCCGTCATGCGCGTATTTATGTATACGATATCAGACAGCAGGCCGAGGTACAAAATGCACGGCCCGCCCACTGCCAAACTGTATGTAAGAAGTGGACGTAGTCAACGTGACATCATTCATTGTCTTTTTGACTAAGTTCAGCATTTTGGCTGCTTCCAACTTGTTTTTTTTTTTTAAATGTTACAATTAAAATGTATGACCTGGAAAACACCATTTAAAATGGTTAAAGGTATGCCCCTGCTGGCCATTAGAAAGAAGAAGTTCAAGAGACTTCTGCATCTGCTTCACCCGGTGTTTTCGGCCTGGTTCTGAAAGGTCACGCACTCCAAACGGGGTCTCGCCCCCCTGACAACTTTGCCAGCAACAATTCACATGAGCCAAGCAATCGGCACGTTCCGAAGGACCACACGCTCAGAAGGGCCACACCAAGAACGTGCACTGCACTAGTCGGGAGAAGGTAGGGGCAAGAAAGAGACACACAAATAGAGCCTTGAATGCCACTACGTGCTGAATGTTTCTGTGATTGTAACATCCCTCATTATTTTGATGTCCCATACCTGTCCCATACCTTTTTTTCTTTTTATAGTTTGGAGAGCATGTAGTATGCACCCATAAAATACCTATTCATTTTAATGTGTTTGTCTATGGCATCTCCAACAAACCGCAAAAGGTGGCAAAGAAGACGAACCCATGACGACACTTTTACTATTTTTACAATGCTTTGTTGCTGAAGGCTCAATTTACCCGTAGTCTAGATTCTCCCTTAGTCTAGAAAATACAGAAATACTGGGATTAATCATCAGGAACAAAGCAAAAAAATACGATCATGAAAGTTATGACTCAGGACCCCTGTGATGACAGAAGACTGCTGGACTTTGTTGAGGACGATCACAAATTGGCTTAAAGTCATCTGGAAATGACTTCAGAACCAGCTTGTGATTGTGCTGTCCGAGAGCTGGACGCTATAGTTACTGGCAGTTGTAAAGTGTCAATTTCACTGATCACATCTTAAGCTATTGAAATAAAGTTGCTCATCAGTCTTGTATGTCATAGCGCTACTATACTTCACATGCTCTCATTATTCATTCCGCAGAATTAATAATATTTTTGGAATCCTCAGCAACAGGCCTGGGGCTTTGAATGAAAATATAAATCATGGAAGTTAATATTCCCATTGCTTTGTTCAGTTCCGAAAGAGCACTCCCACTTCCAACATCGTCTCCCTCGATGCATAATCAGCTGTCAAACGATAACTTATTTACCTGATGCTTGTGAGGCACAAGGGGGGGCTCGCTGTAGTTCAAAGGGTACAAAAATTTGCTCCAAGACAGATTTTCTAAGCGTCTGGATTCCTTCTTTGCACTGACACTGATTGACGTTGCGGGTGTGATGTGTGTAGGGTGCGCTGTGCACCTCCGAGCCTGCTGCCAAGGCCTAGAACCGCTGAGCACACACACACACCTCTACACCTGCTGGTATACTTTCCTGCACACACACACACACACACACACACAGAGACCAAAGAGAGAAAAAGGGACCAAAGAAAAATTAAATGAGCTGCACGCGTCTTAATGAGGGAGGGCCGGGCGTCTGGCATTTACCTCAAACCATTTCGTCCCCCTGCTGCTCTCTCTGGAGGGCTTTAAGTCCGCTGCCCGTTAACGGCTGAAGTGTGGATTTCCTGTCAAATAAGGGTTAGGGCCCAACAAAAGTCCTGTACGCTGGTACCTAAATAGGATTACTTCCAGCTGCCTCACCTAAACACACACACACAGACACACACATACACACAAACACACACGTCATGTCTTAAAATGTCCCTATAGGGATTTAAACTGTGTCTGTGGTGCACAATTCTGTCTTTATAGTGACCTTATTGTACCTTGTAATACTACCTATGGTATTTTTAAACACCAATAATCAATGTAATATCCCTGTAATAAAGATATAGGGCAAAATAAACGTGCATACTGTAGTGTGCTCTGTCCAATAGTACCCTTACATGTTATAAACACTATTGTTAATTATGGGGGCAGTGCTAGGTCAGTCTTAAATGTGGCACTAGATTAAGACATGCATAGACTCGTGGTACTATGTTTTCTTGGTCCCTCTTTCTCTTGAGGGAATTGTCTGAACAGATATTATCTCAGTTCCTGATAAATATATGTATTCTCGTCACAATGGGACCCTCATGCGGAGCGCTGACCCTGTGATGCTGTCTCATGATGTGGCACAGCAGTGCCTTACTAAATCGGATACGTGCCATTCAGTCTGGAGATTGCCACTTTATTGAGCACATAAGTGGCAGCAGAAGTTGTGACACACACTGAGAATATTCCAATGTTGTCCTGACATGCACAGCTTAAAGTCAACAGGTTTGATTGAATTGAACACTATTGCACTATTGCATGTCTTTCCTAAGGACACTTCAGTAGAGCCTTATGTATGTTTTCTTTTGCTTTGTTTTGATACAGAGAGAGACACATGCAGGAGATGAGGATGACATGCAGCAAAGGGCCCTCTGGCCATCGCAGCAAGGACTCCGCCTTAACAGTACGCTCCACCAAGTGAGCTACCGGGGCACCATGTGTGTAGCATGTTGGTGCACTTTGTCTGGCTAGACATTTTGCAAGTGGCTAATCCTCGAGGATGCAATCGCTGCTTTGTTCAGTGTTCTTTTGGTGCAAGAATCCCTTCTGCCTTTCTAGTTGAGCCAAAGTGGTTAGTTGTAATTAGTCATGATCAAATTGGGTAATGCTTCATAAATCCGCTTCATAAATCCGTTAAAAAACATTAAATAAAACAACTTTTGGGTCGCCAAGTTGAAAAAAAAAAAACATGTCAGCCTAGGTAGTCAATAATACAGTCATTAGTAAAGGTTTTCTAATAAGCAATCAAACATGCAGTTTAAAATTGTAGGTCATTAACTTAATGGGAGAGGTCAAAGGTTTCACAATTGTAAATAAACCAACACCAGAAGGTAGTAAGTCACAACTAGCTGTCAAGTATTTAATGATATATGTTCACCAGATCATCAGCGTGGTCTATCTGATGAAAAGATAACTCAAGAGGATAAACACCAGCCAAAGAGAATTTCCAAAACCTGGCAACCTATACTGTATTCTTATTACTTCTTATAAGCCATCAATTGCAACTCATGAACATTTTATAAAGCATCCCTTCCTAGAAAGCGGTACCATGTGGGCCTGCCAATACACCACGGTGATGTGGAAATGCCTGACATATTTAGGATACACTACAATAAAGCCCTCTTCAGTCCAGTCTATTGAGACAAAATACAGTATGACTTGCAAATGAGAAATATTACTTTCAAAATATAAGTCAATCACTTCATTATTTCAAATAATTGTAAAGCTGCAGACATTCAGGGGGGTTGTACAGAACAACCAGACCATTATTCTATCACCGTTGGCTTATTCTGGCTGACTTGTTTGATTAATGAAATCTTGCGTAATCCGGCATGCTTTTAGAAATATGTTAAAAATGCTTTTGATAGACTGGTAGAATGTTAAGTTAAACCAATTTGTGTTTGTGTTTAATACAGATTATCTCTCAGTACCGCGAAATAATAAGGCTGGCGTTCCTGACAAGATGTAGAAATGGGTACAAAATAGATTGCCTCAAAGTCAGTTGTGGATTAATACACCCTTAGTGCCCCAGTAAGTTTAATGTATGGGATGTGCTTAAAGAAAGTAAATAAACTATAAGATATCTTAGGCTGCACAGACAATATGTATATGTTAGGAGTTTTGTTGACAATATATGAAAAATATAAAATAGCATCAAAACGTTGACATCCAGATCCTTTTGGCTTGAGTCACATCCGATTTTACTTTGAAAAAATAGCAACCGGAAGTGGTACAATTTATTCCACAGGACTTGACACTGGTGAGGAGAGAGAGAGACGCTGATAGAGAGAGAGGAGCACAAACTCAAGTAAAAGGGGGTTGAACCGAGGACGTGTGGCTTGTTGGGAAAGTGGCATCTGCGTGAGGAAGGCAAGTCTTGAGCTGCTCATCAGCCTCTCTGGACTTTATTCAGCCACCGGGTCTGTCGCTGAAGCCATCCGGATTCTAACCTGCTTTCAAGTTATAACCATGAGGACAAACGTGTGGATTTACCAAGCCGTGGTGTGTGTTGTGGTCACGATATTAAACACAGGTAAGACATGGAGGGCTGTGTCTCTGAGATGTGGAGTTTGTGCAATGTTTTTTTTTTTTTATCATCTCATATAAAAGTATAACTGTATTCCTTATTTTCTGCACTCTGTCTGTGCATCAAAGTGAGAAACGCATGTAAAAAAAAAAAAGTCTAAAATATATAGGAAACAGAAATAAGTTAGAAAAGTGGGCTAAAATATAATTAGGCTTCCATTTAAAATTAAATAGATGTTTGCCAGTCAGACATTTGTTGAATTTGCATATTGTTCTGTCGGTCTCATAAATGTTTTAATGATATATAATTAAGTTGAGTCACATTGAATGAACTTGATCACAAGCCCCGTCTTGCAATTCGATACCCTTTGATTAATTACTGTGGATTGTAACTGAGCCTGAAATAACTCCTTCAGGCTGGTAATGAAGATCAGAGGGAGCAAATCTCTGAACATGTATAACTGAGAAACATGAACTAATGTAGCAGCTTATTGAACTGCTTCTCCTTTTAGAAGTTGATTGATAGCCCTGAGCTCCCGTTATTTGGGAGATTTTGAATTTTTTGCATAGTTCATTTTGATCTCGTACCAAAATATAATTTCATTGGTATTTTCTGCACGTTGTCTGTGCATCAAACTGAGAATCGCATACAAGAAAATGGCAACAAAAAAAGAACAATGTATATATATATATATATATATATATATATATATATATATATATATATATATATATATATATATTCTTCTTGTCTTCTTCTTCTTGTCTTTTTAATATTTGCATATTGTTTGTCGGCCTCTTGTATATTTGAATTACAGATGCTGAAGTTGAGTGACATTGCAACTTCATCACAAGCCCCGTCTTGCTCTGTTGATTCGACATGACTTTTGATTAATTACTGTGGCTTGTAATTTGCTGAGCTTTGTAGAAAGAACTCCTTCGAGCTATTTCTGAAGATCAGAGGGAGTAAATCTCCAAACATGTAACATCAGAAAAAAAACGTTAAATTAAATAATTTAGCAGTTTATCAAACTGCTCCTCCTTTTATAAATCCATGGATACCAATTGATTATCCATTTGGGTCTAAACTTGTAATACCGGCTCTGCCCGCGTCAGTAATAGACGCACCCGCAGCCCTATGCGCGTCTTCACGTCATATTGCCGCACAGCCCGGAGCGCACGCGTCCAAAAGTGCCGCTCCTTTTACGAAGCGCAGATCATCTGGTGGTTACTGACTGAGACTGTGCCGGTTTACATCCGCCCCATTGACATGGCACTAAGTAAAGCACTGAATCCATAGTTGCCACCTCCAGGGGTGCCGACCCTGACCTCTGACCGCTGTGCAGTTTGGGGGAAAGTAAAATGCGCGTGCGTTTGTCCCGGTAGAGAGATAGAAAAGGAGGGGGGGGGGGGGGGGGGGGGGGAGTGCAGGGGTGTGTGTGTGTCAGGGGGGTTAACATCTGGCTGCTGAGCCAGTTCCACATTGTGCGCGTTCTGCAGCAGATGTAATGTCTGCTTAATTCCCAGACAGAGGCACACCTTTAACCTGCCACTTTCCTGTTGTTCGGGTAATAGAGTTTTTCCTCCACGCTGCCTTGACATTTATACATCTTGTGATTATTAATAGTTGACTCTTTGCAGTCTGTTTTCTAGGAAAGCTTGACTAAAATACTTATCCAGCTGACACTTCTTTCTTTGCTCAAGGGCACCTATAAGTGGAGGTTTCTGAGAAAGGTCAGAGTACCTCACCTATCTGCGTTTCCCGAGCTAAACTAGAGACTCAAACTCGTCCCTGTGAGCTGCGGCTGCCTCTTCTCATTAAATCTCACCTCTCTCACACTCGGCCATTGAGCACGTTTTGTTATAATCTCAAACTTCTGCAAATGTTTGGGATTTGGAGATAGCAGGAGTCCGACCGCGAGCAGAGGAAGAGACTAAGTGAAATCTAATTGAGCAGCCTGGCCAGACATCAGGGCTGTAACAACACTGTGATGAGTGCCAGATGTGGTCCAGTGGAGCCCAAACATCAATAACAAGTCCTCCCCAAAAAACCATTTTCAGCCACGAGGAGCCTCTAAACGCTACACAGTTTACAATATCCTAAGTACACACACAGCGCCTCGTGACGGATCTTGGCACAAGAGCATGTAGCTGTAACTCGGTAGCATGAGATTTTCCTCTGTGATTTATATCGCACTTGCCCCAAATTATAAACGGAAAACAATTGTAACTAAACACATAATGCGTTTAAAGATGTTGCTGTGGCCCGGAGGAACAGCATTTACAGTAGAGCTCCATTCTCCTGAAGGATGGGCCCTTAACTTTTTTTTCCAGAAAGTAGAAAGAAGTGTATGATTTGTATCGCAGAGGATTTGGACTTAAAATATGGTTTTGTCCTACTTTTGAACCCACCTGGAGCTCATACAGTATATGTATTATGCTTTGTCTTTGCAATGATATAATTCTCTTTTGATGTAGTAAGAAATGTCTCTCAACAAAGGCCTATAACAAAAAAGAAAAAGTGTCCTTTTTCCAACTCCAGTAAGTTTTCTAGTATGTGTTGGATGCCAATAACTGAGATGGACACACAACTTAATTATTTAACAGAAAAAATACATGACATCAGTGCTTTCCTGCGAAGAGGGATTTCTGACTGCATCTTGTTTTGTTCCCTAAAAATTAAACGTCACCCTTGTTGCTCAAAATTAATTTCACATGGAGTTTAAACAGCAGGAGTTCTAATGAGACTTTTATGGCTTTTAAGGAGTCCTCCATGCAAGTTACTGTCGAAATCACAGATATCCACTTACTGAAATCAAATTAAATCAAATATCACGTTATTTGTGCCCCGGTAGCTCCATATCGATATTGCAACAGGGTTGACCATTGGTGCTTTCAAAACTATCCTCCACACATTACAATTTACTGTAATGCAGCCTTTAAAACCAGGAAAACACAACATTTATGCCACATTAGGATATTAAAGTAGCAAAAATCGAAGACAGTATCTCATATCACAATATCGATATTGCATCAATATATTGCCCAGCCATGATTTACAATAACGTGAAACTGGAGCGTAACAAGTGTTCACATGTTTTTGAGATGTGTGGCTGTTTCTGAAAGCAGATACATATGAGATATGCTTTCCTCACAACCGAGACCCTGGAGCACGTCACCTTGTTGGATGGACATCACTCTGTTCTCTTGGCCGTCGTCACGGTTCACCACCCATTCATTCTCCATTTCTCAGGCAGCTGTGCCAGTTTGAAGCAGGAGTGCCTGGGAGCACTTTGAGCAGAGTTTTGATCCCGGACGCACTTCTTCCCTAATTTCCTGACACATAAACTAGTCCGCACAGTCGAAGCACTATGCAGAGAAAAGGTTTTCTCAAGTTTCCAGGGGTTCAGGATGTTGTGCAATGAAGTTTCAGTATGATGTGGTAGCAGATGCTCATAACAAGCATTGGGCTGAAGGACGCTTGCACGGGACTCCTGGCCATACAGTTAAATATGTGACAGTGAAATAATGTCATCTTTGCTCCACTTCCTCCATGCTAAGACTCTGGAACCGGTGTCCATGCCTCCTTTTGTTCATATGGTCAAACCACCGGGAAGCAACTAAAGAAAATATTCTTCTTTTGACAAGTTGTTCTTCTCCACCCCAGGGCCTTAACAGCAGGGAAATGTTTGGCCCCGTCTCCAAGTGTTTGAGTAATGTTTGATGCTTTGTCAATAAGCAGGAGGCAAAAACAAAAAAAAACATGGTTTCTGAGAATTTCTTTTGGCCTGCTGCAAGGTAATGAAGCGGCCCTGGGCCGATCAATAAGAAAATATAAAGCCCAAGGGAGACGGGTGTTAGCTGAGAAAAAACTGAGAACTTAAATGCTTTTAAACCAGTAATACCATCTTAAGCCTGGTTTGTACATGAATATAGACCGATGGGTACGCGCCAAAGTGGTAATGCTCAACATGTTGTTCGTGGCAGTATTCTTCAAAACGCCATGAGGGGAACAAAAAAATATCCTTTGAAGAAGCAATGAGTGTTTACGAAAAATGCTGTCGACCAAACATGCAACAAGGAATTGTAATTAAACTCATATCTCATATCAAATATTGATATATATTATTGATATGGACATAGGCCTACTTTATCGCCTTTATACAACGTCTGTTAAGAAAAAAAAGTTCAATATTTAGCGGTAGAATGGGATGAAACGGTGGAGATGGGGTAGAAACCATCACAGAGACTCGCAAGCATCTACGTCATTTGACAACTTTAGACAGTTGAATGATTGAAAAGCTGGTCATATAACGGATACAATCACTTCGTTGACAATAAAGCACATGAATAACACATGGTACATCCCTTTCTGTTCGCCTGTTCTCTTCTATCCAATCTCTTTTCCCGAGGTAATAACTCCCATATGAGATAGGACCTGGCATTAGCATGCCTTCCATCTAATAACTGTACCAAAAACCCATATTTAACATGTTGTGTCCTTGTGTTCTGGCAGGATTTTGTAGGACTCATCAGTCGTTACAGAAGTATGAAAAGAGTGAAAGTCACATGCTGGTTTGCACAGACTGTCCTCAGCCATCTTTGGTACGAAACAGCCGATCGCAGGAACACTGCGCCCGCAAGTGCAAGAAGGTCAAGAAAAACTTCAACTGCAGGTCAGTTGCTTTCTGTATTTCGGCCTGAAAGTGGCCGTGTTCCCCTCACTCCTCCTCTCCTCTTGTGTTGACACAGTATTTACATATTTTTGTTGTTTATCGTTTTTGCTCATCTCTCAACTACTTCCCGTGTGTTGGCGACAGGGCTTTCAACTTTCAACGGCCCAACAGGAAATGCCACCTCCTTCCCTTCGACCGCTTCACCCACGGTGCGCAGAAGCAGGCCAACGTCAACTTTACTCTGTACGAAAAGAAAGGTAAACGTCGTCATATTTTGGAAGCAGGGCCGTCGGAGGGAAAGCCCTCTGCTGTTTTTCTCTCACGAGAACATTCAGGTGCAGACAGATTTACGCAGGCAGATTGTTTGTTGGTGATTGCAGGTTGTGCTTCTTGCGTCGGCTCCCTGTGTTTTAAGCGCCTTTGGTTTTTCCTTGTTGACACAATAAAAGCAGTCAACCCCCCCCCTTCACCCCCACCCTACTGTTTAGTCACGCCAGTGGGGAGAGTCTCGCACATAAACATGTAGCAGACCGAAGTGTAAACAAAAAAAATCATGGTTTACAGTTGGTACGCTATGGCTTTCTCCGGTTGCAGGCTGTTGAATCTAGCACTTTAGAATTTACTGCAAAATTTACGGAAACTCCCCCCCCGGTGACATTTAATGAACTTCAGGGAGTTGTCTGTTTTGGGAATAGCACACGAGCTGGGACATACTAAAACGCTCACTGTAATAAAAAAAACAGTCTAATTGACCATATTTGGGAAAATGTAGCCCAGGTGGTCGAGGCAGGGGACGCAAATCAACTTTTAATTGACTAAGCGGTGTATAAACGGGAACACAAAGAGTACACAGAGGCAACTTGGAGAAGTGAGAACATGAATGGATGTTTTCAAAATGCTTTTCTACCCCTTTGCTCTTCCTTAGATTATATAAGGGAGTGCATCATCGGCACCAAGGACAACTACAGAGGGAGGAGGTCTTGGACGAAGTCAAACATCACTTGCCAAGCTTGGTCAGATAATAACATCAATGAACACACGTAAGTCATCTCCTTTTGAACCAAGAAAGAGCATGAAAAGCACATTTTGTGTTGGGAATTGGGGCTATTCACGAGAGGTTACAAACATGTTACCTTGAGGCTGCAGTACCTTGCTTGATGACAAGGACTGGAAGGTGTTAATCATCCCTCCCCACCAGGTTTCTGTAGATTTGAACCAGCGGCCTTCAAAGTCTGCTTCTCTAATCTTGAGGCTTCCGCAACCTTCGTGGATGCTCCTTTCTCGATTTCTCTGTGTCTGATATTGAACAGGCCTCAGCAGCTGATTTATAGACGCTCGGATCATCCCCTTGCACCTCAGGGGTTAAGGGAAGGCGAGGGGGCTCGGAGACGGGTGAACGTTTAGCCAGAAATAAGTCTGATTTCTTTCAACACATGGAGGGATGTCCTCTCCGTCGAGGTTGTTTTTCCATTGCACTGTAGGCCATCAGGTGTGTCCCAAAGATGTTTTCCCTCGGCTACAAGCCAGGCCAGATCTCTGTGCCGGGTCCTGTGCCAGCATCTCGTTAGTGGGGCTCATTAGTTGCAAGATATTTTAACTGCGGCAGGGAGGGGGTTTGAGACGTGGAGTAATAAGAGTTTGAAAAAAAATAAGAGTAAAAAGTAGACACAAAGGAGGGAGAATGAAAGACAGTGCAGAAATTTATAGACTGAAGTCATGTTTTTGCCTGTTGTCCAGCTGAGCTCACAAAGCCACAGACATATTGAGAGAAATACAAGTTCAGTGATCCCCATAGTTAAAACACAGCATTAAACCCGTATGCCCTCTTGTATTCGGCCGTTCCCGCTCCAGAAGCAGCTCTTCGGCACATTAGGAATCCTTTGTCATTGTTTATTTGACACACGGTTCCAGTCCTCGTCCCAGATGGCAAATGTAACATCGCCCTGGCTTGTCAGCAACTTTTAACTTTCAACGGGTCAGAGGGAGCTTTTACTTAAGGGAGATTTAGTGCCACTGTGGGTTACCTAACATGGGACTGTCCCGCTGTTTGAGAATTACCACCATAATGAACCACGCACCGTTTGAGCCTCAGGTAACTATTATTTTCATGCTTGACCGCTCACCGTGGGCCAGGGGTGATTTCTCAGGAGGTTCCCTCCCAGGAATGGGACTTCCACCTGTTGTCTATATTTAGTTTTTGGAACCAAGGCACTGGAAAAGAAAAAAAAGAAAAGTGTGTATTCGTGCCCAGCCATGCATGGAGAGAGGAATGGAATGGAAAATTTCTGTTCATATTAATAACAATAGATAACATTGCCATCGTTAACGTATTCCCATCGGGACTTTCTTTTATTTTTCTTCACATTTTCTCTGGGAGGTCGGTGAGAAAGCTCAGCCACAGAAACACACAGCTTCTTGCAGAGAGTTAGGATGAGAAGATTGACGCCACTCTCTCGTGTCTGTAGCGTACAGTGAATATGAAGCTCCCACCAAAGGCCAGTTGGGAGGCCGGACTGAAAACAGCGGGACACAGCTAGCGAGGCTCATCCGATGGTAACTTGTTAATCCGAGAGCTACAGAGGTGCAAGTTAACTGATTTCTGCTAACTTTCGGACAGAGTCAGGCGAGCTGTTTCCATGCTTTCATGGCTGTAGCTTCATATTTGACAGAAGAAATCAACAAAAAGTGCTTCTAATCTTCTGATCGAACACTAATCAAGAACGTGAATTGGTGCATTTCCCAAAATGTCAAGTTATTTTCAAATGTCTGCTGTCGTACCCTACTCCCCAAATCAATTCTTGATGTCTTAAAGTGCCTGCTTGCTCTAATCTCTAAACACGTTGTTCCTTTTGAAAGCCGTTGCATTGAAGCGTGACCTCTTTTGTTCCAGGTGCATGAGACATTTTGTAGCAGTTACTTCAGGTCTAGATTTTCATCTTTAGTGATATTGAAAATCTAGCCAAGTTTAGCCGGCCCAGAGAGCAAAGCATATGTGTCTGTGCTCCGGTGGGAACAGACTTTGGCAAGGAGATGAATAACTGGCTAACATCTGTTAGTGCAACATCATTATGGCTAACTTGCTCCCATGCAGTGGCCTTTACGGACTCTCACCAGATGCAGACCTTTTTTTTTTATATATATATATAAAGTGAGGGTCCTTGTAATCCCATTTATAAATTAAGAAATATTATTTTGGTAGCAATATATTGTGCTTGTGAGTTACACACAACAGATGTGAGATCTGGCTCTTGGCAGACTGCTGCAACAAAGGAGAACAAGTGTTTTGTTGTAGTTACAAGCAGAAGTGAAATGCCGATGATGGACTTAACCCTGTCGTATTTTTCTTTCCTTGGGACCATCGTTTGATGCTCAGGACCTTTCTCTTCCTTCTCCCTTTTCTTTTACATGCCTGAAATTTCTTCTAGTTCTGTGTTGAATGATGTTGTGCATTAGTGTAGAAGCCTTGCGTAAGCCCCAGGGTACGGAGGGGAGAGCGGAGCAGACTCCCCCAAGAAAAGAGTCATTGTCTGGGGTGGTGTGTTCAGACAAGCTGCTCGAGGGAGGGTGGACTGGTCTTTTCTTTTTTTAATTATTTCTTCACCTGCACATGTTTCTTTTTACATCATCATTTAACCCCTGAGCTCTCGCCTTTTTTCGCTTACTCCATTATGCGCACATTGTCTTTTTAAGCACTTGTTTCTTTTCACCCTTCTCCTGCGGCCACAACTTGTGCTCCTGTCTTCCCTCTCTGTCTCTCTTGGTGGGAGGGGGAATGCGGTCGGCATGGATCAGGGGGTGCTGACATGCCAGCTTTTCATCATCCCGCCCTGACAGAAGACGAATTTCACACACTGTTCATTTAGTCCGGGGGTCCCATGCCGCTCCTCGTTGTTACATCCCATATGTTTGGACTGGCCAGGTTCTTTTTCTTACAGTCGCTTGTTCTCACTAACGTGAGGTTGCAGATGACAGAGAAGGATTAGGTTTAAACGTGTTCAAAGGCTGCCAGCAAAAGACTTGCTTGGTCTGCTCCAAGTGGTTCGTAGCAATGTGATGTGCTGTTGGAGGTTACTGTGCTGTGACGGAGTCTGGCTGCTTCACACATGAGGGAGCTGGGATATGGTAGGAGTCGGTAAGGCGATCATGCAAAAGGTGCAAACCTGAAGAGATATTGATGACTACTTTGCATAGGATTTAGGTGACTGGTTATTTAAGGATTTGAAATGTAACCTGGCAACTCTGTAGGCACTAGCATTTCTCAGAATGAACCTTATATTTTCATGTAAATGCCTTTTTTTATTTGGTTTGTTACTGAGAGCGCTCAGCAGGCAGGTACGGTACTGTATACACCACTGGAGCAGCCAAGTGTGCAAGTACTCCCATAACATGTATTT
This sequence comes from Myoxocephalus aenaeus, assembly GCA_038501785.1. Taxonomy (NCBI): domain Eukaryota; kingdom Metazoa; phylum Chordata; class Actinopteri; order Perciformes; family Cottidae; genus Myoxocephalus; species Myoxocephalus aenaeus. The sequence goes on from JBAMJR010000053.1 coordinate 9,195,235, forward strand.
ACACAGCTTACAGTATCAGTTAACACTTTTAATAATGTATGTCTACTCCCCGGTAGGTTTTATCCTGATCGGTACCCAACGCAAGACCTGAGGGAGAACTTCTGTCGGAATCCCAACAACGATCCTGGTGGTCCGTGGTGCTACACCACAGACCCCAACGTACGAGCTGAGGAGTGTGGCATACCACAGTGTTCAGAGGGTAAGCCAAACAACGTCACTTTAGTCACTTGAAGTCGTACGTTTTGTTTGCATACGAGAGGAAAGAATTGTTGATAAATGCTGTTTCCTTTTTGACAGATGTCTGTATGACGTGCAACGGGGAAGATTACCGGGGCAAACTTGACCATACAGAGAGCGGCAAGGAGTGCCAGAGGTGGGACTCAACGAAGCCGCACAAACACCACTTCCAGCCCAAAAAGTAAGCTGCAAAGCTGATGATCACACACTAACCTTTCCTGCGGACAATGCTGCACACACCCATGGCAGATGCTTAAGTAACTGATGCTAATACTCAGGAGAGGTAGACCTAACCGGTTGTTATGGCTTACTTCCCTCCCTTCAAATGTTTTCTTTCCTCTCTTTTTTCCTCTCTCAGGTATCGGCACAGAAATCTAAGGGACAACTACTGTCGTAACCCAGATAATCGTCTTCGTCCCTGGTGCTACACCATGGACCCCAAAGCTCCGTGGGAGTATTGCGACATCACTGTGTGTGGTAAGGGCCTATGTACTGTGCACAACTTCTAGTCTTGGGGTTGGGTCTTCAACAGATTCACTTAAAAACAAATCATTGTTTTACTGATTGTTATGCCCCAACCGGAGGGTCGCCTGCAGGGAGGTTTTTCAAATTTGGCACAAACGCCCACCTGGATTAGGTTTTAGTGGTCAAGGGTCACTGTGACCTCACGTTGGTCCCATTTCCGTGATTTAAGCAAATGTCCTCAAATGTCCACTTGCACTCAAGGATGGACTGAACTGAGTAGAATTTGGTGGTCAAAGGTCAAGATCACTGCGACCTAATTTGGACATTCTCGTGGTTGTGATATCTCAGAAACACCTTGAGCTAATTTCTTCAAATTTTGCAAAAACACCCACCTGGACTGATGGATGAACTGATTCTAATGTTGCTCGTCAAAGCTCAAGGGTCGCTGTGACCTCTTATTCATCCGTTGTCGGCCGGACACGGATGTTTACTGCAACATGACTGGTTGGTGGAGGCATACAACTGTGAGGCGGTTATTCTAGTAGTTTGCTATTTCTTGTCAACCAATAAAAGTTGACACAGCGTTGAGGATCTCTTGCTTGGTTTTTGGACAGACCGATTTTGTACTGCCAGCTAGTGGTTCGAGGGCGCCAGGGGGGTTGTTACATACAGGACTTTGGCGGTTGCGGTGAACAGAGTAACAAAGTTCCTCTTCTCCCCTCCCAGAGTCTCATAAGGCTTTTGTTTACCCGGCTGGGTGTTTCATGTGGCGCTTGGCTTCAAATCCTATTACCTCAACAAGCAAGAGTAAATAGGTTGTTTGTACAAGGGAGGGCCTGACTTCAGAGAGTCAGAAGTGCTTTACTGAGACCACTCACAGATGGCAAAGGGCAGTAAAATGAGGCGTTACAATAGAGGCTTTTATACAGAGATGCGACACATGGCCATCAGAAGACCTAATAGTGGTTTTAGTGGTACGCAAATCATGATGTATACAAGGAGGGGGAAGAGGGTAGTGGAGCAACGATGCAGATGCTGTCATACCAGACACAAAGGTTCACTGAATGGTTTGATTAGTACACTTTGAAACTGATGTGAATCATATATTCAGGCCAGATCTCAATCCAGCTGAACATTTTTGGGAGGAGTGACGTGTTGGACTGCACACAACCTGTAGTTATTTATTGAGAGAAACTGTCTTTGTCTCCAAGTCTCTGCTTTATATCAATATCAACAAAAAAAGCAATGGGAACCATCACAATGTTTTAGAAAAAACAAATACTTGGTTAATCGTAAAAAAATTATTTGCCGATTAATCAGGGTAAAAAATTATCACTAATTGCAGCGTGGCTTTTCATATGGTACTGTATATAAAAGACATTGAGACAAATATGCTGAGGGGGACATTTGGCAGAGTTTGACAGAGTTGTAGTTTAGATAACTGTATCCTTCATCTGTCATACAAAAGTTGGAGGGAAAAGATAAAGAATGGCTGCCAAAAAGTGGCTACACCATTGGAGAATTTATTATTATAATTTTTCTTTGAAAACGCACAATGAAGTATCCCCACACGCACAAACACACGGAGCATCTCTCTTTGTCTCTGTCAGACACATACACATGTACTCTTCAGTGCATGTTGTGATTTACAGCGAGGGCGGGGGATCTGCATTTGTCCAGATGTGCGCATCCCTCAATGCCTGCCCTCAGAAAGATAAAAACCACTGACCTGTACGACGCAGTGCACACAGACACTGGCATGCATTACATCAAGCCAAAGAATCCCTCTTTTCCATCCGCCTTCTCGTTTCTGCCTCAAAACATTCCCTTTCCTCCTCGGTTGCTCCCATCTCATTTGTCAAAGGCTAAAGAAACAGAGACAGAAATCCAGAGGGGAGAAGTCGCTCCCCATGCTCTGCTATCCCTGCACTGCTGAAAAGCAGAATTCCATCTGAAGATGTTTGGAATAGTTTTCCGGTGGATAAAGTTGCCCCAGCCCGACCGGGTTGGATGTGATATCTTTGGTTTGGCTGCAATAAACATGAACAGAACTTTAATGTTTAATGTTTAGGCAAAGATGAATTCCTTAATATCATAAGGATCTAAGTTTTTCTTAAAACAACCTGTGACATTGTGTGCTGTCTGCAAGTTAAATAACTGCATATTATTGTGAATGTCCCTACGTGCAAGAATGTGGTGCGCCGGTGTTATGAATACACATAAAGTTTCCTATCGCAGTTGAGACAAGGCGGGTCGCTACTGTTTTTGATCATCTTTCTCTAGCTTAAATATTACACATTCTTCTGGGGATTAATATCTCCCTCCTTCCCTCCCACCTAAATCTCTTTATCAAACTTCTTTCACTCACGATTACAATGTCGATGTCTTTTTCTTTCTTTGCTATAGATTTTGACTCAAGTGAGGACACAGATGTCAATGTAACAACATCCTGTGTCCAGGGAAAGGGGGCAGATTACCGAGGCATAATGAATGTCACTCCAGAGGGTGTGACATGTCAGCGATGGGACTCCCAGTCGCCCCATAACCACTCCTTTCTTCCTCAGAACTTCAAATGCAAGTGAGTAAAAGTCTGTCTCACAGCCCCTGGCAGCTTGCCTGCTATTATCTCTGCTGTGTCAAGGAGGTGATTTGTTCATTTTGTGCATTTGACTGTTGAAATGCCAAAAATGTGATGAGCATGAAATATAAAGTGATAGCTTTGCTGTAAAAAAATTCCTGAGCACCATCATTTCATTTGTAGTTTGTGTATGTGTTATAGAGACCTCAGAGAGAACTACTGCCGTAACCCCGATGGTGCAGATCACCCATGGTGCTTCACTACAGACCCAAAGCAAAGGATAGCCAACTGCACCCACATCCACAGGTGTGATGCTGAGGCCGCACAAAAAATAGGTAAATTGCTGTTCAATTTCAATTGGAACAGTTCAACATCTGGGGAAATATATTTTAAAAATTTTGTCCAGAGGGTTAGACAGGTTGATAAGTAAATATGTTGCTAGTTAGCTTCGCCTTGCACAAAGACTGTACAAAGGGGTTATTATATTAGTACCTCCAGCTTACTAATGAATGTGTTATTTCTTGAAATGTAAAACAAAAAAGGTTATGGGCTGTAACTTTGTCTTAGTGAGCAGTAAATATAACGATATATATTGTGTTAATTAATGAGCTTCAAAGGTGCTAGTTTGTCAGATTGTGTTACCTTTTGGCAGAACTAGGCTAACTGCTTCCCCCTGTGCCCAGTCTTTATGCTTTATGCTAAGCTAAGCTAACTGGTGGCTTGAGCAACATATTTACCATACGAGTAGTGGGAATATTTTTTTTCTATCTAATTCTCTCTATTTTCCAAAATGTCAAACTATTCATAAAAGACTGCCAGTGTTTTCTAAGCCAAATATGTCAGAAAAATAGCAAATATCTAGTCTAATAATCTAACATATCAATATATTTGTTTTAGATATATATATAATATGATTGCCATATAAAACAACAAATGCTTCAAAAGCCATATAATTGTTTTGCAAAGTGGAGTTACATAAACATTTTCTTGCTCCTATAGGACTAGGCCACTAGGCAGCATGCTGCCAATTAGTTCCATTTCATTAAAGAACAAAAACGCCCAACTTCTCTGTCATTTCCCCTTTTTCTCTACTTTACATTTACAGAGAGATGTTAAACTCCAGCTAGTCTTTTTCTTACTAAAGCCCCTCTTCTGATTCTGCTCAAGGACAGACATAGTGAGGTTTAAAGATTCATACCACAGGGGACCCTTGACATTAAATCCATCTAAACCACAGAGAGAAGTAAAGAATCTGAACTTAATTATGTTGTGTTTGCATAAATGAGAAAGACAGCCACCACCCAAATAATGTATGTAGTTATTTGGGTATTGCTCACTCACTGATTGCATGTAAGTGTTTCAGAAACTGCTGGGTTGAGTAATTCAATGCTCTCCTGGGAATATTTAACAAGATGGACTGAAATAACAATATCTGTTTCTTCCTCAGAGTGTTATGAAGACAACGGAGAGACATATCGGGGCACTTTATCCATAACTCGATCCGGTATTCCCTGTGCAGACTGGTCTCATCACATAAACAGGTACCAAAGTTGATTATTCTGCTCAGTAAATGTGTTGTTTTGCTCTTTCGTTAAACTCCCAGTCAAGCTTAAGCTGTCGTGGGGAAACACTGGGGATGTTTCCTAGAGAGAATGGCATTCTTTTCAGCTCCCTTGATGAGTGTTTGTTGATGACGAAAATCCCTCTCATATGAATGAAGCTAAGCAGTGAAAACAAACAGCAAGAGGAAATCAGTGGTTCCTCAGAGGTCAACACCAGACCCAATTATTATTCATCTAACTGACGAGAGGAAACCCTGGGGTGCTCTCCAGGTGACCCATCCTGACGGAAAGGTTGCCCACTCCAGTGTTGTTGCTTCATGCTTAAGTCAGGCTGTTAGAATTACTTAAATTACAGGAATTTTAAAAGCCAAAATGGCACAGACAGATGGACATGTTCCAGAGCCGACCCCTGACCCCAGGAAGTGCTTTCTGAGGAAAGTAGATCAAAGCCAATCAGCTCCCTCACATAGACTGCAGCCAGCGAGTCTACCCCGCTCAAGGTTAAGGGTCGTCCCGGGAAAAACTGCTGAGAGCCACAGCTTGTTTAACATTCTCCTGGGAAGTAGAATTATCTTCACCTCCTGACAAATTGTCGCCCATCGCTTAGTATTATGGCTGCGTGCGTGTGTCCAAATTCTTACAGGGTAATTACTTTTTCGGGATATTTTGGATATCTGAGAAGATAATGCTTAATTCTCTCGGAGCCAAGGGGAACATTGCAAAAAGACTCGCAATTAAATGGGAATTCCTACAAATCGGGAGCACAACCGAATCGTTCCATAGAGGATGTGGCCCCTGCTGGTCTGAGTCCTGCCGAATGCTTAGAGTGCATACTTTCATACTCCCATGTGTACCCTTCACAAAACTCTGCGTTTCCTTCTATGGGCTCTGTGCAGCAAATGCAGAGGATTCATTGCACTATATGAAAGCCAGAGTCAAACTTTCCAGGCATAACGTGGTTACTTACAGTGTGTATGTACTGTATGTGCATGATGGTGTGTGTGTGTGTGCCCCTCCTTGCATGCATGTGTTTTAAGAGTGCGAGAGTGTGTATGAATCTTCATGAGGCCCAGTGTTAGTTCTGATACACTGTGCGAAATAACAAATGGAATATGAGAATCTGTATTTGTTTGTTTTACAGTGGGGATTCTCACTCTACAGAATCCCATGTAGGGCTGGAGAAGAACTACTGCCGGAACCCGGACCGGGACAAACATGGCCCCTGGTGTTACACCAATCCAAATAACCGTTTGGCCTGGGACTACTGCAAGCTGAAGCACTGTGAGTGACATAATTATCCTGGCTTCTAACGTCTGTCTCTGTAACAGTAGATACATCTGGGTTATGTCAGACACTTAATAGAGTTTGATATGATTCACTTTCTTATTCACTTTCTTACCAAGAGATGAATATGAAAATCTAAAACAATCTCATAACTATGAGGTAAATATGTCGCTAGGGCCAGCAGCTGATTAGCGTAGCTTAGTTAAGCATAGCTTAGTTTAGCATAAGGACGTGAAACACCGGTGAAGCTACAATTTATCACTTTTACACTTCATTTTTTGTGCGAATCAAACAAACAAGATATAGCATGTTAATTAGTGAGCTTTGGAGTTGCTGGTAGGTGGATTTTGTTACATTTGAACACCTGTTTTCAGTCGTTGTGCTAAGCTAAGCTAAGCATATTTATCCCACAGACACGAGAGTGACATCCTTGACAGAGTGACAAGATCAGAAGCTGAATTTAGAGCTATAAGCTTGATGCCAAAGTGAAAAGGCCTTTAATGATAACTTGGAAGTACTGTGAATTGGCAAATTCCTAAAATTGGCAACGTCCACTCATTTGAAAGCATTTCATCACTTTGCTCGGGATATACTTTTAAATATGTACTGTATGCCTGTGTGACGGCTACCACGTGTCCTGCGTGTTCTTGTGTGCGTCCTCAGAAATTAACTTATTTGCAACATGTCATGAAGCTCATGAACAATAGGGGAAGTGTATTAAGACAACAATGGCAGAAAGTTGTAGAGGCTAAAGCCTCTCCACCTAAAATGTCAAAAAATAAAAAACAAGTATCTCATGAGTCTTTCAGACTGCATTTCTGAAAGAGTGTTAAATGGCATTTGATGTTATAGGAGATGACAGTGTTGTTAAATGGGGGCAGTGCAAAGAAAGGGGTTTCCACTCAAGTGGTTTAGCTTTGTGGCCTTTGTTTTATACAGCTTGGCTGGTGGTTTACACAATCCGTTAGCCGTGGTTTTCTGCAATTGGCAGTGAAAACACGATGCACAAACATCAAACAGCTGCAGGCCTCTGCTGCCATCCTTTTATTGGAGAAAACACACGCTCAAGCGGCCGGACACAACATTCTCCTCAGCTGGTTTCAATATGGCCTCCCTGAAGAGCCTCTCTCAAATGGCTGCAGAATAATTTTCCATAATGTAAAACATATCTTCCATGAAGTTTTTGAGGTCTTGAGCAAATGTATTTGCCGCGGTTACTGACCATTATAGCCTCCAACAATGATTCAGAGATGAGTCTTTATAAAGTAAAGAAGGGTGTCTTCTTCAATGAGGTTTCATGCTTTTTGTGTCAATGTATGGTCAGTGGTCTAAATCATTTCCTTACTGTTGTGCTTTTCTTTACTTCTATCAGGTGAATCAGCTACAGTGGCTCCTCAACCGAACAGTAAGTATCACTTTGGCTTATCTGCCTTTTACCAGTCTAGTCCTCTTCCTCTTCCTCTTATCTCCAATCTCGTCCCTTTTCCTTTTTACTCTGTGTATCAAATCCGTCTGTGTCTTGTGCCTGACTCAACAAATCATGTTTTATGGTTTCCTTTTGAAGCTTTAATAATGATTTTCCCATTGAAATGTAAATGAGACATCCATCCAACATGCAACATAAACACGTCTTCTCTTTTAGCTTTAACTGGGCCCAAGATATCATGCTTTGTGCACATAAGCACCAGAATTGTTGGAGGACACCAAGTGCGAGGTACAGACGGCAGCTGGGTTGTCAGCATCCAAAGAGAGTAAGTCATTTTATATCTTTGTTTTTACTAAATGTATCAATCCATTTATCAATGTAATGTAACATTCTTCTTAAATCTTCTTAGGAAGGTTCATTTGTGCGGGGGCTCGTTGATCAGAGAGGATTGGATTTTGACAGACCAACAGTGCTTCACCTCCTGGTAATACTCCACCTTTTCATCTGTGTCTGACCAACTTTAACCAAATCTGTCTCTCGTTTACCTCTTCCGTTTACTCTATCGCTCTAAGTCGTCTTTTCCTGCTACCCTCTTTTTAATATAGTTAAAAGTGCAGATGCAGGATGACAGTTACTCCATGACAGGCCTGCCCTGAGACATGGAACGGAATGGTTTGGTCTGCAGATCTATTTAACTTCTGCAGTTGTCCCTATCAGAGGCAGTCATATACATTTAGTATCTCTACATCTGAAGTGACTTTAGAGAAAATGTCCCTATCTCTGTAGCTATGTACAGTTCTGTACGTATAGCATATGGTGAGACTTTGCTTTTTGTCTTGCTTATGTCTGTCATGTCGTTGCGTTTTACAAAAATGAGCAATAGAAATAACACATTACTTTTAAAGTAAAATAGTTTTGATCACGCAGAGCAGTCATTCCCGAAGTCTGGGGGGATTTTATTAGGGTCGCCGAATGAATTTCTTCCATAGTCTTTTATTGAACATTTATATCTGCAGTACATGTTTAAGCCACATGGTGGAGCCTGAACGTTCATATTGTTCTGATAATTGTAGCCTACTTATAACATTGAATCTAATATGAAAGGCTAGCGTACATTCTGTTCGTTTATTGATGAAAAGAAGAAAAAAACGAGAGCGTGTTAACTCTGCCTTGTTTGGTAAACAATGAGACCCCTGTAGGTCGAAGCAAGGCTCACACAAGAGGCATAATGTTGGGGTACTCTCTCAAAAAATCAAAGCAGCAAAGTCCTAAAGCTCCTGACTTTTAGTCTCTAGTATGTGTCGACCTCTAATAACACTCACTAGATCCTACTTTTCCCATAATGCAACATCTTTCATTCGGTCACCCCTGCCTCCTAAAGGCTCACTTCAGTCAAACCCCACACCTCCAGTTTGTAATGCAGGCTTACTGTTAAAAGGTTTGCAACTCACATCCTGGTCCTTGTGGTCATCAGTGTTCCAGATCTCAAGGATTACAGCGTGCAGGTTGGTCTGCGCCACCTCAATGAATCCTCAAGCCACCCGAGACTACGCATCTCTCGCCTGATCTGTGGCCCAGAAGGATCCAACCTGGTTATGCTGAAACTAGAAGAGTAAGTCAACTCAACTACTCCTAATCTTTGAGCACAACTAGTGCAAATTTTACTTATTAGATTGTTCTATCTAGAAATAATTAACATATCTTATTTGTCTGACGTACCTCGTATTTTGTGTTTTATTTTGACTGATTTATTTATTATTGCTATGGTTGTTCTAGTCCTGCCCCTGTGTCTGAAGGAGCCTCCACTATTCATCTTCCAGTAAAAGAGTGTCACATCACCGAGGGCACCAACTGCACCATGTACGGATGGGGGGAAACCAAAAGTACTGCCTTCTTTCTCCCATATTCCATGCCACTTTGCATTTTTAACAACCATTCAAACAAAACCAATATCAGTAACGTTTAACTAATACACTGCACATCTGTCTCTGTTCAGACACAGGATACGATGAGGCACTGAACGCCTTGACCATGCCCATGGTCAACAATGACATGTGCTCTCAAATCAAAGGGGACGCCGGGGAAAGCCGAATATGTGCCGGCGGCAAGAGAGGAGAAGGCGTGTGTGACGTAAGAACAGAAACAACCAGAATGCAACGAAATACATTTTTTAAATGGTTATCTCAGTTCAATAACATCTATGTAGTTAGTTTCCACTGGAACTACTGAATGAATAATGTCAGAAAAAATATTTGATATTGAAAGCAGTGGATTGTCTTGACTGACTAAAGACGTCAAAGAATATTAAAAAAAAACTGAAACCAATGAGGGTTAAATGGCTTTTGAGCCTTTGTGTTGGCATTTTAGACACTTCATAACTAATTTTAACATTTATACAATATATACAATGTTGTATAGTGTCCTCCTTAGCGTGCTGCCTCTCTGAAGTGTCCTCCTCTACCTGTTTCTTGCAGAAAGACAATGGCGGCCCTTTGGTTTGCCAGGAACATGAGCGCAAAGTCATTGTCGGCGTGAGCATCCAAAGGACAAAATGCGCCTCATCACAGCCCGCGCTTTTCGTTAACGTCGCCTTCTACTCTGAGTGGATATACAAAGTGTTCAAACTTTACCCCAGTTTGGAGAGGAACTAATGGCGTGGTGTGAAAATCGACCCCACGCACGACTTTATCGCAGCCTGAGAGAGGAGACACGGCTTTGGGCCAACAAATTCCAAGACGTCTCCAGCATGGACCACGGGGGAGAAATGAGGAAAAACACCTTGTGGAAAGTGGTCAATTTGGGATTTAATGGCTGCATTTGTCATTTTACGGAGATGACAGATTAGTGAGTGATATCCGGATAAAGGAAATGGAATCTCATCCGCTCTTCCACTTCCAAGACGTCCCAGTTATTAGCGTTAAAATCATTTTTTACCACCAAAGCCTCGAGCACATGGACAACATACTAATTGTACTTTAACATTATCCGATTTTCTGAAACGACCCAAACAAAGACAATGAGAATGACACGTGTGACTTAATATTATCTGCCTGGAATATACTTGAATATGGACAGAAGACAGTTATCTGGTGGCTACCACACGAGCCACTGTGACTGGGACTTCGTGTTTTTATGTGTTGAGCTGGACTGCAAACCATTATCTTAATTACCGCCAACACAAACGATTGGTGGGTAATTGTTGTCTTCCTACTAATATACTAATCTGGTCATACATTTTAGCATACTTTACAAATATAACAGCAAAAATATTATCCGGTTTTGGCAATGATCCAACAAAAAACTATGCTAATACCAAAAGGGAGAGAAATATAAGCATGAAATAAATAAACGAGGTAGTACAGACGAGTAAAAGTCCCAAAGAAGTCCTGCAAAGTTCGGCTTCGGGGGGGAAATACACGATTGCTGCTTGAAAAGCTTCCTGCAGCAGCCTTGGCAAACCATGCGGCGCTAATTGTGTGCAGTAGCTGGACTACCTTTCCCCCCAGTTCGCTGTAACTGTTCGATTCCCTGTGAGCGGGTCCATGAAGGACGGAGCAAACTACTCCAAAATCTTATGCTAATATTTGTTGCATGAGCGAGCAAAGAGCCATGCCAAATATAACATGGCTATTTGGTCTCCAGTTTGGAGGGAACTTTGGCCCCTGGTGGGCTGTGTGTGGTCAGTAGGATATTTTATACTTTTTTGTTGTTGTTGTGCATAGCCGCAGATTTATTGTTTCTGCTGTGCTGTAAGATATTATAGGTCTTATAGATCTGGAATATATTTGGTTCACCGAGTAATGTCAGATTGGCTTCTTCTTGCCTTTGATTATGTTTGATATTTAAAGAGACTGGTAGCTTGTAAGTAGTATTTAGGTATATTTATTTTTTTAAGCAGAAGTCATCTTTTGAAAGGAATACAGATTTTGGGTGTGATATTGAGATTTAAGTTTCTTTGTTCCGAGAGTAATTATGATCCCCAGACTCACGAGTAAAAGCCACACAAACATGAAATCACATGCTCTATTAAACCTTTTAATTCATTAGTGCTTAATGGCTAAATTTGTACTTTTCTACCCAGAGTTTAACATGCATTTCCTGTGCATATATACACAAACACAAAACATTATGGGAAAATGTGCAATGATTATCTTATATTGTTGTACTTTCATGTTAAAACACAAATAAATATAGGCATTAAATATAGAAAATACATTGAAATGCAAGTTTTATTTCCAAAATAAAACAAAAACGCAAAGATCTTACATGAATTTTCTTGCAATTAGCATTTAGTGAGACTAAAAAAAAGGATATGTTTTTCTTTTAAATTTCTCCGTCAATGACCATTTCTGATTGGCCTATGATTCCCAACTCACTTAGTATTAAAATAAGTCTATTTGACTCATGTTTGTGTGGCTCCTATGCAAAACAACAATGTATACTATTGTCAGCTCTAAGATGACTGTTCTGAATATCACATGGAAAACGTTTCATAGCAATAAAGGAACACATATTAATATTAGGGGCTTTCCCATCAGCCTTTGCGTCATTTGCCGTCAGTTGGTTTCAAAGACTATGCATAAGTGTATACAATTAAATTATAACTCCGGCCTTAATCCTCTTGCACATGTTGAAACCAAAGGTAAAGCCTATCAAGCGCCAATGTAAACGAAGACTGTTTCATTAAAGGCAACAGACTAAGAGAAGTGAAACCAAATATATATATGCTTGGTCAATGTGGCGGATCTTATAATTATATTGTAAATTGATTGTTATTTAATTTACCTTAATGTAAATAGCCCAGTGCATTCTGTAAATTACACTTTGTAATTTTTGTAAATGATATACTTAAGTATTTTTAATTCATGATCATTCTGTTTATATGTTTGTATACTGTAAACTTTAAATATAACAGCTGCTATTTTGTGTTAGTGAGTTGTTTTATATCTATGACCTTTTTCTGAAGTTTCTCGCCTTTTGTATTATTACTATTTTAATAAACAACTTGACATTACATGTCGCTTCATTCTGCACCCTTTCCCTTCTTCCTTCTCGGCTTCCTCCCGTGTGTAATATGTTTAAAGGAATATGCCAGAAGCTCACATTCACTGTTTTGGCAGTTTACTCTCTCTATCACTCAGAGCAGCAAATTGTAGCGCATGATAAATATTCTGAAGTGGCTGAAAGCAGCAAGGGTCATCAATACAGCCACCGAAGGAGATGAATGATTACGTGTCTGAAGGAACATTTAGATTACAAATGTGGACAGCCCCTACTTCAGTGAGATACAAATGAACTTTAGGATAAGCTTTTCAGCAGCTCCGAAACGTTTAGTTGCTCAATGTGAGATTAGATAGAGTTAATGCTTCAAATGTAAGATTTATGTTGGTGTCAAGATATTATATTGAGGTTTAACTCCACCAGTTGTTCAAGAGGAATCCTGATAAATGACGTCATTTAAAGAAACTAAAATCCAGAATTATTAAAAGCATTTGTACTAAAGTATTACAAGTAAAAGTGCTCCTCTGCAGATAAAATGGGCCCGGTGTTGACATGTATTAGATTGTGAATACTGCTGCGTCATCGGTTTAGCAGCGTTCCCCTGTTGGAGCGGGTCGATACTCTTTTTAGTTTAGTCCAGTCATATCACAAGATAAGTCACGTATAAGCTGACCTCGTGATTTGTTTTAATGTGAAATGTTAAATCTGTAAAGCAACTAGTAACTATTGCTGTCCAATAAAGTAATAGTGAAGGAAAACAAATTAAAAATGCTGTATTTGCCTCTGAAAGGTTGTGTAGAAATCCAGAACAGCAAGTACAAGGACCTGAAAACCCGGCTGACCACTATCAGCCACAATAAAACTAGTCTCATCTGAAGAAAACATATTCCCACTTTAATAACTGAGCTAAATATATTTGTGGATGATTAACATTTGCAGTGTAAATCCCAATACGAGCGCACACTGTCATGTGGAGATGTAATTGACCTGTCTGGCTTCATTGCAGTACATCTGACAGGTCAGTGTTTTGCCTTAGCACTTCCATGCTGCTGACCCAGCTGCTTGCCTTCTGATCTCAACCTTTCCCCGGGTGACCGATTATCGAGGAACTCTGAGTCTTACCGTCTCTTTGCTGCAGTAAAGGGATATAAAGGAACTCAATGCCTCTGCCCTGTTGCAGTCATAAAAGCTGATACCGAGCAGAGCAGATATCAGGTCATGTTTAGACTTTTTGAAGCTATACTTTTATAGATTTTCCCGCTGGCCTTCCCTGAAAGGAAACCTTGGATGAGAGCCTCTACCTCCTCCTGGACTGAAACAAACGGCCGGTCCAAGACTATATAAAAAAGATAACACATAATCCAGTGCTAACCTTAAATGATCCATGGAGTGATTTATGTCACAATGCTGTAGGGCATCCAGTTAAAGTTATACTCAAATATCCAAATATCATTTCTGTTTCGATATGCTCTATTAGCAATAAATGTACCCCATGAAAATCCACACCCTTTGATGCAGAACCTGTGGTCATTGGCTTAATCACTTCCTTATTTTCTGGAAACTCACATAAATAAAACCAATCATCACTTCGAAAAAGAGACATAACCCTCTTTTCTACTCAGCCAACACATGTCTTAACTTTGTCTTCTTTAAAAGTCAGTTTAGTGGAAACAGAGACGTCTGGATTGTCTAATGTAACCAATGAATTGAGAATAATTTAGAATAATGCTTAAGATTTTGATTATTATGTTACATTTTATTAATTGAAGTAAAAGTAATGAGTGAATCTGCAGTGCATTTCGAAAAAGAAAAACATATGAGGTCCAAGATTGGGACCCCAGTCCTCTGTCGCCCCCTGCTGGTTAGAATATCTCCCTCCTGTCCTGAAATTGAGCTGCACTCAAATTCTACAGACATGCTCTTAAATGTGAGCAAACGTGGCCACACATTCAGTCCAGGTAGCGATGTGGATTCACATCCCAGGGCTGCTGCCCGAATACAAACCTCTCATCGGTTTGAAGCGGGCCCCAGGAAAAAGAAATGCCCTGCTGGTTCCAGCACTGAGTCACCGGGCACTCTGTTCTTATCGTCTCCGTGGCCAAAGGGAGGGATGTCCTCGTGTCTGTGTGATGGTGAACCAACGGGAAAGTGAACCTGTCTCTGTGGTGATCCAGTGGACTCTTGTCTGTCATGGTCTGGAACATGACGTTATGAGGCTGATGGAGGAATGAGGGTTGGACTGCGATGGATGTCAGATTTGCAGAATTGCTGATACCTGTATGACACATTAAAGGAATTAAATATGTTGATTACTTTCTCAAACTTCAAAGGGTTCTGCAAAATCTGGTGTTTTATTTGTTTTGACTATGCAATCACACACTTACTCTGCGTGCCACTCCTGTGTTTGGCTTCCCTCCTCAATTTAGCCCGTCTGTTTGAAAACCAGACCTGAGAGAGACAGGAGAAGATGAGATCTCTGATTCCGCATCAACACATTGATGCTTCACAACGACGACTCTACCTTGATGGTGTCCTCTGGAAGTTTGATCTCGGCCGACAGTCTCTCTCTCGTGTACATATCTGCATACTGGCTGTGGGAGAACTCTGATGACAGAAACATGTTGTGTAAATGAGCTTCTGAGTGGAAACGTGCTTGAGACATGCAGGGGCCTTTTAAAGAGTTGAAGTCACCTTGCTCCAGCGCTGTGCTCTGCTCCTGGGTGAAGGCGGTGCGGTTTCGGTGCTGGACGCCTTTCGGCTTCTGGTCATTACTGCAAACGTCAGACATCTTTCCCCCTTTCACTTCTTCTTGAATCAGAGAATCAACATCTGCAGGATATACATGTATTACATCAGCTTGGAATATATCTCCTTTTCAGGTCACCCAAGATTGAAGATCCAGATTTCTGTTGCCTTTAATTGAACCAGATTCAAGGATATAAAGCAATCACTGCATTGTAGTTCTGAAACTGCACTGCAACTTGTATTCAATTTTTTTTAGCTTTTTGACTGATTTCAATGTTTTAATGAATGTTTTTAAATCTTGTTCTCTTCCGCATTATGTGTTGATGTTTTTAATGGTTTTATGTGAAGCACTCTGTATTGCCTCGTTGTTGAAATGTGCTATTCAAATAAACTTGTCTTGCCAAATTTTGATGTCCAGCATTTTTGTGAAGAAAACAACATGCTTTTCAACTAGTAAAGAATGTATCAGATTATGTTCTTTATTTAAGGAAAAATCGCATTGTGCCCCTGGGTACAATTGACTGACATGCACTTATGATTATCAATATTTCATTTGCTCCCCTGGCCTTCAGGTGACTTACCCTGCTCGGTCCTGATGTGCGCCTTGATCTCCATGCACATCGGCCCGTGGTCCAAGTGAATCTTCCTGAGAATCCGATTTATGGACGACACCTTGCAGAACACAGTGTGCAAAAATGGCCCCATGTCATATGGTGGATCCTTCTAGGTTTGGTAAAAACAAACGTGAATTCCAAGCTCACTTACGCTGGGAACCTTGGAGGATTTGAATATCCGCGCTGCTGCCAGCCGTTTTCGAATTTCCCAAGCGAAAATGGTTGGATTTTCCCTTTTGCACTGGATGATGGTGGAGATGACGCCGGGGGTGAGAAGCCGAGGCCGGCTGCCTCCGATGGTTTTGGGCTGCAGGAGTCCCGTGCGGCGGTAGCGACTCAGGATCTTACTGACGCAGCCGCTGGACACCTGGAATACGCAGAGAGGGCTCAACTTCTTTATTCTCAACATATAAATTGTGTTTTTTCAACAAAATCTGAGCAACTAAATGTGGGAATTTGTGCAACGTTGTTGTTTGTGCGTACCCGAAGTATCCTGGAGATGTGGTTGGGTCGGACTCCCTCCGTGGCCAGTTCAATCATCTTCCTCCTCTTGGATTCTGGGAGAGGTCTGCCGTTCAGAAACATCCCTCCTAGCTGGTTGACACTTCCACCACCTTATTGTAACACAGCCTGTACTTTTTAAACTCTGCCTTTAGAATAGCATGCAAGTGGTTTACATTGTTTATTCCCAAAAATAGCTATCTGAAATCACATGTACTATAGTTGCACTGCAAACTCTCAACAGGTGTTTGTATGTCTTCGAATATAATTAAAGCCTATTATTTTCAGTACAAATTAAAATTGTAAAATTAACCTTCATTTGGCAGATCGTTGGTTCCACACATCTCCGCTTGCTCCCGGACTTAATTAATGATGAAACTGGTCACACACACAAAAAAAAAGCGTAATATTCCCAGAAATATAAACACCTTCTGGTATGAAACGCGCAACGACACCGCGTCGCCTGTAAAAAAAAAAAGAGGAAATGTTCCAGGTAACTCCTCGTCTCTGAGCTGAATGACAATGAGCGGAATGACGCCCTTCAGCAGACATTTATACCTGCTGACCTGCACATGACGTGGAGCCGCTTACCTGAAATGTCAATATTGCCTGGAAGTGAATGTGGCCATTATGGGCTTAAAAGTGGCTTTAGGTTGGTCGGTCTTTAAGTATGACATATAACAACATCCTGTTTTATATTCCACTTTTCAGAAAAAAATATCAATATGAGGAAAGTAGAACGATTGATCATACAAATTCGTGATTCAGGAAGATTCCTCCAAAGAGTCCTTCAAGTTACACTTATTGTTTTTAGGTATGTTTTTGAGCTCGATATTATGCCTCCTCATACAATATTATGCACATCTAACATTTAATAACAGAGAAACATATAAATAATAAATCACGAGCTGCATGTGCTTCATGAACTCAGTCAAATAAGATATGAACTAAAATCTTGTTTTGGTGCAATATTATTTAACTCTTGCTGTACCAGAACAGTGCATTTTTGAAAATAGTTTATACATTTCTGGCTTCTTCAGCGCTATAAACAAATATTTCCACTATTGGATCCACATAAATTCTGTTTTTTTATTAAAACTGGCTATGCATTTATGTAACCTTTAAGTCAATTTAGCAATATCTTATTCAAGTGTGGGAGTTGTGGCTCTTTTCTTTGGCGCAGTGGCTGCAGCCTCCAGTCTCGATCAAACAAACCATTTTTTCACTGCAACACAATTTAGTCTTTAAACTTTCTGCTTCGGTGCGTGTCATCCTACACACATTAATGCATCTTTCGCAGAAGCTTAATGATCAACACTGGCATTTGTCCCCTCCTTTAGGGGGGGGATATACAGTCACGTGACATGAGCATCCTTTGCAGTTAAGTGGCCTAGATTAAAAGGATCTCTGGTCTCTTTTCATAAAACAAACATTTGGAAATCTGCGCCAATGACGACTACCATATGGCAAAGTGCTTTTGATAAATCATAAATCCATCACCCAGTCTCTCTTTATTACATTTTCTTTAAAAACGTGAACAAATATACTCGTATGGGCGCAAGGAAAGGGCCAATTGGGACCTCGTTTATCCAGAAGAGGGAGGCTAAAATAACCCTCACAGATGTTCCTTGGGCAGCCAACAGATAAAAATGCGTTGTAAACGTTTCAAAGGGAAATATTTGACGAGCAAATATTAGCCTATGTGAAAACCCACACAAGGCTCGTCTTTTGGCCTGTTTAATGACTAATTGAATATCATTAGTTGGGTCCACACAGATCGAAGTGCCACCGAAATAAAGGCTCAGATTTTAAAATGCCATATGGCCCAAATTATACATTAACCATGAGTTAGAGGACAATAATACTCAGCACAATCAGTCAGGTTAGATAGAGGACAGCCATTTTTTTGGACACCATCATCTCCTTGCCAACCGAGACAAAGGACAAATAAGGCAAGCCATTTTATTTATTACTGGGGAGTTGATGTGGTCATTGATTTATAGTACTTTATTGCAGCTACAGTGTGTGCCAAACGAGGTTGATTAAAGTACTTAGGTTGTGTTGTTAAAACAGTGCCACATAATCGTGGTGCGTAAATTCTAATCTGCGCTCGCCAAAGGAGGGAACGGGAGGATACGTGTCTGAATTATACCACAAAGTAAGTATACATTTTACCAACACATCCCAGGTGTCTGTCTAGTGCATAAAACATCTATATTGGTGCTTTGCTGCGCCCTGAAGCGTTCAGAAATGTGGTTTATTCATCCGCGTAAAAAGGTTACCAGAGCCTCTCCAAAGCGCAGTAAGGTGCCGTGTGCACAACGGTGCTGCCTCCCTGGTCGCTTGTCTAGCAGTTGTCATCACCCTGTTATAACAAGTATGTATTGTCCATGTTTTTCTTATTCTTACTTTGTTGAATGGTTTGTTCCATCATGTGAACACAGACTCTTGTTTTAGTCCTTCATTTATTATTGGAGCCCCACCTCCAGTTTCATGTCCGTGGCCAAACGAGCCGTTTTTCAGCAGTAGGATTCAACACAAACATCGTCTATTTTAATATGCGATGCAAGGTTAACTGAGTCTTAAATGCTTTATTTTCTAAACAAGCAGAATGATGTTACCTTAAGGTTATTGGCAGACATGTTAAACTTGTTAAATTTCTAAAGATTGAAATGCTCAAAATGGGATATATTACGTGTTAGTTACACATTGTATGCAACCTGCGTTCAATATATTCCGCATTACCAAATCTTCCACCGTCGTCTTGAAGATATATTTTTGAAAGATACATTGTTAATAAGTTATTTTTATTGTAACATTGTATTAAAATCTTGTAATTATATCATCAACTATCCTAATACAACAGGTGAAATATTGCGCACACGACGGAGATCATCGCTCTTGATTCTGATCCAAATCCACTTTAATACGTTTTTTTTTTCCGTTTATTTATTTATTTTTACTGAAAATGAGTGTCACTCCTTTCAGAGTTGTATTTTTTGTGTACTGGAACTCAGTTTAAGCAGAAATATGATAACACACCGGCTAAATTACATCCAATGTCAAACAGACCAGCGATATTCATGTTTTCCAAGATATCGGTTGATTTAGATTTTTTTTTTTACATGCTATCACAAAATCCGTATGCTATTTTAATAAACTACATTACCTATACGCTCCAACAGTTTCCTGTAACCATCTTGTGAATAACATCCCATTGGAAAACTTGTTCTAAACCTTATTGATCCAAATGCGCATTAGCCAAAGAATGTTATGGTTCTATGCCAAACGTACTGTATGGATTTATATCCTTCGTGTTTTTTTGGGATTATGAGTATGAAAACCTTTCCTATACGTTTATCTATACAAATGTAGCTATGAGAACCAGTGCCCAATCACTTCCAATGTGAGTATGTTACATGTACAAAAAGATATTGTCATTCTTTTTTCTTTTCTTTTCGATATTTATCTTTTTTTTTTTTTTATCATTCAAGGTATCTAGCCTGTGAATATTTAGAATAGGTCCCATGAGTATTAACGTTTTTTTTTTCCCAGCAATGCTCTACTTCCCACTCACAGTTATTCATAATCACATCTATAAACTGCCTAGCACAACTGAGCAGCAGCAAAACAGAACAATAATAAAAAGAAAAACAAGTATATATATATGAATGAATGAATGAATATATACTTTATTAATCCCCGAGGGGAAATTTGGTGTCGGGGTAGCAGCAATTTACAACAAAAATAAATATATAAAAACAGCAGGATGAAAGATAAAAGATATATACAATAATAAAAATAAAAATAATAAAAATAAAAATAATAAAATAGAAATAGCTGGGATTGTGCAAAGTATATATATATATATATATATATATATATATATATATATCAACATATTTAATGCAATATTATCCCCGGTGTGATGTCTTCACCACAATATTGATGGTGACACTATCTATTTCTCATTATTTGTCATAATCAGATGTATTCTGGTTTCAACATAATCCCTAGTAGTTTAAATGGACAACACGTGTTATGTGAGAAGGGTTCATACGTTAATTTGATTTAAATAAATATGTAATTATATTTGGCCTGTAAACCTCATGCATATCAGCTTATGTGTGTGTTTGGTGTTTGTGTGTGTGACATCCTGTTAAATTTGGTCAGAAATGAAATTAAAAAGAATCACATAACTATTATATTATAATACCTTTTTTGGTTTATGCCATTTCAGTCTTGAAATTGTGTTGAACAAAGCTGGCGGGGCCAGAATGAAGAGAAGACATGCTATGGACCATGCAGGAGTTTGGGGTGAATCTATTTATTAAATAACAAAAATCAACTAAACCAAAAACAATTAAACAAAGAGTGAAAACGAGTCAGTACAGCTGCCTACTTAGTTTTAATATATACTAAACAATAACATTTCATGCAAAGTACACAATTCATGATACGTTTATTGTTGACACATCTCGTGTACTCTCAAAACTGTAATGACTGATTTTGAGACCACAATATTTAGGCTGTAGCAGTACTTCATTTGTCATTTTGTATAGAAAATTCACATTTCCGACACTCCTCGAAGGCAGCACAGGCCGGGTTAACGCTATGCTGACGTGTCGAACCTCTTGCTCCGGAAGACTTTATTTCAGTTGGTCTGTGCGGTCGAGAGGCGGCTCCATTCGCTCCCATTCATTCTGCTCCGCAGACCCGGAAATATTTTGACGTGTGTGTATGCATGGCAAAGTGTGTTTCCGGTATAACGTGTGTGTTGATCGTTGTTCAGCCTTTTTTTCTCTTGGCTTTCAGTAGAAGAGTCACTCACTTCAGAGTCCCAGCTCCCTCACCTGGTCACCCCCTTAACGGAGTTATATATCTAAAAAACAAGCGGACATGGCATCTGTTTCAGCACCAGGTCAGGCAGCGCCTTCTCCGGCTGCGTCTCTGCAAAGAGGAATTGTGAAAATGGTAAGACTGGTAGTCATATGAATATGTGAGCCTAGGAACACAGCTAGTTAGCCAAGGGGCTCATGAAGGCGAACGTTTCACTAACTATATGTTGTCCTAAAACTTAAATTGAACATATGCTCCGCCATAAATGCCACTGTCTGTTAAATACCAGCGTTTGCAACGTGTCACTATCAACTGTCACTAGCGTCCGGCTCGCCTAGCTGCTAACATTAGCTGGTTTTGCTAGCCTGCTAATAAACTGAAGCCAATTGACGTTAGCACATGTTTGCTATCTAGCTAGTTAGCCACAGTTAAATGTAACTAACAGTGGGATTGTTTAAGTTTATTGACACACATTACGCGGTCAGAAGTCCGACAAAGTGGATTTAACTCTCATTTAACGTAACTAGTACACATCTGGCTAATCATTTGTTGTTCAGTAACTTAAATGTGACGTTAACAGATGTTCAGTTTCCCAGCTATTGGCTGGCTAACAGTTATCTTTTAGCGTTTACTATCCATCAAAGTGGCTTTATGAACAAAGTGTGTTAGCTGCTGAACCAACGCAGTTTAATTCATTCATCTTATTGGCCATTTGTAAATTAGTACTTAGCCGAGTAGCGTTGTCAGCTAACCTAGCTAGCCCCCAATAGCCTCTCCTTTTTATATTGTATCGTTATTGTCCCTATAAATGCTATTTAGTCACCTTTCAGTGATTGAAGTCATTACCGGTTATTAATGTTCAGACCTCTCGGGGGTGACACGCTGGTTGAAGTGTTCCGAGACACAGACAGAGCAGTTCCCCCGGTGTGCTGGTTAAAAAACAACCACTGGGAACTGACACGTAGCTACAACTTTCTTGCCTCCTGTAATCTCCCGTTCATCTGGGTTGTGTACGATCTCTGTTCGGCCGGCGTTATTCACTGTTTTTTTTTTTTTTAAATGTTTGGCTTGGCACTGTCTTCAAACCACAAGATAACCTTGAAGATAAAGTGTATAAACTTTATAATAACTGCACGCTATGAAGCATTAGTTAAGTATGAGTAAACACTTAATTCATCATTTATAAAGCATTGTTGTACACTTTATACATGATGGATTCAACATTTGTAAAGTATTAACTCATACTTCATAGCGTGCAGTTGGTAACACTTTATAATAGTGTGGAACAATGTTTTATAAAGAGAAAGTAAGTGCTTACTCATACTTAACTAATGCTTCATAGCGTGCAGTTGGTAACGCTTTATAATAGTGTTGAACAATGCTTTATAAAAATTAAGTGCTTATTCATACTTAACTAATGTATCATAGCGTGCAGTTGGTAACACTTCATAATAGTGTTTAACAATGCATTATAAAGATGAATTAAGTGCTTACTCATACATAACTAATGCTTCATAGCGTGCAGTTATTATAAAGTGTTATCGATAAAGTTAACAGATTTTCTGAATGAATGCCATGCATAGTTCTGTACTTTGGCCTGAGGTCGGTGCAGTAGACCCACAGCCTGGTGGTCTGCCACCATGAAGCATAACTTCATCGCTTTTCTCCAGCCTGTAGATTCAGATGTTGGTATTGGTCAGAGAAGTTGCATGTCACTCATGCTGCTTCATCACAGCGAGTATGTTTAAGACACAATTACACTTGTCTCCAGACTTTGGAAGAAGGGCTATATATTTATGACTGTGGTAACTACAATAAACGGGTAAGCAATCCCACGAGGAGGACGACTTGTGAGTCGGTTACACTCTTGTGGGTTATTACCAAAGGAACCATGTGTTGGTGCACCAGAGTAGTAGTTGGATTAATATCATTTTTTAGAAATTAATTTAAAATGTACTTTTGACTTTCACCAGGTCTGTTTTTGCTTTATTCTGCACACGGTATACATAATTTCGATTTATTTATTTTAGAACATACATTAATCACCCTTATCTAATGCAGTCGACTCTGCGCCTTGAAAGTCGATCAAGGAGTTGAGCAAAGTCGTGTCGTGCTTTCCAAGTGGAACTTGTCCTTTTTGTAAACAGGAGTGGGGGGGGGGTTGGAGGTTAGGGCTTTTTGTCCCCCCCATGCCTGGTCAGTGTATTAAAATTACAACTCCTCTTCTGCTAGGCCTATTACTGCGAGGGAGGGAGTCAGATAGTGGGGAATAGTGGTGGTCTTTATCTGACCCACATCTTAGATCAACAGCCCCCAGTGATGCTCCCTGCAGACACACTGGAGAGTCCGCAGATAAAAGGTGTTTGCTCAGATTCGTGTAAATGCCATGGTTGTCAAACCAAAGAGTAGGTTATCTTTTCTTTTTTGTTGTATTTAGCTACGTTATCAGATGGCGTGATCTCACCTTGCATTTGAATGACAGACTGTATCCACGGCAACGTGCAATGGGACGTTGCTTTCCAGCTCCACAATAGCTTTCCAGGCTCCTCTAACATCTTATTTTTGATTTTGCAAATTTATAGCTACTATACTTTTGTGAAATGGAAATTGAGTTGCATCCACTCAGCATGTAGTACATTAACATGAACATGTACATTAACTGTTTATGTTTCACCGTTTTCAAATGAATCCTTCATGGCCCTCCCATAGGACTTATTAGGGGTACATTTGCCGCAATTCAAATACAAGTAGAACGGTTTACTGAATGTATCAGAGTGCATGTATTTTCATAGTGGAAATAGAAACTGAAAGTTACCACTAATTTCTTCTTTCCACACAGGTGGTGTGGTCCGGTATTTGTTCCAGGTGTTTGTGACTTGTGAACTGTCTTTAGTTGTGATTACTACATTTTGAAGTAGCAAGTTTGAAAATAGTATCTGCATTTGCCGAATTGATATATATTTTTTTGTGTTGGTTTTATCTTTTCCAGTTCACAGTCTTTATTGTCATCTCTCCAGGTCTTGTCAGGCTGTGCCATCATTGTTCGGGGTCAGCCTCGAGGTGGCCCACCCCCGGAGCGCCAGATTAATCTCAGTAATATCCGAGCTGGGGCCATGGCCCGTCGAGCTGCCCAGGGCCAGACCGACACCAAGGACACCCCTGATGAGGTGAGCAGCTGCATCCCATTGTGTTTGTTTGTTTATGTTTATCTGTGTGTTTGGCAAAGGCAGAACAAGGTCCTGCTAAGTAGTCCTGCACCACTCCCTATGATATTCCAATTGTCGGGTCTTTGTTTTGGGGAGAATATTGTGCTTTGCTATCCTCATTCCCATAGAACAGTTCTAATTATGTATGAATTGGTACTCAGACCATGTCTGATTGTAAATGATGACGGAGCCGAGAGTTCTCGATGCTCAATCAAAGTGGAGGCTTTAAGATACCACTGGTGTAATTTCCTTTTCATGGCTTTGAAAAGCCAATCAATTTATTTATCACAGCCAGATGTTACAACGGTCTGTTCTGCTGCCCGTTTTATTTATATATATATATATATATATATATATATAATATTTAAAAGAAAATCTAAATGTTCAAGATGGAAATTTCTGCTTTATATTTTAAAATACTTTTTAAACTTGGCCTTGACAAACAGTCATGCCTTTCTTCTTTTATCAGAGGAAAAAACAACAACCTTGGTTGCTTGCTATAACCAAAAGAATAATACAATACATGTTTTAATTGAAACAAAGGATTATATTTGTCACTGCAGCAGTAAGTCTCGACTGATGCTCAAAATGCTCTTGGTGAGCAGTTTGTGATAAACTTTTGATTTGATCTCCCGGTAGAAGAGTACATAATTATTCCTGTCTGTATTGCAGCCATGGGCCTTTCAAGCCAGAGAGTTCCTGCGGAAGAAGTTAATCGGCAAAGAAGTGTGCTTCACTGTGGAAATCAAGACCGCTTTGGGCAGGGAGTATGGCATGGTCTACCTGGGGAGAGGTGAGTGGACTCCCGCTTGTATATAACATTCTGAGTTAAGATTTAGCTATTAACATGTTGTTCATATATTATAATTTGTTAAATAGCCTTTTTTTTCAAATAGGTTGATGGTGGTACAGTAATACAGAGTATTTTTAATGGAAGTTGTAGCTGTACCTGTACATTTGTATAGCTAAATGTCAACACTCATGATTGCCTCTTGTCCAAACAAAATACCCAATCTGAACTAACTGCTGTGTAATTTTATTCATACCGGTCTTAAAACCAAGCTAAAAAAAGAACATAAATCAAGTTCTTTTCTCTGTCCTCTCATTTTAGACACAACAGGCGAGAACCTTGCTGAATCTTTGGTGAATGAGGGCCTGGCCCAAGTCCGCAGAGAAGGAATCAGGGGGAACAAGTAAGATTTTTTTTTTTTCTTTCTCTACGCTTTGTTTGTTAACATTAATGGTGCATATGTGGGTCGAAAGTTACGACACTGGCATAGAACGTTTCCAAGCGCTAAATACTGTTATGAAACTGGTACTCGTGCCGAAAAAGGTTATGTTTTCATTGTGTCTGTCTCTCTGCTGTTTGCTAAGATGACTCCAAATGAAAAGTACATTTTGATTCAGTTTAGTGTGGAAATTATCTTTTAATCCAATTTCCCATGCAATATGTGACTGTACGATTATGTCATAGTTTCTCTTTGGGATATCTAATTATTGCGTATCAGATTCTGTGGCATGTCTTATATTTGCTATGATGCCATGATCATGTTGGCCTGGCTGACATAAAGTATGCCATCATACAAGAGACCGATACCATAAATGCTTTCCCTCCAAAACTGTCGTCTCATTCAGTGTAGTTAAAGTAATGACCTCAAAGCTGGTTTTAGTTTGCAAGTCAACACTTGTATAAACAGAACGAGCAGTAAATATTTTTGGCACATGAGGACTTCATTTAGCAGCACAACACTGGTAAATCTGTGGGGAGTTATACGTAAATCCCCAACTGGTAGACTGTAGAGGATTGAGATGGATCCATGGTGTCCCAGATGGTGGCAGTATTGCCCTGCTGCTACAGTGACGTCCCTCTGAAACCCTTTTCTGCCACATTGCCCTCACAGTAATCCCCAAGATGAACTTGCACACCCAGCACTGTATGACAAAGTACTGTATATCCCCCCCAGTGGCAGTATTTGCACATTACACACATTACAAGCAATTTGACTCATGCTGCTACATTTGTATCTTCCAACGGGAACAGTGATGATGTGAATATTCTGCCACTAATGGCCCATTTCAAGCATTCTGTGCAATGGCCCAGAACAAGCGCTAATGTATATGATGCTTTAAGTGCAAGAGGACATCATTTGGCCAAAGGGGAGGCCCATTACTCAGTGAGAACTTAAGGCCTTAGTTGTTCCCCTCAGTGCGCTAGCCTCCAATATCATTACCCCCTGTGACTGGCTACATTGATCACACAAGCTAGGATGTGATCATAATTATGGGGGCGACTATAACGATGATGGCTTCGGCCACTGCAGATAGACGTGTTCAGAAGCTGACTTTGGCTTCGGAAAACAGTCAGCCCATTCAGTTTTAAGGGCAGGGGCGAGTGCTCAGCAGCACACACAGACAGAATAATGTGATTTAAAAAAATAAATAATATTTCTTCTGTCAGCTGTAGCATATTGCAGCTGTCAGTGTCCGGCAGATTTGTGTTTTTTTTTGGTTTGCTGTCGGAGGCGTTATCATTTGACTGAGTTTCACTTGAAGTTGATCAGGGCATAAACAACTGCTGTTCTTGGTGGTGAGCCATATCAAGCTCCTCTGCTCAGTCTTTTTGATCAGTCTCCGTCACTTAGTCGGACTGCTTTTCTTTTAAAAATGCTTTATCCATTCACTGAGGTGGCTAGAGCCAGACACTTGGTCACAATCCTTGGCAATACACTTACCTTTTGAAAAATGTAATCCACTGAGCAAGGTGTTTGACCGATTTATATAATGCCCACCCTACAGAGCAGAAGGCCGCCACATAAACATGGAGATGAACTTAGTTTTATAATCCTCCATTGCTCCTTTTTAACTGGAGCCTCATAGGAGTGCTTGTTGTCGAGTGTAAACGTCTGAGGGGAATGAACTGTACTCATTTCGGCCTCGATGCTCACAAGGACTGGAACCCCCTCCAGTCAAGTACACAAGGGAACGAGACATCCTACACCCTCTCCAAGCTGTAAGACAACAGGGAGCTGTAAAACCGCTTGTGAAAGTTCAACATTTTCTATCTATTTAAAGTATTTTTGGTTGCACCAGGGAGCCACATGGAGATGAAAGATATAGCCTACAGTGTGTTCAAGCATAAGAGAATTGAAAAGGATTTTTTTTCCTCGGCCGTTGTTCCTCCAGTAGCCTTGCTCAGTATTGCACTTTCTTTCCCATCAATATCTGTTTTGATTTCAAGCAACGTATCGGTTGGAAGAAGTTGCTGACCTAAAAATAAATCTGTTTATTTTGGAGACGTGGATAAATTCAGTATCATCTGCCTCCACATATGAAGTTATTTCTATATCTTGACCAATCTTCTCTGTTTTTTTTGCTTTCCATTTATTTCCGTGGCTTAACAATGTCTGCTTTCCTTGATTTCATTTTTTTTTCTTTTTCTCACTCTATCTTTGTGAGAGATAGTTGCTTACATTTTAAGTAGCTTAAATACGACTGACTTCTCACAGAAAGTTTCCCTATTGTTGCTCAGTAAGCAAGAAACCGTTTTGATTAAATTTGAAGTTGTGGGCTTAATCAGTGTAGGGGCGAAAGGAGAACTCTATGGCGGCTTTTGAGTCCAAGCCCAATTCAGAACACACAGCTAGAGAACAGGCTGCATGTGTGTTGTACAGATTGTAAAGCCCACTGAGGCACATTTGTGATTTTGGGCTATACAAAATAAAATGAATTTAATTGAATTAAGTGTGTGGCGTTTTAATTGAGTCCCACTTTGTTGCTTCTCCAAAGCGAACATTGTCTTTAGGCAGCAAGATGTGAGAAGTTCAGTTTGTGCGCTGTTCATTTAAAGAAAAAGGAGAAGAAAAAAAAAAAAGAAAAAAGCTCCAGTCACCATTGCGACTCCCATATCAATCGGGGAGCCTTTGATTCTAAACAAAAGCCTGTTGGCCATTTGAAGTAATGAATATAATTAAAGTTGTACAATGGCCCTAAAAAAGCATTAGGCTGCACAATTTAGAGAGCCAGCATGGAATTAATTGTGGCGTTTGTAGCCAGCTGCGTGGTTGCTTTTTGAAGGAGCCGTCAAACACTGTTATTGTCTCTTCACACAATGCTTGGATACATTTTTGAAGCAGTTATGTTCTGGTCATCAGCTGGTTGCCACTAAAACAGCAGTGCAGTTTGTCAAGAACAGCACTTTATCCAGCACTTAACTCCACAAAGCTGGTGCCTTACCAGACCCATACGCACGCAGTCCTATACTTTAAATGTACTCTTGTACACGTTGAGGCTAACAACCAATGTGCAGTTGCATCGAACAGCTCCAGCTAAAAGTTTTTGCTCTAGCTTCATGAATTGTAATGAATCCAACATGATGGAGGTTCAAAGACCTTTTGTCATATTTCTGCCATATTTATAACGATTTTTCACATTAATTGTTTGAAAAAGCGGTTACAAAAAACACTGATGGATTAAAGTCAATCATGTTGTAAGAAGGCCGTGCAGCTAACTTTAAGTAACTACCACTGTTTTTATCACTTTAACAGCTGTCCAGAGTTTGATGTGTTTTGCGGAAGTTCCTTTTATTCTGTCTTAAACTTTCCTTTTTGTGTGTGTGTGTGTGTGTGTGTGTGAGCAGTCCAGACCAGGCCAGACTCTGTGACTTGGAGGACCAGTCTAAAGCTTCCAAGAAGGGCATGTGGAGTGAGGGCGGCGGTACGCACACCATCCGGGACCTCAAGTACACCATAGAGAATCCCCGACACTACATCGACTCCTTGCATCAGAAACCTATCAACGGTAATGGGTTTGCCGCGCAAACATCCACACTGACACACTCGCAGAGAGAAAGCTTGGCTTAGGAAACAAAGACTTGGCATAAACAAGCAAACAATATTGCATAAGCCTCTATTTCCCCATGAAAGCCACATTTGTAAGCTTTGCAACCATGTTTTTTTTTTTTGGGGGGGGGGGGGGGTTGTTAGAAGATATTTAGTTCTTAATACCTGCTACAGGGCTTTTAATGGCACATGCTTTATCACCCTTCACCGGCTCATTCCTCCAGTCTCTCATCTCTGACCCTTCCGGAGGTGTAATGTACCACTCGATTCATTTCCAGGTGGCTGCCATTAACAGTGGCTCAGCTCATTTCACTACACTTTAATTGAATGGGAAATGAACAGGGGAAAGCTCTCATTTCTTGTTCTTAGCATTCATGAGAGGCGGTCCGAGTTGTTTTTTAAATTGGAAGCAACCATTCAGCCGAAGAGCTTTAAATGTGCGTTGAGTTGCTTGTGGTTGAAAAACGGAATACCACTTTCTGTCTCATCTGTTTAGGCAGACACACGAATGCAGGCACACAAGTTATACACAGAATGAAGGCGTATAGAGACTGAGAGAACCCATCACCAAAATACCATTAATGCGTGAAATGCCTTTCACTCGCATCCTGCCCAATTTCTTAAAGTATTTTAGAGGTCAGGAGCAACAGTTGAGTGATATGATTTTGGAGAAAAGAAACGATGTAACGCCTCAAAAGCTCTCCAAATGAATTGAAGCTTTGATATGTTGCACATAGCATAGTAAAACCTTTAAAGTGATGCTCCAAACGTTTATCTTTCAGGAGCAAGTATTCACCTCTGTAGGCTTGAAAGGTGGCTGTAAATACAATGACTAGAAATATGTAGATCTTCCAGATCTTCTCAGAGAGCAATTGGCTGTGGTCTCCTGGAGTTAACCCTTTCAATAGGGACAAGTATAAAAACACCCAGAGGATTTTCTCACATGCACTTCTCCACTGTCCTAGTATTGAAGGCAATAGCAACATTGAAGGAGTGTATTAGCAATATTTGGGATAATAGTTTTGAAAATACTTGAGACACTGACGGTCATGCAAATTCATTCAAGCTGACTACAGCCTTCTTATGCTGTGAGGAAGGAAGCTGCAGAGCTTTTTCCCAGCCACATTCTAAACCTACAGTAGTGAAGCTTTTGGATGGAGTATCACTTTAAGTGTACACAGTCTGCCAAGGAGGCCGTAACTTTCCCTCCTAGTACCAGAGAGCGATCCCTCGGCGAGACGTCTCAATTCCACTGCTCAGTAAAAAAACACAGTGGTTATTTTCGGCAGATCACAGGTATTATAGTTTTGAGTTCAATCAGTAGGGTATTGTTGAAAAGGGGAATACGTGCTTTGACAGTCTCCTCGGGATGAAGGAAGATTGATATTAATAAAATCAATTTCGTTTTCTTTTTTATTGGTCTGGCTCGACTAGCCTCGAGGCAGCTCACAGGAAAGTATCATAAATTAAGTTTTACCCTTGATCCCTACTCACTGATTCAGTCCTCGCCCTACATTTTTCAGTAGAAAATATAAAGACAAAAATGAAACCGGTGGAATTTTTTTTTTGGGTAGTGATATTTCATAGTTTTAAAAAAGTAAAACCGAAAGGAATTTTAGTTTCAGTTTCTGACTATTTTTTTCTTGATGACCCTGGATTTGGCAAACTGATTAACATTCTGTTCTCCTTCCTCCCTCCAGCCATCATCGAGCATGTGCGAGACGGCAGTGTTGTTCGTGCCTTGCTGCTCCCCGACTACTACCTGGTCACTGTCATGCTTTCTGGAGTCAAGGTAACCACCACTCACTTCCTATGGAGCAGATTTAACTACCTACATTCACAACAGCAGTAAGCAACTTAATAAATAGCAAATAGCATAAATGGCTGTCCAGATGCAGATAAAATGGTTGAAAAACAGTTTCCTCCACACCGGTGTCTTTCTTCACATTACTGTCACAAAAACTATTAAAGTATTTGAAGGTAGACAGTCCAGTCCAGTCTTATTATGAACAAGAAAAGGTTGTCTGTGTTTGTTCTACCAGTCTTATCCGGCCCACAAAGTTTCCCCATCAGTCTCTTTCATAAAGCCCAGATTGGCCGATGGACCAGTCAAGATAACTTTTCTTCTTCCACACTTAAAGATATTACACCAACATCAAGGTGTTCTTTGTCTCGTTGTTCAAAAGCTTGTCTGCGCGTTGCTCCCGTCGTGTTTATCTTTCCAGTGTTTTGCGACGCTCAAAGGAGAATACAGATAGCATGTGTGCAGCAAGGTGACATCGGTTAAAAGTGGATAACAGTCGTTCACAGGAAAAAATACAGATTTTATCAATAGAATGTGTACTCAAAAATAAAAAACGCCGCCTCAAGGCACTGGTTGACTGCTGGGACTTTCAGTCGACACAATGCGTGTTTCTCTTCCAATGGTGATGTAATCAAATCGCATTAGACCCATTTGAACACATTTCCCATTCCTCACACAATACCTATTGTTTGAGGTATAATTATTATTGCGTTAATGTGTTTTCCTTTCCTCCAGTGTCCCACGTTCAAGCGAGAAGCGGATGGTACAGAGTCGACAGAGCCATTCGCAGCAGAGGCCAAATTCTTCACCGAATCTCGTCTTCTGCAAAGAGACGTTCAGATCATCCTGGAGAGCTGCCCCAACCAGATCATACTGGGCAGCATCCTTCACCCGGTAAGACACACGGGAGCCGGCACCCGCTGGTGGAAGTGCCATTTTAAAAATAAATCAAATAAAGGGGCTTTCTAGTAAAAAATAAATTGTGACTGTTTCCGTTTCTCGTTGTCTTTAGAATGGTAACATAACAGAACTCCTACTGAAGGAAGGGTTTGCCCGCTGTGTAGACTGGTCCATGGCTGTCTACACCCAGGGAGCCGAGAAACTCAGAGCTGGTGAACGGTACGCAACTACCAGACGCGTGGAAAACAACACTTTTGTCGGATGGGATTTTCATGTGTTTGTCTGTTTTTCTAAACCGTATGATTGGACTCAGGTCTTGAAGATAGTTAGGGCATTTATTAAATAGTCTTGTTGATTCCTAATAAACATATAACGAAGCATTTCACTTGATGGCAGACAAGTCATGTCATAGATAATTAAATTCAGCTGATAGAGTAGAAATGGACAATACAATTGGTTGTGGAAATCACTGATTGGAAACAAGTTAAATAAATCATGTAAATGCACATTCTTGAGGTAACAACATTATTGTGGAAATTAAATGTTATGCAAATGTAATCTACCACTACTTGAGATGAACAAGCGCTCTATTTCCGCTGCAATGATATTCATTCCCTACAATCAATCATCGCAATGATGGCTATGGACTAATTATCTTGGAATTCTTCCACTATAATGAGCTTCTGCAGCTTTTCCCATCCAAATGGATAATTGTTATTCACTTGATGAAGCCCTTTATATCCTATGTGTTTCTGGCTGATGTTGAGGACTAACACTGATGATTATGTGACCTTGTTCTCGACCAGATCTGCCAAAGAGCGCAAGGTCCGCATCTGGAAGGACTACGTGGCACCCACAGCCAACTTGGACCTGAAGGACAGACAATTTGTAGCCAAGGTGAGGTCCTGAAGTGACTTTTATACGCTGTGTCTCATCGGTGAAGCGGCGTGTCTCTAAATGGCACGTTTTCTTCGGCCCCAAACATAATGATTTGGATCATCTTGCTTTTTCAATTAAAACTCCTCACTTATATTTGGACCACAGGAAAAAAGCAGCTACAAAACTTTCAGCATGACATGCAGACATTATCCAGCATGAATACGACTTGGCTTCAAAGCCAAGGGGAGGCCGCTTGTTTCCCTCGCTCCCACCACTTGAAGTCTACTGCGGCATTTCCAGTTTTCTCGCAGCACTGCAGCAGAAGCCACTTTGAAGCTTCTAACAAATGATATACCTCTGATACCTCTTATTGTCACATTTGCACCACCCCACTGAATACAAAATAAATAAAAAAAATCTTCACTTAAGCTGCTAGGAGGGATGTTTAACGGCTACCTTTAAGCACTCCCCAGTCAAATTAGGGCCAAATCGCTGGCGTATGCTGGAGCAGAGGCACTGAAAGATCCTCAAAAGCCAAGAACGAGAGATATTGGCTGAGGTTATTGGCCAGGGCCTCCTGAGAGAAAAAAAAGTGTCCTCAATATCAAGTACACATGAGTGCACTCTCTCCTAGTTTTCATCACACGTTACTTCAAATCAAGTGAGATGGACTCTTTGATATATTTTGGTAACACAGTTTGCAGTAGAGCTGACATATTAGGGTCCAAGCTGAAGCTTTAATGTAGTAAAGCAACTCTGCTAAAACACCAGCTTTAAATCTGTTCCCCCTCCGTGTGCATTTTGATGATGACACCCCACCCTTCCCTTCAGTTGATATATTTTTCTCTAGGAATGAAAAAACAACTTTAATACCTCCCCAAAGTTTGGGTTTTGTCTGTTTGCTCCCTCCAGACCCTGAACTTTTAAAACCCTGAAAAATTCATGGCTAGCCTGAGGGTTACATAAAAGGTATTGCTTTGGAAATCTGCTTACAGAATGAATTTGATAAACTGCACACGCCATAAAGAAGGCGCAAAAAAGAAACTGTATGTATATTTTTTGCCTGAGTCAGAAGGAAGAGGCTAGAGAAAGGATAAAACATTTATCCTATCAGTGTGAGCTGCTCTCGGATCTCTGAACCCCCTAAATAAAAGAGGTTTGGATTTGGGCAGTGGGGTGAGTGAGGGGACATTTGGTGGGGAGGTCCAGCACAAGTTTGAAAGAGGCAGAAAGAAAGGTAGAGGATTGAAGAAGAAATTGAAAGTGTGATTTCTTATTTTTTTGAGGAGAGTTATAGAAAGACTTAAGGCAAGAAGGATGAAAAGGCATGAGAAGTGAAAGTCAGTGAATTATCAAGATCCCCGGGTCTATAGGTGTCCTCTCTGGTATCCTTGCAGTTATATACTGCTGCGGTACTGCACTGCTGATCCCCCCCCTTAAACCTTGGGGCACTTTTTGATCTCTGTCCTCTTTCCCATGCTCTCCCCCAAAATAGCCACGGAGGAGTCTTGCTCCATGTCAGCTGCTGCTGCATTAAGTCATTTTTGTTTTTGGGAATAGAAAGCAGTCAGCCACTCCTGCACCACGCATCATTTATATAAATATACCATATCAAATATGTTTCTCCAGATTATCACTTTATGGAGTTTGTCGTTAATCTAGAACCATTTTAACACGCACATGATCTTTAGATAGCTTAAAAAGCTGTAGTTGGACCATGTGACTCCAAAAACCTTTTGTTAAAAGTGGCAGAGTTGTGATGGAAAACGTCATGCTGACCCTGCAGCTGCTTGAGCCATTTCAAAGATGAGTACATATTGGACAGGCTCAGGTTTCTCAGGCTTGTCAGTGCCCCCCTCCATGCTTGTCCCTGTGACATTTGTCGGCACCTAATACGGCAATGCTCCGACTCTCCCAGGGACACATCTATCCATCAATCCCATCATCATGCACTCCTCTCCTCTTCTCGTCCACTCTACTTTTCACTTCTTATTATCTGAGTGATGGATAGAGTGGAGAGGGCTGACCGGGTCCAATCCCCACAAGTCAATCCTGCTGACGAATCTTCCTTTTTGACTGTCTCGCCTCTCTCTCCTCCCACCTCTACTGGGACCGGAGAAGTGGATGTAGGCCATGCCCCAATAGGCTTCCTCTCCACTCATATCCTTTCCCTTCCCCTCCTCTCCCCTGGGTAACCGTCGACCTGAGAGGTGATGGATAAAAGGTGACGTGGTGTAAACCCCTTTACCAGCCTCTCATCACTAGCTTGTCAGGAAGACTGTCACTGTTGCTTTAGGAGGGCCATATCCGTAAGAATATGGTAGGAGAAATGCCAAACTAGTGTGTGTTTGGGATGTCTGAAGATCATATGAAGGTAATGGCATTTCTTTTGTGTAAAATATTTCCCCACCCATATGCTTTAAAACGTTACAATATGCATTTTTGTAATTGTACTAATGAAAGTGTACAACAAGTCACACTTTCAAGTCATCCTAACCTAAATCCAGATTTTTCCCCCCATGCTCAAATGACTTTCTGACACCATGCTAATTGTATCCTGTTGCCACTTGAACAACAACAGAATACACTCAAACTTACTCAGCCAGATAATTGGATTAAACATAATAATAGACTGAAACGTCTTAAAGGCTTTGTTTGGATGCAAATTATATTCCACTTGTGAAAATAAAGAGTTGCATAATACTTATATAAATACAGTCTCTGGCCTATGTCTGGAGTAAGAGAAGTTCTCTTTAATGGGCCGGTGCATCAGAGCAAATGAAGGTCTTGTTAGAAAGAAAGAATAGTGCACTTCAACAATGGTTAAGAGAGAGATGGCACGAGGGCCTCTTGGCTCTACCGTATGCCCCACTTAAGAGGAGTCAGGCAGAATGGTTACAAGGTCAGACGGCTTCTTTACGAAATGAAAAAGTCACATTTGGGGAAGATGATGAGAAAAGGGTATATTGGTTTGTGCCCCAGTTAAAAATCAGTCGAGCGATTAGGTCAGTCTCAAGAATACCTGTCCCCGGATAATGTCCTCATAAAGTATTACATACTCATCGGACACTTTTTTTTTCCCAGCAGCACTCTGGGGCTGGATGTCAGCTAAAGGTGTTAATAACAGCGTCACAAACACCACTAGTTAATTTGAAACCATGTAAATTTGGATGACAAATCGTCTCCACTGGCAGCAACAGTGAACGGAAGGCACACAGGTGTTGCTTTTTGAGGGAGATGATCTGACACGAGTAATGAGTAAGTCCCGGCTGAGCCCTCGCTGGCCCCCGTGGTTAAAACCATCTTAATGGATTCGACTGACAACCAACACGGTCCCCGACGGTAGCCAAGATCCTCCTTTTTCGCCGTGACTGATCTTGGCCACTGCAGATGTCATGTCAGCCACGGGCAGAAGGTGGCAGTAGATCCCCACCTCTGTGTATCCGATTAGACCAGTGAGTCATGCTGCCCGCCTATTTGTCTTCTCTGCCTGCTCACTCGACCCTCATGGCAGCTACTTTGCAAAGACTTTTCGCTCTATTTTCTATCTATTCTCCGTCTTCTCCCCCCCCCCCCCCCGCCTCTGTTCTTGTGATATTTGCTGAGAGATTACACTCTGTCTCTCTGGCTCGCTCCATCTTTCCGTTCCTCTATCTTGGCGTGTTGATCTGTCCTCCTTCGCGTCTCGCCTCCTCCGGCTGATAATTAGCCAGTAAATGCCGAGCCATTTTCTTCTGCTCCTGCCGCGTTCTCTCTCTCCTGCACTTCATTTACATGGGCAGGCCACGAAATGACCTTGTTACAGTGCGAATGTGTGTACGTCGCGCGCGCGCGCGCACATGCATGCTCTCCCCTCGAACGTACTCATTGCACCTCTCCCCGTCTCTCTCCCTCCTGCTCCCTATGTCTCCGTATCACTCCGTGATTAGTATACGATGTAGTTTGGCTGCTGTTGTGGGCAGCCTATTTAGCACGTGGGCTGGTCTTAATTTCTTTTTCTCTGGTGGCAAATTCAATGGCGGTCTGATTTTTGTTTTCACGGAATAATGAATCTCCCAAATAGCCGAATACACCTGGATTCGTGCCTGCGCGTACAGTACACACTTTCAAAAAAAAGATTCGACTTTATCTCAAGAGCTCGAGAGGATTTCTGGTTATTTTGTTTTTCCACCGCACAAAACAACCGCCACACAAAAACAACCCACACAGTCCAAATTGTGCTTAAAAACACCGCTCAGACCTGTATCTCTCTCTCTTTGGGGACTTCAGCGTGAGCACAGCCTACATGTTGAACCACAGTGTGAGTGATGATGAGGCCATTTAAGGCAGGTGTGGGTGGCAACATGTGTAGGGCGATTGATTTCTCAGTCTCTTGCAAGCGGCCTACTTAAAGGCCTTGGGTTTGGATGTCTCCTCCATCTCGGTCACATTCTACCTCCAATCTGTCTGTGTACTTGCAAGTCGCTGCAACACACACAGACACGACTGGCACATGCATGCAGACGATTGGGTTGCGTTACAAATAATCGCCGGGGCTTTATTCTTCATTTTCTTCTTCATACTCTCTTTTTAACTGTCATTTCGCAGGTGTAGCTTTTGAATATCCGTGCATATTCTTCTGCGCCGTAGCCATGAATTGAGGCTGCTATCTTTTTAGTACAGAGAGAAACAACATCTAAATGCCAAACATAAATTAGTCTGTGTCTTTAGCTACACTTGTAAAGGTCTCCAGAATAAAGTGCTGCCAGCCATTTGTTGGGCAGAGGGCTGCGTAATGCTCCAGCAGTCTATCTTTAACAGGATGTTTGTGTTTTAAAGCTGTTTCTCTTGCACTCTGTCTCCCTCCTCTCTTCCCTCCCTTCCCCCCGGTGCCAATCCCCCAGATAGCAAAACGTCCTCACTCTGTCCTCCAAAGCTCGCCGGCCTGCTCGCTTTCTTACTCAGTCACTCAAGGATCACTCTTTCTTACCTTGCTCTCGGTGCCTTCTACTCGTGACAGCACACAATCTGCACTGTCACTCTCCTTCCCCCTTTGAATAGATCTCTTCCCCTCCATTTATCCTTTACCTGCTCCTTCACTTCCCATCTTTCTTTCAGTCCATCTGCTCGCTCACAAAATGCAACGCTGGTCTTTTTGCTGCAACACTCTCCTCCATCCTGCAGGGGTGTGATTTTTATTTTATTTTTTCGTTGAGGGGATTTACATGTTTTGTTTTCTACCCTTAGATTAATGATTCATTTCTTATTGAGTTTCTTGTCTTCCTATTGGTGCATTGTTCACCCAGCAGTGTTTGTCCTTCTCTATTTGTTTGACTCAATTCCTCTCCTCTCTTCTTCTGGCCCTAAAGGTGATGCAGGTCCTGAACGCTGATGCCATGGTGGTGAAGCTCAACTCTGGAGAACTCAAGACCATCCACCTGTCCAGCATTCGCCCCCCTAGAATTGAGGGAGAGGTACGACTAAACCTGTGTGTGTGTGTGTGTGTGTGTGTGTGTGTGTGTGTACCATAGACACGGAAAAGAAGTTCACCGTGGTCGTTTCACTTGTTTCAAAAGAAATTATCTGTCGTCGTCAGTTTTTATGGTAGCCCGCTACTTTCTTTGCGGCGTCAACAGTGTATATGTATATAAAAGTGACACCCGCTCTGACCATCCTGCCGTGTTGATTTTAAATGGGAATGTCAGTTCTACTCCGATTCTCTTTCGGTGGCGCGTACGCAGCTTTGCACAGCGCGAGCGGCTACTTGCGTACGACTAAGTGACTGAACGTGGTCTTACGTGAGAGAGCTCGTGGCCTCGCATGGTCGGCCAAATAATTAGAAGCTGTCTCGGATGTCTTGACAGAGTCTCTTTATTTTCATTTTAAGTCAAACATGAGTCGTTTACGTCTCCCTTGCACAGATTCCTGAATATCGATCCATCTCCCTGCGCTTCTCTCTCTCGCGCACGCCCTCTTCTCTTCCACATTAGTCTCTCTCTAAATGACCGTGGGAATACTTTTGACCACTTGGTGGCGCCCCAGCAGTTGGGGCACGTGCAAGTGAGACACTTGCACACACCCAGTGGTTGCAGCACTGCAGAGAGTGAGGCAGATCGATTTTTTTTTTTTTTTTTTCTTCTTCTTTTTTCTATTCCTTTCCCCTCAACACTCTTCTCTTCTCCCCCCCCCCCCCCCCCCCTCCCCCTCCCCCTCCCTCAGAATCACTTGAAGACATAAAGTGAAAACATAAAAGAAAAGGTTTTTGTATGCAGGGACACCTAGGCACAGCAATCTGCTGTGCTCAAAGTATCATTTATCCCCCCAGCTGTGATTATCAAGGCATTTAGTGTTTGTACCGACACCCCTTTCATCACTACAATTGAAACTTGCATTGCTTCCAACCACGTATTTATTTATGAAAAAGGGCCGATCTAATTATATTTCCCAATTACCCTTGGTGTCTGAGTCCTCTAAAATGTTATAATCTTTTAAATGACAGGCTCAAGATGTCTTGTAAATGTCAACCCGCCTTGTTAATTAGAAAGTTTTAGTGTCACAACAGTAGTGACTCTTCTTTTTGCCAAAGAGAGTTCCTATTTTTAACGAAAAGCCCTTTCTCCCTTTTTTGTTTAACACGTCTGCGGCTGTTTGACAATTCCTCAAGTCAACACATTGTTTACTGTGATATCCGTTTATGAGGCTCTCGTTCCCCTGTTCAAAGAGGCAGGAGACGGCGAAGGTGTCTTCGGTCTACGGAGCGGTTGTAAAAGTCGGATGGCGGAATGTCTGCTACAGCCCTTTTATTTTCTTTCTGTCTTGATTGTTTTTGTTTTACTGACTCCGCTCGTTTTTTTCTCTCCATTTCATGGTTTACCTTTCCCACTTTACTGTTGTCTAGTTTTTATTCTCTCCCTTCATTCTCGTCTCCCTCTCTTCCCTGGTGTCGTTAGTGCCCTGCATCATTAAGAGACTGCTTTGTCTCTCGCTCTCTGCCTCCATCCCTCTGTTCTCTCCTCTTCCTTCTCCTCTGCAGTCACTTTCTCCTGCCGTCCTTTCCCTCCAGGTGTGCACGCTGTGGTCAGATTGTTGACCTGCACCGTGTGTGTTGTCTTTAGCACTCTCTGGTTGTAATGAGCTTGTGGGCAAAAACATCTCCCCATTTTGTCTCTCTGACCTTTTCTGACATGGTCTTCTAGTATTCTTTCTTTCTCCCACATTACTGTTCCTGATTGACTTTCCTCCTGCTGCTGCTGCTTTCTTTCCTCCTTTTATTCCTGGTTAATGTCCGCTCGTCTCTTTTGTCTCTCTCTCCTCCTTCCTGTCTTTCAGTGCCCGTCTGTGTTCTGTGTGTCGCTCTGTCTTTGCCTGCACCAGATGCTTCAACAGTATGTGTTTTGTGCTTCATTACACTGTCGTATGTCAGAGGGAGCCCAGATGTGTGTGTGTGTGTGTGTGTGTGTGTGTGTGTGTGTGTGTGTGTGTGTGTGTGTGTGTGTGTGTGTGTATGTCATTGGTGTTATATTGGCACAGTGTTGTATTGCTATTTCTTGCACTTCATGCATATTTAATTGCTCCTGTGTGTCTGCTATTGTGATTTTTCATGTAAATACCCTGCAAATATATCAAAACCCATCTGTCTGAGCACCAGCTCGCTGGGCTAGTAGAGTGAAATATATGGTAGCTTGGATAAAAATACACTATTACGAGCCCAGTAACGATTATATATTTTATAATCTTGAACTAGGAAGATTGTGTTCAAATGCACCTTTTTTTTTTTTGTGGAGGACAGTCTTCTTTTTTTGTTAAGGAGGGTAGTCTTACATAATAACTGTTGCTGCATTTTTTTTGTTTGGAAAATGGTTGTTCGTGGTGGTGCTGCTGCTGTTTGTTAGCTAGTTATTTCTGTCTGTGAGCTAAAGAGCTGCCTGTCTGTTATGCTGTTGGCTCAGCTTTGAGTGTTGTCGCTATGGCAGCGATGCAGAGTTGTGATAGATTTACTGAGGCTATGATTGGGCCCTTGGACTCTATGCCGAATAAAGACAACTGACAAGAGTATGCTCACGCATGTTGTTATCGGTCATTGACCGTCATTCTTATTGCAACAGTTCAAATACTTGCACATTGTCAATAAGTAAATGTAAATAAAGAAACCGTGACACTGAGGACGGAGGCCACGACCAATACAGTGGACGTTTCAGAACCATTACGGCCCTAATCATCCATGGAATTGAGAATTTTATGTCTAGTCTCATTTGCCAGCCGGGCTTTTGTCTAATCGCTAAATTAGGAAATTGAAGTGCTGTTACTTTATCCGACCAGGAGATTTTATTAAATGCCATTCTTGGACATTACGTTTTCCTTTCGTTACTGTCGCTTGAACAATTTTTAAAGATAATCTCATCGTTTAAATTGTCAACCCTCGGCATTGACCTTAATTGATGTTCCCCTGCCAAAGTATTTGAAAAAAAACTGACTAACAGCTGTTGGTAGGATTGTTTTTTTTCTTCCTTCTCCATCATGCGTCAAAAAAAAAAAGGAAATCCTGTTAGTGCACATGTACGGAAGCATACATACAGCGACGGATTTTTGCCGAGATTGTGAGCAGCATTCCCACCTCCAGAGGTCACAGCAGGTATCTCTCAGCCTCGGGCTCTACACATCCAGCTGGCTGACTCTGTCGCGAGTGAGCTCGCGTCTTGCTTACAATGCGGCAGACCGACACAAAGACGTCGTCACAGTTTGCAGCGCCGCTTCCACACGACACGTGCAAACGCACAGTGACATGCTTGGTTAAGCTACATTAGCCTGTGTCAGGAAACATCTTGGAAATTGGTGTCAGCAGCATGTGCACAAACATGGAACACACACACACGCACACACACACACACACACGTGTGTATGTATAGAGCCCCTCTAGATGTGTGCACGCGCACACTGCAGTATGTATCTATAAAGCCAGGACATCGCCAGAGGAAAAACTAACTCAGAAATTTGGTATTGTGACAATTGTGTTTGTGTGTTGCCTTCTCTGGAGCTCTGTGGGGATTTTCTTGTGCCAGTTGCCATTATTATCCCCGTCTGTCTGGATGTGTTTGTGCACCGCTTGACCGTGCATTCTGCAAGCAAGGCCATTTGGTGTTTTGTTTGTGTGTCTGTGGGTGTGTCTGGGTGTGCGTCCTGTTCAAGGGGAACCAAGGCCAGATGCGACGTACCAGTGGACTGATGAACTGTGACCGCTCCTGCCATCCCCATCTCCTCCTCCCATCTCCTCTGGTTCCTGTTAGTCCCCTAACACCCCCCCCCCCCCCCCCCCCCACCCCTTCTCGTGACTACACTAATTGTGCTCAGACTGACAGATTGGTAGACCAATGGTGTCTGGCTGCAGCAAACCATAGGACCCAAATTTCCTCATTTGCTCTCCCTCCCTTTTCCCTCTCATTTGGCTCCACTCCTCCCCATGCATCTTCAGATGTGAGTTATTTTGAGCTCAGGAGTTGGAGTCAGCTTTTTCTTCTCTCTCCTCCTCCTCCTCCTCCCTCCTTTTCTCTTCTCCCCCAACTTTTTTATTTTTTCTTCTTCTTTCTCTCATGTGCAGCAGGACAAGCCCAGCGTAAACACGAGTGGGGAGAGATGTCTCTGCTACTCAGTGACTCACCGTTACTCCCACTCGCTCACAATCGCCGCGTTTGAATGCGTATCTGCTTCGACGATGTCTCGAGTGTTTGTGCGCGTCTCTCCATGCGCTGTAATTCATCTGTGTGCTTATGTGGTTTTAAGTAGGGTTAAGGACAATGCTGATGGAGCATGGGGATGGAGGTCAACTCCCTGTTCTTATATAAGGCAATACAAGGAGTATGGCTCATCCCCATGCTCCTCCATACCACTCTAACCTCCCAACAGTCCGCCTTTAGTGTGTGTTGACTTTGTAGAGGATTTCTCTGTCCTTGTCGCTGCCTCACATAAACCACCTGTCTGTCTGTCTGTCTCTCTGCATGTTTCCCCCCTCTCTCTTTTCATCTGTCTCTTTCTTATTTTACGTTCCCATCATTAGGTTTATTTTTATACTGTAACACGGCACTCTTATTAGCACTTCTGTAAATGCGGCAGGTCTGAAAAGTCTGGCAAAGTATGTGGGCAGAATTTGACAATTTCCACATCTTCATAACTATGAAGTGCATCAGGATGTGTAGACCACTTATCTTTTTGTTGTTGCGCTGCTGCTGCTGCTGTTCCACACGTTGTTATTTGAACATACTCTACTGTGTTTTTATTACTTGTGTGCCTTGTTATTAATTATGTCACAGCTGCAATTGCAGTCAAGACATCAAGGACAACATTTTTTGGAAGAATATGGAAATAAAAAGATGTGTTTTTAATGCTGTGACAGCTTGTCAGGTAATTATCAACTGTAGTGTAACGCGTGACACTCGAATAAAAGGAAAACAAATAAAGAAATCATCCAAATGTTGTTAAATAAAAAAACTGACACTATTCCAAACAAAAAAAGAAAAACTATCGTAATACAGTAAGATCATATCTGTGACTTCCGGTGGCTTTTCAGAACATAATCAGTCCACTTTTATCATGCAAATGTCACTGTAGGAAAAATAATTCTTGAAGTTTAATACTACTTGTTTATTTTCTCTCAGGATTTGTACATTTAAAGGGCTGAAGTTTTGTGGTACCCAGTATTTAAGTAGACGGACCCATCTGCGCCCCACTTTTTATTTTTTGGTGTCTCCTTCCTCACTTCTGTCCCCAGCCTCTCAAATCTGATGTCTAGCCATGTGTGTGCCCTCGGCATGCCCCTAGCCTGGCATTGCATGCTTTGACCTCAAGTTTGTGAGGCGATGATGATGATGATGATGATGATGATGATGATTAGGATTAGGATTAGGGAGGAGGCTTGCTCATTTAGTGACTCATTTGTGCACTATTGGCTAGGCGAGGCGGATCTGTGAATATTTTGTTGCACTATTTGGCTGACACGGTTTGAAAAAGCAAGGACTTGGCTTGTTAGTTACAAAGGGCCCCATTAGAGGATAATATGCCGGTTGCTTTTGAGGGATACGGTATTGTTGCCACCTCAAATCATTTTTGGACAGAATGTCTTTTGATAGAGGCCATTTATGAAGGCGGGGCTTTGTGTTTGAGACAAATGTAATATGTGCCGCCTTATTCAGCGTAAGCTATTTGAATTTGCTAAGTGCTTTCAGTAGTTGAACATATTCAGCAGCATTGGAGATTTATTTTTTTAGCGGGCAGCACAGCAGTAAGTCTTTACAATGCATCCCCGTGTCTGTCTGCAGGACCACTTTGACCGTCTTGTCTAAAATAAAAATAAAAACTCAACACTGCACACATTGAATAGTGCAGCCGCCTCGCTCACCGCTTGTAGCTCGTTGTTGTTTTGGTATGACGTCCTTATTTATGACTGTACAATCAGAACATGGGCTGCGACCGGTCCCAGCTGTCCCAGTAAATGTAGCTGCACCAGTCTGGTAGCAGCTTATCATGAATTGAGTGTCTTGTTTGTTGTTATGGTACCGCAGGTAATTTCATTCTGAAATCCAGGTTGTCTATTGTGGGATCACTCCAAGCCAGTTTAGCTTAATAACTTATTTGTATTCTGGTCTATGGACAATAATGCAGTGAATATAAAGTGATTAGATATATTAGGTTTTTGTATCGTACTGCCAGAACCAGCTCCATCCGTCATGCTCATCGCTTTTTCCTTTTTCTGCCTTTTTCTCCCCCTCACATTGTCTTCCCCACCCCCCCCCACACCTCCACCCTCTGCAGGCATTTTATGTTTATGCATGCACAATTGAGTAATGTTTTGAGGCTTACAGTAGTAAATGTTGACTGTTTTTAAAGCTCCCGCTGCACTGCTTAATCAAAACACAATGTCCACTTTGTCTGGGACATGCGCACTAAGCGGTGTA
Source organism: Myoxocephalus aenaeus (assembly GCA_038501785.1). Lineage (NCBI taxonomy): Eukaryota > Metazoa > Chordata > Actinopteri > Perciformes > Cottidae > Myoxocephalus > Myoxocephalus aenaeus. The sequence goes on from JBAMJR010000053.1 coordinate 9,240,038, forward strand.
TTTCTCTCAAAAATGTAGTTTACACTCTTCTCAATCAGTTAAATGAGAAAGTAAGACCTGATACTGTACACTCCCCCCCCCCCCCGCCCCTCAACGCTACCGCCACACATCAGAAAGCCTGACGTGCTCCTGAGTCATGATTTCACCCTTGAAGTTCCCGAAGCTGCAAGTGCTTGCAGCAGTAGCGTCCACACATTTGCAGCCCAGCCCCCTGCAGCCCTGCGACACTGTACAATCCAGCTAGCGTCATGCCTCTGCAATAGTCAAAGATGATTCCTGAGCTTTAGCTGGTAATTTGGAACGAAGGGAATTTACCCCAAATAGAACAGAACTCCCCCTGAGGATAGTGAGAGCAAACTGTTGTTACTGGGTCACGGCTGAGACATAGCAGTGACTCTCTCCTTTTTTTTTTTTTCCTTCTCTTCTCTTCTGTAACCTTCCTGCAAACTGCGTAATAACAGTTTAAGGACGGTGCACACAGTTTGTCTTGTCTGAGTAATTTAATGACGCTAATGTCAGTTTATCTTGGTCTGGAGACCGAAGTTGACATCGGCTCCTTCGTCAAATAATTAGACTTGTCGCGCGGTCGGTGTTTTTCACATTGCTCATCAAGGTGGAACAGCCTGTGTATGCGTCCTTTTGATTGAGGGCACATTTGTTTGAATTGCAGGGAATGCTTAACGCCCCTTTTTTTGAATAGCACTGCAACTAATGTGGACTCCTTTTTGTAGCACGAGCGCAAAGAGGACCAGGTCCATTGTGAAATATTGGGCATTGATTCCTGTGGCTGCCTCTGTTTTAAGTTGTGACATTTCCTCTCATTGTCTAATTTTCTTGTTTTCTGACCCTTTCACCTTGCGGTCTTTGACTCTGCCTCGCTCCATTCCTCATAGACCTTTCCGAAAGATGGAGAAGTACCTTTTTTGTCCTCCTCGTCTGCGTCTCCACTGCTTTTGTCTAATTGGCACAGAGTGCTGACATTTACACTCGTTGCCCTAAGTGACACGGCTCCAGTTCTACCGTGAAACGGCTTATTAGTTGAAAATGATTTTCCACTATTTTTCCTCGTTCCCTCTCCTCTTAGGTTCATTCTTTGCTTTTCCCCCCTGTTGAAGTTATCCATTTGTTTTGACCTGTGTCTTTTTTGAATGCTAATGGACTCCAAAATTGAGTACTACCGCGAATAGGCTGTGTGTAATGGCCCTTCAGGATGCAAACACCATTATTCAGTGTCTGGGAATTGTCTTAATGTATGACATTACAGAAATATGGTCCAAAAGAAGGATTTCACTCGAGCAATGCCAGCTTTGTAAAAGTTATCCTCATCCCCAGCAGTGGCCGGCTAAGTCCGCAGCTCAGGCACAAAATGCAGGATTCCTGGCTGGCAGTGCTCCTAAAGGGCCCCATCATCCCGCTGCAACTGACTTGGTAGGGATGAAAGACCCTGACAATAAGCCCCGACTGACACAAAATGGAGGACATCGGCTCTTGGCTGAGCGCTGGGGGGGATTTCCACTGGCCGTGTGTGAGATTAACTCACCTCTGAGGTTCCTTGCTGTGCTGCTGGTGAAGGAGGAGAAGGACACGAGTGAGGGAGTAAGCAAAAGAAGGATGGAAAGCTATTCAAACTCAAAGGTTATTACATTTCTGCCAAGGTTAAAAGGAACTGGCTGGTAGATTTGGCAGTTTCCAGAGCTTCTTTACCGTCTGTGCAGTTATGTCAGAAGTATCGTCACTGAAACGTGGCACAGGTTTCTTTCTGTTTCACCAGCGGAGTTTGTTTCTCCCAAAGACCTTTTTTTTTTTTTTTAATGGATGCATAAGCACACATGCTCGAACATACAAACACATGCTCGCAAACCCTTCGCTCCCCATGTGTCCCCGCCACAGTCATCGGCCCATCTGTGTGCCACACCTGGCGGCTCCCAACAACTGGAGAGGCATTAAAAATGAATGAAAACCATTGAAGGGAAGAGGAAATTAGGAATTAATGCAACCCTGCATGTAGCTTTGAAAGAGCGTGCCTTCTGTTTGTATGACGGATAATGATGGCATTCAAAGAAGAGTGTGGTATTGTCATTCATAGCGTTATTCCTCCTGTTAGCGCCTGTCGTTTATTTTCCTGCTGTGTCATTGTCATTTGCTGTATTTTTTTCTTTTCTTCTCATACCGCCACCACACAAAGTGTGTGTGTGTGTGTGTGTGTGTCTCTCTTGACACCGGGTAAAAACACAAAACCTCAGCCTCCTTTTGAAAATGCAAATAAGATCTATTTGCGGCCGGCTCCTGTCAGAGAGTGGGTGAACGTATTGAGGGAAGTTTTTGTGTGCAGCTGTGCAAGTGTACGTGTGGCATACATCTGTGTGTGTGTGCACCACGTGTGTGTGTGCACATAGTGTCAGCTCGCCTTTTGTACATCAGTTTAACACAAAGTGTATTTGCCTTGGCTGTTTGCATCCGTGTCCTTGGTAACTGTGTACTTTGCTTTGTTTTTCTTGGGTGGGTTGCAGTCTGTCAGCATTGGTGTTTTTGAGGAAGGTGTTTGTGCGACTGTGCATGTTTGAAATGCCGCTGTACACATTCAGATCTTTCAGCGAGTTCAGAGTCCAGATCCTGCCTGTCACAGGACTGAAGTAGAGGGGAAAAGAGGAAACGAACATCTGAAAGTGTGCGAATCCGTGTTTATGTCGCGCCGCTTTGAAAGTGCAATGTGACTGATCCTTCTCTTCCCTTTTTTTTGTGTTTTCTCTCTCCCCACACCCTCTCTCTGACCCTGCTCCTCCGGTCTCCCTCCATCTCTGTTCAGGAGAAGAACAAGGACAAAGACAAGCGTTTCCGTCCGCTCTACGACATCCCCTACATGTTCGAGGCCCGAGAGTTCCTGAGGAAGAAGATCATCGGTAAAAAGGTAAGAAGCAGTGGCAAAAATTGAAACCTCCCAATCCATTTTTGACTCACTGTGTGTGTGTATGAGAGTATGTGAATCGACTTGATTTGCCTCTAACCAGCTTCTGATAGATTAATAGCACTAAACAGGGATTCCCCCATTGGCCGTCCATAAGCTCGAACACCCTTCTCTCTCTCCCCCCCTCACCGGAAGCCAAACACACATTTCTGAAGCCCTCCGCTGGATATCCATTTCTCTCCCTCTCTGTTTGAATACCAAGTACTCTCAGTAGATGCCCTGGGGCTTGGTATTGGCCCGGTTGCACCCTTTAAACAAGCAGTGTTGATTTCCCCCTCTTGTGTCTATTGATCTACCGAGTCTTTACACCTAAGAGGCTGCTACGATTTACACACATCTGACCCAGCGCTGAGCTGGAGAGCACTCAAGACACACACCACCGCATGAACATCTGCCTTTTTACAATTGTATCGAATGACCTATGAATTGAATTTGATTTTTCTGAGCGAAGAATAAACCCTTAAACTGACTTAAATTGGAGTTTAATGTTTGAAGCGGTTGTGAGGAAGTTTGCCAACTTTGCCTCACATTTCAAACATTACGTTTTTAAGCGCACACCGTAGATTGCTTTTACACCAGAGTCCTCAGTAAATCAGTGACATGACGCCTACATTGTTGTCGCTGACCATATAGTGGCGGTAATGGTACGGGGACAGAAGGCGGCTGTTGCTCACAGGCTCGCCTAGAGCTGTTGTCCGCTGCCCGAACTGAATGATGGTTTATGCTTTTCCAATTCGCTAACTCTTAACAGTTGTCAGACTCAGAGGGGCCACATTATAATGGGAACCATTATGCTGGAAAAGATTGGAATCTTTCTTGCTAAAATGTGGAAATGTTGTTGAAAGCGCAGATTGATGGAAAACTGATGATGCAATCATACTGACAAAAGTCGGAGGCTGCAAAACTGTTTTGAGTTATTAAGATAACTTTTAAGAATCCGATATCAGCTAAAACGTACACAAATCAATTCTCAGTGTGTTTTTCATATCTCTCCCCATGTTGGCAAAAAAAATCCAAACAAAAGATTTGAGGTACAGCTCGATGAACACAAAGACACGCACCCACTCGATGCCAAGAGAGTTCCTTTTGGCATTCAGTACAAGAGTGAGATTCACATCCCTGTCCCAGTTTTAATCATCCTCATTAATGTTTTTTTAATGACCGAAAATTCTGCCGTGAGCTGGCTTTTGACGAGTGAAGCGAGAATAATGATTCCGCTGTTTTATTTGTGGTGTTTTGTGTCGGGAGATAATGAGTGTGTGTGTGTGTGATGAGCATAGGCCGACTTCAGCCTTGTCAAGGTGTAAAGATACTATGCAAAATACGCTATTAGCATGTTGATGAAATGTGTGTCTGTGTGTGTGTAGCTCAGGTTTGTAACACCAAGCCATATTGTGTGTTTGTGTGTGTGTGAGTGAACATACATATAGATGAAGTCCTATTACATGTATGGGCATTTAGAGACAGAAACATGCATATATGTATACATGTTTACACACCTACTTTGCTCATGCACACACTCACTAATGGCATGCAACCCAAAGAAAGGGAAGAATAAAAATAATTCAGTACATAATTATCATGCATGTACTATGAGGTGCACCATTTCTTCTCCATACCTCGTTATGTCATAACTCAAGTTACATGTTATAATTGTCCTACACACAATCGAAATATCGCTCGCATCAGTCTGTGTCTGTGCAGCTTTTATACCTGGTTGGATTTCACAGTATTGCTTGTTTTAGAGTCCAGGCTCGTTCCAAAGTCAGCTCAGCTGAAATGTTCCTCAGTATAAATAGTTTTGTAGTCTTTATCGAAGAGGAAAGCGTGCATGATTGTGTGCGTGTCAAAAAGACTTTGTGTCATAATACATCTTTTTACCCGAGTGTCAGTGGATACAGTCTGCATTCCAATGCATCCTGGATGGTTCCATCACACGTGTACCGCTCTAAATGCAGGTGGAAGCCCACCCACCATGACATGTTGAGAGATTTGATGACACGGCTACAGTTGGAGGTGGTGATCATCAGGGATCAGTTTATCCACACGCAGAGTGCTGTGAATGCTAATAGGACCTAATCAGTGTTGTGATATGTGAAAAGCAAACAAAAACCTCTAAAGCCCATCCCATAAATAACCATCTACTCTCTCTCTCTCTCCCTCCAATGTTATCCAATGACTTTCTTTTTTTAATCTGTATTCTGACATTTCCCTTAAGATCTGCTTCTCTGTTGCGTCACACTTCTCATACATACATGAATACATCCATACAGTATATGCCACTGTAATCCTCCACAGTTTATTAGTATTGAAGTTATGTATCCCTTGGGTGTGCGTTTAAGCTCTCAGAAGTGGGTTAGGTTTAAGTGAAGAGCTCTTACCCATTTGCCAGCGATGCACCATCCTCCTTCCTCAATCACCATGATCAATAACAGAACAGCTCTGGAACGCCGAGTCCCTCCCGTTCCTATGTTGTTCCTAAGACACGAGGCTAAAAGCTCTGACTTGAACGCTCTGTCAACGTGCATCATGTTTGTTTTTTTTACGAGCATTTAGAGGCCCTAAAATACAGCTGCTTTTTAAATGTTCAAGCATTACCCTTTTAGTCGCTTTGCCAACAAGGAGTCATTCTTTGGGATGAAATGATCACAGGCTCTCTTAAGGGTGAATGTTTATTTATTTGCGAGCGCAATACTTAACCTTCACGGTTTTAATGTTAATCTGTGTTACCTTGGCCTACTTGAGTTGTCAAAAACTGGATGCAGGTAGGCGCACAAGTGCACAGATGCATGTTGCCCTCCAACGAGGAGAGGAGTTTAGTCGACCCACTTACTGTCATCCTGTCTCCGAACACTAAGCTCTATAGAGACAGATTTGGAGCAGTAAGCATTAGTAGAGACTCTGAGACCACTGCTTTCCTTGAATTTCTGCTCCAGAGAGCCCCTCCTTTTTTTTCCTTTTCCGGCACAAACCGAGACAAAATATTTTACCTTAACAGTGGGGTAATTGGGTCCTGACCCTTTTTGGTTTTAAAAGTGAATACTCTGTCTGGTCTGGGTCTGCCCTGAAAGGGGGAGATGACTTGAGTCTCACACAGAGGCGTATCTGCAGATTTATTATCGGGTCACAAAAGGTGCTTCGCGGCGTCATCTAGCTCAAACTGGACGTGGCCAAAGCTAATTGTTCACAAGGTTGAGTTATGAGATTGACCTAAAGGTATTCCCCTTGACAATATTCCATTTCAAAGCTCAGACGCTGCCAATTCATGCAATGCGTAGCATGAATTTGGAAACAAGCCGATTTCCCCCTGACTAAACCTTCTGGGACGTGACTAAGCATTAACTACGAGTCTCTGCGCGCTGAGCGAAAGCTCAAAGCCCCAATGCCACCGTCACCCCCTGTTGCTCATCTCTAAGAGGGGTGCCTGGTTATTCTGTACAATATATTGAATATTCATATTCAAAAGAGTGCCTTTTTAAGGGTCACGCAATGTCTATATTTGATAGAATTGTTGCAATATTAGGTTTGGTCTTTTGAAAGAGGACTTCACAGCGACAAGTGGGGATGCAATCTTCTTCTCAGCATAAACTCCAACAATCATACATCTGCGATCAATCTCATTTTAATAGAACGCATTTCAATTAATAATTGACTTTATATGTTTGACATAAGGTGACATTTATAGGTCGCCATCACTGAGTTAGTCGTTGGATCTTATATCAAAAGGCTTCTGAATTTTCCGTTTAAGGTTGGAGCCAAATGTGCTCCGGGGCATTTTCCGTTTTTTTTCCTTTCTCTCCGTCACTGTACGTCTGTCTGTCTCCCCGTCTCTTTCTAATATGTATCGCTACCCCCCATTGAAATGGCAGCGTTTGCATGGTGACATAATCCCAAAAAGCTCAATTTGGCTAACTTTATAAGTAGTGCTTCTTGCGCGCCTGGGTCTCAGCCTCAGCAGAAGGGGGGGAAAAAAAGTCCAATGGAAACGTTGCATTAAGCCACTTATCAGGGTTGAGCACATTCGGATAATCCCGCGTGCTCAAAGTGGCTCCTGTTATGCAGCTGCTTGTGTAGTGCTGTTAGCGCCAGAGTTTCCCCCTCTTATTGGTGTGCATGCGCTGAGAATGTCGGGTGTGTGCAATGTAGTATTTGTTGTGGTGTGTATTTGTGAGAGCGAGACTTGATTTGGGGGAAAGCTTCAGGTGTGTGTGTTCAAGCAGACGGAAAGGCGTGTAGAACTAAGAGTCACAGGGTCCCGTGGTTGGAAATCCAGCTGGGGCTCCCCCTCTTTTCCTCCTTCTCCCTTTTTTCTTGTCAGCGTTGTGCTGATCCAGCCTGAGCTCACTTCATTACATGATAGCCAGCTGTGATTACAGCCTGCTAAAAACACAGCAGCAACTGAAGCGCCTCTCTTTCGCTTTGTTTAGCTCTTCCTTACCTCTTCAAGGCTTGAAGATTTCCCAAGATCATTTTCTTTTTTTTCATTCCAACCTTCTGAGATTGGCTAACGTGCAGCGGGTAAACTGCTGCAACACCAGTGTGTACGCCTTAAAGTCCTGTTCTCAAAGGACACATTGGAACAACTAGTACTTTTAATAGTATTAATACTCACCCTTCCCTTCTTACTTTATCATAATACTACTACTCAAGTAACTAGATTATAAATGAGACAGAAAATGACCAATTACTTTGTAAACGTCCACACTAGGGTTTAGATTATGTCCATTATCGCATGGGGGTCGAATGGGATGGGAAGGTTTGACCAACCGGTGGTGGACATTTTGACTGCCACGGCCACCAGGGTGCGTGTTTGTGATGGCCCTATATCCACATTTGTTCCCAACAATATCTATGAACACATCTATAAATATGGTGCTTTTATCACAAAATTAACATTTGTTTTATGTGATTAGTAAACACATTAGTTATAATTCATGCACGCACTTTGACGCACACACATGCATTATATTATGCTTTTGAGTCTCAAACTCCTACTCAAAAGTCTTCTTTTGTGTGCTTTTGCTTTCTCACTTCATCTCATGTTGTCCTCTCCAGCTTCAATCCTTCATGTTCTTCATTGCATTGTTTGTCGTCTCATCTACAATTACCCAGTCCTGGCGATGTTTAGCCATTAAACAGAAATGTAACCAAGAACAACAGGTTTCATTTGAATGGCATCTTTTTTTTCCAACGAAGCTGAATGGCCATGAAACGCTGTCATATTTGGGCTACGAGGGAATGCAGAGCTTTGATGTGGGAGTGAGGATGAAATAATTTCATCCAAGACGATGAGAATGGGTTCTTTGTATGGTGCCAACATTAATAAGATTGGGGGTGTTTTAAAAGCGAAGATATTGCAGAATCTTGCTGAGAAGATCACTAACCAATTTTGTAGCAGATAGTGTGACTGTTAGGATATCGGTGATATTGATGTACATGACGATGCAAGGGGATGTTTATTTATTTTACTGCTGGGATCAAAATGTTGTCTCATAAAGGTTAAATGGAATATGTGGTGTTTGTGTCAACAACACACTTTAAAGGTGTTTAGAGGAAACCAAATTGAAGTTCATCTCTATTTCTTCCAGATAAATCCTCACAAATAGAACTTTATCAATCTTGACGGTAACGTTGGCTACATTCATGACCCACCGACACATGTAAGTGTCATGCTATAGCAGCTTCAGATGTGCATTCTCTTTTTCTTTTTTTTTTTTTTATATGTAAGGTTGCCGCCACTGTCGCCTCCAAAAACCATCATCCATCTCCTTCCTGGTTCCTTTTTTAAAAAGCACACAACACTGCTGAACGATACACTCTAATAGTTCCATTCTGCCTTGACAGAAGCGGTTCTCTTCCCTCGTCACCATGTTCTCATCCTGTCCATCTAATGACAAGCTGACGTCCCTCCATGGCGTGGCGGTTGGCGTCTCTTTCATGTCCCTGTAATAGGCCTGTCTACGTTGTCTCCATTTGGCTTGTGTCTACGCTGCGACGATGTGCTGCAGAGCCAGATTCACCCCCCCCCCCCCCTTCCTATCACACTAGGTTGACACGTGGCTCCTAAACTGCCGGTTTTGTGTAGAGGTACGGCTGCATCCCTGCCGTTGGCTGTGTCTGGGCCGCAAAGCAGGCTTTCCCCATCATGCGCCTGTGGACGCACACGCACACACGTGACAAAATTGAATTTTCAGGGTGGGTGGATTGGAGTCCGTCCCAAGGGAGTTGTTTTGAGAACACACAATGTTGGGTCATTTGGGTTCCATGACTGTGTGTGTGTGTGTGTGTGTGTGTGTGTGTGTTGTCCCAAACACCCACAGTGTTTTAATACTGCCCCCCCTGGGGAGATCTACAGTGCTTGCTGATGTGATTCACACTGACTGGGGGTGACCTTGAGAATTGGGACACACACACACACACACACACACACACAAGTCAGAACACTCCCTATTGTTACTGTAACGTGTGTTTCTTTCAGGTTGTCTCACTACTCTTGGTGTGTTTTTTTTTTTTCTTCAACTTCTTCTTCTCCGTTGCCTCTTTAGGTCAATGTGACAGTTGACTACATCAGAGCAGCTACTGGTCCAGGAGAAAGCACCCCTGGATTCTCAGAACGCACCTGTGCCACAGTCACAATTGGCGGCATGTAAGTAACATATTAAGCACCACTGAATAGTCCACTTTCATTTTAGTCTGTTCTATTTAGGTTTATTCTCTTAGTTGTTATACAATTCAACCGTTAAGACGAGCTTGCTGCATGAATGAAACATACCCTTTTATTATTGTATTGAAATTAAGCAGTTTACCAAAGTTAAGCTGAATTATTATATGGATTTCCACTCAACAATTCTAAAACAAACGTGACAAATGTAAACATAAAAAAAAAAAGCAGCATTCCATTTACTTTTCGTGGCAAGCGCATGTCCATGTTGCTGTACTCTGAGCCCTAAATCACGTCACAAGGTTGGTTTGCTCGGCTGAGTTCAACAGATACAATTGTAGAGACGGTGAAAGACGGACAAAGAAGAACCGCATGACAGAGGAAGACAAAAGGGAGGCCACTATTGTATCGCTCCTGGATGTAAAAATGAGTTTTACAAGGTTAACGCCAAGGACAAAACAGTCCATTCTCATAGACTGCCGCTGAAACGGAGAACAGTACTGCGGCGCTGGGTAGCAGCACTAAAGGGAAAGAGCCCTCCAACGGGCGCCGGCTCCAGCTGCCGCGGACAATGAACCCTCATCTCCTGTCCTCTGCCCTATCTGATCACCTTTTGAAGGTCTGGCTGCTTAGAAAAATAAACACAGAGAGCGCTACATTACTCTTTTTTTTTTTTGTTACAAATCAGCAGCCCTTACTGGCAGATGACACAGTATGTCATTTGTCAGTGTAAGGCGCTATATCAATTTGTTTCACCAGCTTTCTCCCTGTGTGAAACTTGAAAATGTGTGATCATCTAACTCAGATACTCATTTCTAAATGCTTAGAACTGGTAATCAATCACAAAGTAACCTGAAAGTGCGGTTTTGTATTTTAATTTTCAGGGTCGTCTCAGTGCAAGCAATTATTTTTTTTTATCTACAAACACTGCTTTGAGGGAAACTGGTCTTATCGGTTCAAAACATGTATTTTATTCATAACCACCGATATAAATGTTATTAAACTACTGAGAGGTTCAAATTGAATCAAAACCAGATGGAGGAGCTTTAATGCCAATGATAAATTCACCATCAGAAGTCGGCTCTGACTGAAACACAGTGAGGCTTTCTGGCACAAAGCACAGTTGCGTGCACTTATGGAATAATGGATTCCTTTTCATCATCAACCCAACAGTCTTGTATCTGGGTGCGTGTACAGAGGGCAGGACCCGACCTCACGGCCGGCCGATCGCAACCCAGAATTAGCCAACTGAACCAGCTGCTGTGCACCACAGATAACAGTTGGCATGGGCCCCCCCCATGCAAGCTGAGGTCAGGGGGGGGTCAAAGCGGTCAGTGGGGCAAATGTTTTCGACCGTGTATGACCTTGTCAGTCAACCTTTTGAACTTGTTGTATAGACTTATTCAGAATTCCCCTGCTTCTCGTGAGAGAGTTGGTGCACTCAATGACTGAAGAGTTTACTTTCTGTCCCTTCATTCCTTTCTCCCACACTTCAACCAGTACACTTATGTCCAAGGGCTAGAAGCCACTAAGTGCTGCATTACGTATAACAATGCGCCCCTCTTTCTGCCCTTCATCCTCTCCTCAGTACATCTGCAACACAGCGAGGAAGTGGTCAGTCATGTGTGCAATGTCAACATTGCACACATGACCTTTGTTCCTTTTGCGATGCCACCTTTGGGATTCATCATGACCTTATTTTTTATTTTTTTTATAAAGCCAAGGGTTTTTTCTTCAAGTAATCTCACTCTCCCCCCCCCATCCTCTCTCTTTCCTCTAGTAACATAGCGGAGGCGCTGATCAGTAAGGGCCTGGCCACAATCATCAGATACAGACAGGATGACGACCAACGCTCCTCCCACTACGACGAGCTGCTTGCCGCAGAGGCTCGGTGAGACGCACGCACGCACATACACATACACATACATGGATACACTTTCACACAAAAAAGGCACTTTTTCTTCTTTGCTCCTAATGAAAACATGCATGTGCGCATGCTACACACCTCTTTAGTACAAACCCATTTCTCTCTCTCTCTCTCACACACACACACACACACACACACACACACACACACACACACACACACACACACACACACACACACACTCACTCTCTGCCATCAATGAGTTGTGCATGACCTTGACACATTTTGCTCTTGGGAAGGAGAAGAAAATTGAATATGACCTTGAGGATTTTTATTTTCAAAATTGCTTTTACGTTATCTGTTGCCTAACATGGCACAGGTGAATCATCTCACTTATTTATTTATTTTCAGAATTTTATTTGAGCAAAGCTATCATTGCAACTCACAGCTGTTGCTACATCTTCCCCAGAAAACATGCCATCGGCACCCTTTTTAAAATGTCCTATATACCATAATATGCATGCTTGTACAAACGTATATTATCCCAAGCGCTGGACGTTAAATCAGAGGCTCTCTTTACACTGGCCCTATGAATATAATTATACGGAGGTGCAGTTGAGAGATTTAGTACAAGCTTTATTGCTCTGCTATAGATTAAGATCTGCTGGCTATAGGTAGAGCAGATGAAGCCACAGCCTTCTTTTCATAGGACTAACTCTTTCACTCCCCTTTCTCTCACGCAGTGTCACTGCCCAACCGCCCTCTATTCCTGCTCTCCCTGCTCCTGCTTTCCTCCTTCTTTTGCACATTTTGTCCTTATTTTTCCACCTTAGCCATTTTCAATTCTGTCCTTCTTTTGGCCTTGCTCTTCTGTGTCCTCTTCTTCCATTTATCTCTCATCCTCCCCCTCTCTTGCTCTCTCTCTCCCTCTCTCCCTGGTGGGGTCTTATTAGAGTTGATGAGAGGTTTCTGTCTATCGGCTTGGTTTTATTTTTAAATAATCCCACTGCACAAGACCAATGGCCTGCAGCCTTCAAGAAACCTCCGGGCTATTACATGTATATACATGCTTTTAATAAATGCACCCGCTCCATCATAGAGGCAATGGCCTGCTTCACAGTGACCCATAGGTGGCATTATTTCACCCCACAGCCGCAACCACTGCGGTCCTCTTCATCTCATTTGGCCCTTGAGGCTATTTAAAGCAGCGATCACTAGCACCCATCATCATCACTAAAGCCCTCGCTGGCACTCAAGAAGCAAACCCTTGTTTCTGCATTTCTCTGCCTTCCTTCCATTCGAACAATCATTTCTCTCCCATCAGAGTTTCTCTGCAACCATTTCTGCTTTTCATCTCAAACCTACAGATTGTCTGGGTGGGGAAAGAAACAAATCCTCCATCTAGGGCTTCCAGTTGAGCTGTAATGGCATTTCAGGGGAAATAAACTGGTATACATGTACATCCTTCACAAAGCCACAATGGCCCCCATCTTTGTATCTACTGTGATTACTCAAAGAGCTCTTATCTTTCCAGGTCTGTTAAGCCTCCGGCCTTATGCTTTCTCAATGTATTATGATGGGGCTTGAGCTATGTTTGTGTTTTGACTGTAGGGCCATCAAGAACGGGAAAGGACTGCACAGCAAGAAGGAGGTTCCCATCCACAGAGTGGCCGATATCTCTGGGGTATGTGTCTTTTGTATGCACATGTTATTGTACACAAGGGAATACAAATGCTTCCATGTAAGATGCAGCAAGCATCTCTTGAAATGCACTTTGATATTTAAAGCCGTGTGCTCATTTACACAAAACCCCCATGGCATTCAAAGATCACCGATGCCCAAAAAGTTACCGACTTGTTCCACACACACACACACACACACACATACACACACACACACACACACAGTCTTTCTCATAAAACAATCTATAATCCTCGGCTCACCCCCGCAATCCCTGATACTCACAGCCAGTTTTCTCATCTTAAAGAAACTAAGCGGCCTCTAAAAATAATCAGCGGCATTAATAAAACCATCAGTGGTGCTTGGTCCTAGCTTGTTTACGTGTGCCCAGGGGCTTGATAGAGGCATCATTTGGCTAATGAAGCCTGATTGGGAATGCTCACCAAAAGAACATTAGTGCGGGAAACCCATAAAATCTCTCACTAACAAGTAATGGGCGATTGGTACACATTTCTTTTAAGCCTGTGTTCTTCTTCGCCCTGGAAGGTGGTTTTTAAATTTGATCCCCTCTGCGTTTTCTGTTCACCCCATTCTCGCTCTCTTTTTTTTTTTTTTTCAATCTGTGTTCCATGTTTTAGTTCTGTTATTAATTCTAGAGACACTGCTGACACTGTTTATTTCCAAAGGGACAGTTCCTTCTTTTTATTTTTTTATGTCAGTTTTCACAAGGGATTTAGTCCTACATGGCAAAGGGCTGTCGCAGTGCACTCCTACACCCGAGTGCGGTCTTCATTAAGTCGCGTATGCACGCTGCAGTGTTGTCGCTGTCCAAAGTTGTCAAACTGAGGGGCCGGGGGAGATGAGCTCACATGGAGTGCAGAGCAGTGGAAAGTGTCCTGATGGCACTCGCGCGGACATTAAATGCGGCGCTGTAATGGGTCATTGTTGAAGTACTGTTGTTGCTGTTGCCATTGTATTGTTCTCATAGCACCCAAGAGGGAACTTGAAGTCAATCAGGTGTTGGATAAGTCGGCCTGTGTATCTATCAATATGTGATTTTATTTCATTATTATCATTATACTTTTTTATAACTCTATATATATATATATATATATATATATATATATATATATATATATATATATATATATAATCTCAATTACATTTTCCAGTTTACTGGGATTTTCCCCTCCCATCTCCCTGTGTTGGCTTTGGATGGACAGCATGTGCTTTCTGTGGTTAAAAAGCTACTTTTCCCACCACAGTGAGGAGCATCACAAGGCAGTCCTGCCTCCTAATGTGGAGTTTCTTATCCCCTCTGTAGAAGTCATGCCTATTAGTACTGACCTCAACATGACGGTCAATGGACTCCGCCATCACCCTCACACCTCGGTAGCTTCTTTTTTCTTTTTCTTTTTTGATCTCAACTCGAAATGCAAAACCGCAAAAAAAATATGCAAAAGCTGAAACGTTCTTTTATTCAGAATCGTTCAAGTGCCTTTTATGTATCTCTGTACTTGTCGACGAGCTATCTCCTTATACGTTTTGATAAGCCGCTACATGGTCGACAGTGAATTACTCAAAATTGAACTTCAGAAACATTAGCGTCTCATTGTCTCGCTCACTCGAGCTCTCTTTTAGTGCCTGCACTTGTAGGCTCTAGAGGGACATTTGGTTAATTTAATCAGACCCACTTTTTTATTTTTTTAATCTGAGCTCAGAGTTGTCCACCAGATGTGTTGGCCATGTACAAGTTGCTGTTTAATGTGCCATCACTTGCATTTGAACAGAGGCATTCAGCCAAGTTATTAAAGCTCTTTAACACCAACAGGACTTTAGTGTCTGGCTAATAAGTGCACACTGCTCCGCATAGCTGCTCTCAGATGTTATGATCGACATTGTCATCATCGTAACCTCCCCATGTCTTCTTGTGTCAGCAGGACAGATGAATTACTGGACCCTGTAAAAATAATTATGACAGGGAATTGTTGTGCTGACTGAGCAGCCCTGTGCTATTTCATCAGGGGCTTTAGTGCATTTTACACTGATAACCCCCCCCCCCCCCCCCCCCCCCCCCCCCAAGAACTTAACTGGCTAAATTGATCAAATTCTATGTGCAGCAATGACTTGGGAGTAGTTTCAGAGGGAGGTGTTCAATACTTAATTTACTTTAATAACAAGGAAAAAGCAATATATGCTACATCCTACTTCCAACTGGAGATTCCACACATCTCACTCATTAAAAGCTGCCCCAGTGACCCAGCACAGGCTCTGGCTGCCTTTTACATTCCACCATGATAGTGCTGTGTCATGCATTCGTGCACTGTGCAGCCCTTCTAAACTCTCCCTTATTAGTGCCACCCTGTCAGTGGTTTAAGTCGCTGCCATTATATGCAGCTGCAACTCCTCCCCTCTCTTAGCCTTTCCAATAGGACACACACAGGATTTGCAGCACAGTCCAGGATCGTTGCCAGCCGGTGCCTGTAGGCACGTGTGTGTGTGTGTGTGTGTGTGTGTGTGTGTGTGTGTACCAGTTGTTTGGCTAGGCTAATGTAATGAGTATTCTAAAGGACCAAAATAGCACATCCTTCCCCTCCCTCCCCTCTTTTCTTTTCCCTTTTCTCCGGTGTGCTACACGCCCACACACAGCTGTACACGTGCACAGGCGCTCCCCCACGTGGAAATACACACTCTTATACGTCAGCGTCCTTTTATATCGGTGGTAAAGGTTCGCTGAAAGGGATTATGTACATTGAGTGGGATGCAGTCACAAATAGAGCAGCGATAGGTTTATAAACATATAGTGTAGGAGATGAACAGGGGAGGTGGGAGGATAGTGGATAAAGCACTCGACTCACCTCGTACCTCTAAAGGTTGCATAATGAGGTCCTCTCCTCTCTCATGTCTCTTCCTTTTTCTGAACCAAGTTAGACACGCACACGTCCCACTCACTGCAGGTGCTGAAAATGTGTTTGTGTGAGCGGCAGAATGTTTTGGTTTCATCGTCTCCCACTCAAGGGGCTATTTTGGACCGGAGTGGGTGGAGTTCAGGTGGTGCATCTCATGGCTAAAGCGCGTACCCTTTACTGCCAACGTCGTGTGTTTTGAGTCCCACTTGTGGCGTGTTGCATGATGTCTCCGGTCCATCTCCTCTGCCACGGCCCTTTCGTCTCCCTTTAAAATTAGAGAATGCATTTTTTTTTCTTCGGACTTTACTTGTTTGAATTCTGCCCTTCCCTCGGAGCGCTGCCACCCACACGCGCACACACGCACATGCACACACACACGGTGACTGATTGTTGTGCTTACATGCTCATGCCTGGAGTAGGCACATATAAAAAGTGTTTTTATTTTTATCGTATATGAATCTGCCACTGCACCACCAGCCCTGCCTTGAATACGCATGATTTAGCTCCGCTTGTAATTTTTGCGCAGGCACAACTATAAGCTAGTGACTCACCCTTGCAGACAGAGGGAGGCAGGAGGGGAGAGAATGATTTTTGATCGCACGAGCGGACTTCATTAGGCCACGCCACGATTTTAAGATATCCGTAAAAGGCCCAGGTGTCAATTAATCCATATAGTCTGTTTTCTCTGAGTTTTTTTTGTTGATGCTGTATTCGGTTGATCTTTGTCACACTGTATCAAATATTTTCAATGTTTAATCTTCTTACAACTTGAAATAACATCCACAATTTTGTTCTTTCATACATATTTAGATATCAAAAAGTGTTCCCAGGACTTGTGTTTATAAATATGAAAATACCCCAATTTTAAATTTGGCTCAATCTTATAAGAAAGTTGCATGATTATTAAAGTGTTATCTGAGCTTATTTCTCTTTCTTCTTGTCCATTAGGAGGCGCAGAAAGCCAAGCAGTTTTTGCCCTTCCTGCAGAGGGCAGGCCGGTCAGAAGCTGTGGTAGAATACGTCTTCAGCGGATCCCGCCTCAAGCTGTACATGCCCAAAGAAACCTGCCTCATCACCTTCCTCCTTGCCGGTGGGTAGAGCTCTTTCTTTGCCCGGTGTGAAGGTCACTTCCTTTAGTGTCCTCTAACCCGACTCACTATGTCTTTACATGCATTAGTTACTGCCATGCGGAAGTTATTTGGCATGTGATTTAGTACTGTGTGTGTGTGTGTGTGTGTGTGTGTGTGTGTGTGCTGGAGCAATATACACATTGAGACTTCTGCCAACTCAGACATCAGAGTTCAAGCTGCCCACACACCTCTCAGCAGGCAACCCTGACAGGGCAAGGGGCACCAACCAAAGTCTGACCTCTTTCAGAACACCAGGGTTGGCGTGAAGCATGTGTCCCCTCTGACCTCACCTTGCTCTCTCTGGCTCTCTGCCCGACTCGTGCTCTGCATGTCTTTTCTGCTGTCCTGTGGTGGTCGTCTTCATTCGAAGCTGACCACCGTGCGTTTAAACTCCAGTGGATGGGCCGGTACCGTTAGGTTTTTAAAGCTGTTGAAGCTCGGTGGTCCCGTGTCTGGGAAGAAAGTGAAGTTGTGCCTTTTGGTGCTCAACAACAGTTAGTTTGCCCTTCTTACCTGCGATTATTTGTGCTCGTCTGCTACCTGATGCGAGGTATAAGGCCAGATAATGAAAAGAAAGAGCTGCAGCGATTTGTTGATCAATGAATTAGTCAGTGGAAACTGAGTTATTAGATATTATGACATTTCCCCCTATTACCTCACGTTCTATAGACAAAACGATGAATCAAAGAAATAATCAGCAGATTAATCGGTAATGCAAATAATAATACATTATTTTAGCATTTTCTCTCCATTTTTCAGTGTGAGGAAAAACAACATTAATTTAGAGCAAGATGTAGATGTATTATATACAGACTGTTTGATAGGAGGTCTAGTCATTTATTTCAGCTCCGCGACCGCCTTGACAGTTTTGCGCTAGTAATAAAAACACTGAGACTGTATCTTTGGCAGCCAACAATGATTTGCACATCCTTTCAGATCATGGGAATGGTGAGAATGCTTATCCCTTCCACAACGAATGATGCTCTTTGTTATAGGCGCAATAAAAATCCATTTCAATCCATCTCTGTTTCAGTCATACATTTTCCAGCCATAAGTTTCCTTTCAGTTTCCAGCAGGACAAACCCCGTATATTTCTGACCAACACTCCGTTTAATTGTTCGTGGCTGAATTGTCGATGCATTAATCAATTTTGTAATTTGCTTCTGATTGTCTTTACTATCCACCGATGGTTTTCGTAATTGCATATTTATTTATTTTATGATTTTGCCTACTGCTGCGACAAGTTTTTGTATTGAATTGACCCCTGTCAATATGCTGTCTGCAACATAGGACCCTGTGAGATATTTGTTTTTTCTTATTTTAGCACTGGTTTGTGACCATTTCCTTTTAATGGGACTCCTGGAAAATGTCAGGTGTGTGTGTGTGTGTGTGTGTGTGTGTGTGTGTGTGTGTGTGTGTGCGCACACAAGGTGTTTACATAGGCAGCGTACTTATGGAACCATTTTATTCAATGAAAGGTTATTAGAAAACCACAAGAAGCACATTAGAGCTGATGGCTCCTGAGCTGAGATTTAATAAGGTCGTCCCCGGAAGAAAAGATTCATCTGCTGAAAATGAGACGCCGCGTGTCGTCCTGAATACACACGTACGTCTGGATTAGCCCTGATTGATGCAAACGATCCCCTCTCCTATTTCGTGTCATGTTAACCTCTATTCCAATTAATGTCTCCCGTGTCACTTGTTGTTGTTTTTCTTGTTGCCTTTTTTCTCCGTCATGTTTTTTTTTCTTTTTCTCTCTTTTCTTCTTTCAGAGATGAGATAAATTCTTATGTCTGGTGGGTCATGGCCTCGGTGTTTCTGTGCATGCATGTTGCTGTATGCATGGTTTTCTTTATCTGATAACTGATGTGAAGCCATACATGAAATAAAGCCCGTAGGCACAAACAGCCCCTCATCGCCTCTCTACCTCTAATCTCCGAGCGCTTCCTATCTCCTTCCACTTTCCTGTCAAAGTTATCTTTCCATGTTTTACTCACCCATCTGCACCGTGGGCTGTGTTTTTGAAATGACACACAGTTGATAAATTGGCTGCCACGAGCCTCTTGTGTTTATCTGGGGAGGAAACAGCGGACGCCCCTTTGACCTTTTTCCTCTTTAAACTATCACATATCCTAGTCGGGTAATGAGTTGTGTTGAGAGCAGATCTCAGCTATGCGTTTCATATGCTCGGTGTTTGAAACCTCAATGGGCCTCATCGTAGCCGTCTCTTACCCTATTCCGTTCCTTCATGTTGGAATATAGTTATGTACATATTGAAGTGAATGCAAAAAGTATTTGTTCAAAAGTTTCAATGGAAAGAATGGAAAATGTCGAGTGACATTTCTCTTCTGTCGCATTATATATGCATGGGTATACAGATTGTTTCGACATTGTCGTAAAGTATAACCTAAATACTTTTACAAGATAAAGCATCACAATTGTTTCTAATTGCCACTTTAATTTTATATTAAAGGTCCTGAGCTGAGCTCCGTAAGTGTAAGTTGCTTTGAGTAAATAATGACTGCATGCAGACAAATGGAGAATACATTCAAAGGCTTCTGCTGTCAAAACAAGTCTTGCATTACTCATCTGTTTCATTAGCCCTGTTGTCTTCGTACTGTATTCATCGTGGCCAAATTTGTATTCTTTAACAATGTCGTGGGAGGCCATTGAAGAACAAACTGTTTACAGTAAAGCTGCAACTGAAATGATCCCGAGGCAGTAAGTGATGTAACGCAGCAAGTCTAAATTATAATACTAAACACACAGAATATTGATCTTTGAGTATGAACTAGCAGCTTGCTTATAGCCAGCGGTGTCTTTTCTCCCTTGTTTTAGCCACATTATTTGTCCTGATTTAATACTGAACCCCATTCATTTTTTTTCATTTTTTTTTTTTCCAGTTAGCACCTCAAAGCCTCATTATCTTCCTCGCACATAGACTCCTTCCTTTTCCAGAGATTTCCTTGATTGGGAAACCAAGTGCTTTCCGGAAAAGTGTGTGCGTGGGGGGGGGGTAGTGAGGAAACAAAGGGTAGAGAGAGACGCCCACACTTCAGAGGGCCGGAGGTGTGCTTCAGGAGATGAAGGGAAGTTTCCTTTCCTCCCACATCACCTTTCCTTTCTACTCCTCCTGGCCCGCATGGTGTCACTTCTGTGTACAAGTTTGATAAAGGGTAAAGGAGGGCTTCTACTCAGGAAAGGGATTTCCGAGTATGGTGGAGGTGGGGGATGAAGGAGAAAGATGATGATGAAAGGAGGAGGAGGTGAAGTCAAAGCTGTGGAGGCAGAAAGGACAGGGGAGGGTAAAGAGAACTGGGTTTTGGCTGACGAAAAATAAAATACAATTGATGTGGAGGACGTGGGTGTAAAGGCCTGTTGAAGCTGAGGGAGACCAAGCGGTGAAAAGGCCATGAAAGTTTACTAGCTTCAATAGCTTGAGAGTTTCCAATGGAGGCCACGGCAGGTGAAGCGTACTTTCAAAGTTACTCAGAAAGGTATGTTGAGCAGCAGTCTGTCAAAAAGATGGAACACCCATCACTCGGACACAAAGATTTACAGTGTCAGCAAGAAGCATTAGCCTTCATAGGGTATGGCTTAGTGCCATTTGTCTGAGTTTTGATCTGTGTGTGTGTGTGTGTGTGTGTGTGTGTGTGTGTGTGTGTGTGTGTGTGTGTGTGTGTGTGTGTCTGTACACCTGTGTTGTGGTACACTTCCTGCAGTGTGTGAGTGCAGGAGATGAAAAGATGGAGAAGTGGAGCAGAAAATCTGTAGACGTGTACCCTAAAAATGTTTGTGTGCAAAAAAAAAAAGAGAAAAAGTTTAGCATAGGAAGCAAGTCAATCGGGGAAAAGTCTGCAAATAAAATGTTGTTGTGCTCTTCTGTGACCTCTACATGGAAGTGACTGCAGCACTGCATCTCATTGAGATGCACCAGAGACACATTTTAAGGTCCGCTATGTAATAAAGTCGCCAGTAAGGAGGAAATAATAAGGTCTTAATAACACATTGTCGTTTACTTCACTACGCTGTAAGCTGGGCTATGAGCTGCATCGGCCGACAACAAATCAATCATCCGCCGCAGCGGACGCTCACGTCTCACCTACAACTAATACTTAACCTTAATAAATAACAAATTGCGTTTGCTATGCATGAGAAATAATTAAATCAGAATTTCATTCTCGATGATTATACTTCTGACGAGTGAAGGTGACATTTGATTTGTGCTTCAGTGTATAACCATAATTTTTAGTAAGTAATATTTTACAGCCCTTCTTCAAGCTAGTCCTCACCTGGGTTGCGTTATCCTCAGCCAGCCAGGTTTTTTTTATTTAAAGGAGCATGCCCCCTGAAAATATGCTGCAATTCTCAACATTCCCCATTCACGCTTTTATTTTTACAAAGCAAATATTACACCTGCAATGTTTTAAGAACTGAGGTAATGAGGCCTTACATTAGAGAGCCGTGGTGGGATAATGGTAAGACGGAGGGACAGATGGAGAGGCTGAGAGAGAGAGATAGTCAAACAAGCCTCTGCTTTTCTCCTTTCGTCTGCCCCTCGTTCACCCTCTCTAACCTCCATCTCCTGCCAGCCTGCCTCTTTCACTCACTGGTGAACTTCCTGCTCGGGACTGACTCCTACCTAAGGAGGCGGGGGGGGGGGCGCTACTCATACAGGGATGATTATTAATACGGCAAACACATTTGAAATGCAATGACATGTCATGCGGGTGATGGAGGCACACTCGCACACCTCCCCAGCTTTTAGGTCTTTATTTGTTTGCCTGTCGCAGTGCTAATTATGTCCCGTCAACAGCTTGTCAAAAAATCAAGAATTAGTAACTTAATAACATTTAAAAGATGGACACTAATGGCATTCATGCTGAGCCGACTGTGTCCTGCAAGTATCCATTTGCACCTGCAGACGTGCCGAGGTGAGAGCTCCAAGCATCTGCCAGGTTATGAGCAAAAAGTCAAAAGGCTAATCAATATTTACATTATTAGGATAGGACTTTGTGACATGATGTATGCTTGTATAAATTGCAGTTATGACACTAATGACACAGCAGCCGCACATCCCCCAGCGACACAGTTCTACAAGATGAAGCTCATTATCTCGCCTGGGCTAGTAGCGGAAGAGAGGTCGACTCGATACTGTTCCTGCTATATGCTGGGTCAAGTGAAAACACATTCAGTTCCCGGGTATGAAAATATATTCGAAAAAGAAACTGCTCTGCAGAAATGAATGCATATCATATCATTTCATCCAATTTAGTTCTGGTTTCTGAGGACCGTTCCTCGCTGAAAACAACTCAGCCTGTATATGTCACTTTTATATTCGCACTATTGGATTACTCTTACCAGTACTCCAGTAGAATAGTATAGCAGTTAGCTTATGAAAGAGCAGTACTCAAATACACACTTATATTGATATACTATAGCTGCCTGTTGTTATGATGCTGGAGCCGGGGGGGGGGGTAGCTTAGCTTAGCACAGCTAGCCTGGTTGTATCTCATTTGGTCGTGCACTCTTTTGCTAAAGTCATGGCTAACTCTGTTTTCAGGCCTGTCACCAAAGCCTGACACGCATTTCAAAGTAAGAGCTCTGATATCCACGTCTTATACACCCGGTGATTGGTGATGGATCTGGTGTGGTGGTGGTGGGATTGGCATGTGTGCATGCACGTTCAGGGCCAGTGTGAGGAACACGCTGTACATGCTTGTACACCAGCGTCCTCGCTTATGCGTGGAGTGTGATGTCAGTAGGGATGAGCGTACGTCTCGTTAGTCCTCGATATCAGATAAGATGGATATCCTGTAGTTTGACCCAGATGTTTATCGTGGTGACAGGCCTGAGTTATGTATCATGGTGCAGGTTAAAATTGGCTGTGCTAAGTGACTCCCTGGCTTGGTCTAAATGCTGCAGGGAGATGACTACAGTGTGTGTGTGTGTGTGTGTGTGTGTGTGTGTGTGTGTGTGTGTGTGTGTGTGAGAGAGTCGTAGATATTGAGTAGTTATAAAAGCCGTAGATCTTTTTAGGAGAGCATTCCTGTTTGTATTTGACTGCAGATATGTACTTATATTTATTGGACTTCGTATATAGTATCACTACATTCGTCTTTGATTAATAATCCTTCTTTGTAATGTTTCTTGGGATGTTTTAGCTTGGGCCGGATTAACGATTCTTCCTTGTGGGCCTGAAAAAGCCCCTTTGAATCATTATGCTACAAAATCAAACACTACTTCTGTGTATTACAATCCCACGTAGTCCCGATTCCTTCACTTTCCGCGCTCTATTCACATGGTTGAATGCACTTATTGTAAGTCACTTTGCATAAAAGCTTCACCTAAATTAATGTGATGTAATGTTGTCTTTTCTATGGATTATGTTTAAAAAAAACAGCGTTCCAGCTCTTATCATCGCTCTGGCCAACCCACCTCCCTCTCTGCAATTACTTCATACAGCAGTTTTTGCCAGCGTGTGCAGTATTTAGCCTGCCTTTGTCTTTCCTCTCTTTTTCTCTTCTTTTATTCTGCTTTCCTCATCTGTCCTCTTCTCTTCATTCTGGCACCGTTGTAGCCAGTGTCTCACGTGGAAGCCCTGTCCTGGTCCACTTCTATAAATACTTTAAGATGATCTTGGCCATCAGAGTCTCCTCCTCCTCCTCCTCTTCATCCTCCTTCTCATCCTCCTCTTCATCCTCCTTCTCATCCTCCTCCTCCGCTCTTCAGGAAGCTTTTTTTTTTTCAAATATATTTTATTAAATATTTGAATATAGTAGGATATCTAATGGAATACTTGCAATAGACTAACGTGTACAATAACATTTTCTGTACATACATTTCTAAAGCAGTTATTTATTTGCATTTTTACCCTTTCTTATTTTCTTTGTGTATAAAGCCTTTTTTTTATGTGTATTGCTCCTTGTCTTTTTTATAGTGCACTAAATCATTTTATCACAGTTTGGCTGGAGTGAAAATTTGCAAATGTTTTGGTGCAAAACTACAATTTGCACATCTAATTGTTTTTAATGCTCCCTGCTGTAAACTGAAGACCTTATGCCTCACAAAAAGTTGACTCCACAGTTCTTCATTTGGTGCTGACTGTCCTTTGGCCTCATTTCGTTAATCCTGGGTCACTTTCCGTTCTCTGCCAGTGTGAATACGCTGATGTGTCCTGTTCTTGTTCTCATAAATGGGACAGACAGGCAGAGGTTTCTGTCGGGAACAGAAAGTACCTTATAGAAAGGGAAGTATGGTTCTTCTATCTAGTTAAAGAAAAAATCTGCCAGGAAACAAATGTTTAGGTTTGCTGACTAGTTAAATGGGGGCTGCCATGAAACCTGTCGCATAATTTTGCAATTCAGTAAAAAATAAATAATAATAATTAAAATGTGGTTTGTATGACATATCTTGTTTAGAGGGAACAGCAGCCACGGTTTGGAAACAACCTGGTACTCAGTGTCCCAGGTTAATGTCTCTGTTGAGCACCGTTTCATTCACTGATTATAAGATGCAAGCTCCAAAGACTCATGGGTATTCTTATTAATGGGGGCGGTCAACATTTTAAAAATCTTAAGGCATGCGTACATTGCCGCCCCCCAATCAAAGAGAGACATCAACTAATACTTTCTTAAGCACACACGTCTATGCCAGGCGCTTTATGTTTTCCATCACTGTCACATTGGAGCCGGAGCTCAGCGGCATTCTCTCGAGTGAGAAGTGGAAACTCTCTTCATATGAATACATCATCAGTCAAAGGAAACCCGGGGGAACACGGGGAGAACATGCCTGCCAAACCTGCATGGAAAATAATTCCTTTTCAAAGCCAGTTGTCTTTCTGTAGGGTGACCATGGCCCGAACACATCAGATGTCTCTTCTATACACATGCTGTTTAATGTATAGTATATTAAGTCCGAAGGGTATTCGAGACGCAAGAAGTGAGACTCTTTTGAAGCTCGGTATGCTCCTGCGATAGAGGCTGTACTCGCACAATTTATAGTGTGTGAAGACTTTGGACAAAACTTTAACTTTCTATAAGGGAAAGATCAACACAGGCCCCTCTCTCTGCCGTACAGTCGCATTCATCTTCAAACACAGAAACTCCCTCTCATGCGCATACCTTTCTTGCATAGGGCCTCCTTTTATCACAGTATATTCTTTTATTCGGGGCCAACATGAAATGATGCAGGCTCACATCACCTTTTTTATACCCACTCATTCCTCTCTCCCCCCCTCACCCCACCCCACCTCTGCCCTGAAGCTTATCCATTCCTACCTGAACTCTGGCACAAAGCTGATGTTGAAGGGTGCCAAAGACGCACATTTCTTTTTTTTCAGTTGAAACCGCTTATACATACGCACTTTATGCACTCAGGATTGCACCCTCGGTGACCAATTATACACTGAGTGCTGATCATATAGTGTCGCTGGTTAATCTGTGCCACGGACGTACCTTTTGTGAAATAATGTGGCTCACCTTCAACTATTAAGAGGGATGAGACGGTTGCTTGATGCGGCATCAATTGTTAAAGCGCCACAGGTCCTGAAAACTGGATATGATTTTAATTGCCGACAAACGGATATTTATAATAATGCCCACAGCGTTTCAGAATTTTCTTTTTTGACAAATGTTATCCAGTTATGTCTGCTGGTCTTTTAGGGCTCATCAAGCCACACCATGCTGCCCTTGTGATTAGCTGCTGCGCTGACCTTTTTAGCTCTAACGCAATTGTGTTGTCTTTGGCCAGGTATTGAATGTCCACGCAGTTCCAGGAATATGCCCGGAGGGATCCAGGTGGCCGAGCCCTTCAGTGAGGAGGCCATGCTGTTCACCAAAGAGCTGGTGATGCAAAGAGAGGTAAGCAGTGCAGCGGGATATTCTGCTCCCGGTTTCATCCACTCCCAGTGTTTCAATACCCATTTCCCACGCTGCTATCTCTTGGTGTTCTGCTGGTTTGGCACCTACATTGCTGCGTTTTTATTTTCACACTGCCAGTCCCAAGTTAAGTCTGCTTTGAGCACGAGCTCATTTTTGTTCAGATATGCGACAAGAATCATGTCTATTATACTTTGGAAGAACAGGCAGTGAAAACCACAGAAGCTGCTTTGGCTTGAAAAAGGTTTTCCATCCGGCGTTCTTCTGGCTTTGTTTTTGTGCGATTGCCACATTGATCCGAGCCCATTTTTTTTTTTTTTTTTTGAGCAAGCCATTTTAAAACTTAGTTAAGTGGAAGAAATAAGGCAATTTCGTCATTGATGCAAGTCAACACAATATTTAGAAGACTGTATTTAAACTCATGAAATAAAGACACGGTGCATCTTGTTTGGACGATTTTTACAAAAACATCTCGGACAGAAAACCGCATTTTTTTTTTCACCAGATAAACCTTGTTTTTCCTCTGACCTTCGGCAGTCGGACATTTGGTTTGATGCCGGCCATCAGATGCCGCCAGTACACGGATTGGTCCGCTGACTTTAATACTCTGATTAAATTGTTTACTCCCAAATGGTCTTTTATTACAACATTTAAAGCGCATGTACCTTGAGTGCTGTGAAATCTGGCCACAATCGAGTACACTAACCCCCAAAAACACACCGACACACACATTCCTCCCCCGCTTACTCCCAGTTTATGGAAAGCTCACCTGATAGTGGATCAGTGCTCCTGGGCTTTAGAAGACTCCACTGTGTGCCTGTTCATTCAGATGCTAATAGGTTTTTATAAGAAGCAGTGAACGGACCAAAACCATAATGGAACTAGCTATAATCCTGCCACCACTTATCCAGGCCACACACTCCCTCTCTTTTGCTCGCTTTAACTCCCACTCTCCATTCCTATCGTCGTTTTAAAGGGCTATTTTTTGCGTAGGGTGGCTGACTCCCCTGTCCTCTGGTGTTTAACTGTCATGGAAATGAAAACCTTGGCCAGCGTTGGTGGACCAGTGTTGGCGTGTCTGGATTTGTGAGTGGCCGATCAGGTAGTGTAGGTTGGATCAAGAAAGCCTCTGTTGTAAAATCCTTAATGCAAGCAACAGGGGATTTTTTGGGGGATTGACAGGAGGTCGCTGCAGTGTATACATATAAAATAAATAAATAAATATATATATATATATATATATATCTTTTCGCGCGCGCACACACACATGAAATTAAGTTATCATGCACATAAACTCTTCCAGCCGTACACTCTGACGCACACACTTTCTCACACATTCTCTCCCTTGCCAGTCATCGGTGGTGTCAGCAAGTTTTTTTTTTTTCTTCTCGCAGATAGGAGGCAGCTAGCAGGCACTGGCAGGACAGAGCCATATAATGAGTCCTGAGCCGAGTGCGTGGGCTGCTTGGCTGGCTGCACTGACCTGCTGTTATGGGCTAATATGAACACAAACTCTCACTCTCAAACGGACACATTCAAGAAGGGAAAAAAAACAACAACACAGTTGGGCTTTCACACATGAGAGCTGTCACTTTTTTTCCAAAAAAAGAAAGGCGAAATCATTATTCTAAAAGAAAGCGACCGGTTGAAAATCCCTGTTAACAATCCCTTGTTAAAAAGGAGCATGGCGACGAACATTTTCTACAATGGCCGATGCTGGAACAATGACAGAAAGCCCGAGTGAAAAGGTTAGGGCAAGTGAAGAGGCTCTAACGAGAGACGAGTAAGTAGCAGCAGAATAAAAGACGCGATGTATGACGGAGAGGAAGAAACGCTCGGTTCCCTTGATCCACCCTCGTCTCCGTCTCTCTCCTCTCCCCCGTGCAGCGCAGCGAAACTGCACGCTGAAGCAGGTTATTAAGGTGTGTCACACTCGAGCATGAATATGTTTTGATTTCATTAGCATAAGATTCTGCTGTTGATTCATCTGTGAATAGCATCTGATTGCGGGAGCCCCTTTTTTTAAGACGCTCAGACGACGGCCTCGCGTGAATACCATTTTTGATTGGGTTTTGCCGGCGTATTTATTTGCATTCATAAAATATTTTTCCCGCTTCACGCCGCTCGACAGCCATTTTGAGTTCCGTGGGGGCGTTGTTGATTTGATGACATGTCGACTCAATGGTCCGCGCTTCACACTTCAGTATTTCTCGACTCTTCCATTAGCTCCTCTCTCGCTCTTGTCTCCTTTTTTTGAAAGTGAGCTCGTGCTGCCGGCGTGGCCTCGTCTTTTCTTTTTTCTTCTTTTTCTTGCTTTTGTTCCGTTTTTTTTTTTTCAGCCCTCTCGCCGCTTTCTCTTTTTCCCCAATCATTCGTGCCTCATTCTTTGGTGTCCACTTTTGAATCTCTGACTGACATTTGCTCTTAGCTCGCTCCCTCCCCGCCTGCCGTTTGGCCCGATCCCCCTCCTTCCCCTATTTCTCTCTCTAAACTGCCACGCAGCCATGTCTTAATTTCTCCCGATGCAAGAAGGCATAATTAATGTGGCATCCAGTGAAGGGAGAGACCCTGTTTTCCCCGTCTCCTCCATTTACCACCACCCCTCATTCCCTCTGTGTCTCTCTGGTGATTCGCTGCCGCTTAAAAAAAAAAAAGATTTCTCTCACTTTCAGACTCCCTCTTTAAAAAAAATATCACTTTTGTGTTTATCTGCTCTGTCTTCTTTCATCCCTTCCCTTCCTTCTTCCTCTCTTTCCCTGTCTGTCTGCCTCTCTCTCTTCCTGCGCTCGCTGCGTTGCGTTAATCTCTGACAGACAGTGCTCCCCGTTCCCAGTGTGGAACCGAAACGGCGGCACAGAATTGTGCGGGGTTAAAAAAGAAAAGAAAACACATTGGTAAACACCACTCTCCAGACATTTCCCTTTTTTTATTTTGACGTCTTCCATTTAATTTCTCTCACCTCCCACCTTCCATTGACAAAAACACCCATTCAGAGTCTCGGCAACTCGCGGCTCTCTGTTGATTTCTCTTTTTGCTTTTGGGTGGCAACTTCAAACGCTTACCGACCCAGGAGCGAGGAGGACGGCAGAATTTTAGCGCATTGATGCTTTTATCTTGGATGAGTCAGAGTCAGAGAGAGGACACAATTAATGGTGTAGTCATAGTTAATAAAATAAACACGTCAGTGAAACAATATTTAAACGGTTCCCAGTGCCTCATTAAAACAGTGTGTGTCTAATAAGTCTCACTCCAAACTGAGAGGGCTGCGATTTCAAAAATGTGATGCTGGCGTCGAAGGAAGGCACATCACACTTCAAAGATGCTATTTAAGACCGTTGCCGAAAAAATAGTTGATGCTCTCAGGGTGGAATTTTTTAATATATTTTTTTAATATATTAGATTACAGCCTCTGTCGGTATTTGCATAATTTCCTATTTTTGCTATTACAGTAACGAGTTGCATCTTCTTGTTTGTAATATGATATCATCGTTAATGTGATGGACTTATCAGCTCTGAAACTTACCCAAAAAAATAAGTGTGTGTGTGTGTGTGTTTCCGGTTGGAAGTATATTCCACCCGGCAGGAGAGGAAGCGCGGATAAGAAAAGAGGGTGCATTTGAGATGGAGTGTTTGAGCAGGTACGAGGGCAGGCTAAGTGGACAGTAATATGCAATGTACTGATCCACCTACGTAAACAGTCAGTCCTGTTGACCTCATTCAGTCTGGCTGGTATATATATATATATATAATATTATATATATATGTGTGTGTAGTATTTATCTAATTCACACGCAGAGATTCTCGCGCAGCTTCCATTCTCTCACTTCCTTCTAGTCATGTAAAGACAAACATGCATGTACAGTATATGAAGTATGTTGTAATACATTTAACCCAAAGAATGGTATCCAACCGTGTTTATTTTTTATAATACATCTGAGCCGTAAAAGATACAACGGCTTGTTTTAAGGAACTAAGCTGTTTGTTTTTTTCTGCCCTTGTGATGGCTTGGCCTACATTTAACGTCACGTGACGCATGCGGTGTAGCAGCCGTTCCGAGTCCTCCAGTGTCTGAAAACTTGTCAACAGTCCATTTAGTAGGAAATTATATTTCCAATCGACGCATGAGCAGCCATGGTGGAGTTTTTACTCTTTCAGAGTTTGATAGTCATCCTTTGGAACAACAATTTAGAAACGACTCATTTCACCTCAGATTTCAGCTGCGGTTGAAACGCAATTACATGGTAATGATTACAAGTGTTAATTGCAATAATTGGGCAAGAAAAAAAACGACCAAAATGTGAATTAGCTTTTGAACATAATTGCCATAACACTCACACACACACTGATGGGATACCTACCTCTCTGTCTCTGTGAGGAATATCAGTTTTTCAGTGGCATGTGGCTTGCTCGTCGCTCCCTCGACTCCCAAAACTCCGCCCTGGACGGGGCCTAAACGGGTCGTGTGTCGTGTGCTGCCCCCCCCCCCCCCACACCTTGTGTGAACACTGTGCCATACGTGGAGGCTGGCACAGGCTGTCTTCAGACCTGCGGGAGGCGGTGTTGTGGAGCGTTGATGAGTCACTGTGCTAATGCCCGCCTGTGCAGATCTTACAGCTATCTCCTTTAATAACTGTTCTTGGTGATCGTTTTAATTAAATGTTAATACATCCAACACCTTATGTAATATCAGGAGGATTTTGCGTTCTGTTCCCTGTGTGGTGATTCTTAAAGTACCACTATGACAAGTATACACAGGTAGGATTAGACTGGAAAACGTATTAATTTGCTGTGTAGGTATTTGTTTTTTCATTTTTGGGGATTCTGATTTTATTTTTTTATCAGGATAAAAAATGAAAAGAAATGAATACCGAAGCACCAAAGGCCTTTTTAAAAATGGTATCCGGGACAGCCGTATAAATGCGCACAGCGTAGCACTAATTGAATAATTGAAGTGTTATCTAGTTGTCTTTTCCTCCATCTGCCTCCGTGCACGTCTGTGGTCAATGCAACTCCAATCAAATGTGATGGGAAAAATGCATATGCTGTCTGTTTTTAAAGAATCATTCACTGTTAAACATGTGGGTTAAATACTGATGTATGTTCAGATTAATGAGTAACATATAAGTAAAGATGGAGGGACTGATAACATGGGTTGTTAGGCTTAGGGGCCTACTCTGATTCTGACCAGTTGATAAGAACGCTGAAGTGCACAGTCATCCTTCTAACTGCATGGTTTGATGTATGTGGGGACAGGGGATTGGTTGAACGTGTAGTTTCGATCAGGTCAAAGTACGCACAGTTAATGTATAACACGTGTTTGAGCTAGTGAGAACCAATGAGAGATGAGATGGGAAGGAAGGGATGATCGTTTTTAAAAGGTATATAACTGACTGTCGAATTGATGATTTTGTGGAAACCCTGACAGACATTGACGATTCTTGGCTGTTGGGATTTCTTCCTGCTTGCAAGCATTTAATAAATTGAGAGGCATTTTGTCTTGTCCAGAGGAACTCTGTTTGTTTGTCCTATCTGATTGACACCTTTGAACTCTCCTCCCGAGACATAGAATTACTTTTTCCACAATTCATTTAGCATTCTTCACGCACACACACAGAGGCACACAGAATGCATCCTTCATGCAGTTGAGCCTCTTTCATACGTCTTATTTTTGCCTTTCAGGGCCGCAGGAGAGCATCGGATTTCTCCACAGCTTCCATGCTCGCACATTGATTTCCGATCACGCTTGAATTATTTTGGCATGAGGCCGATTGTACAAGTGCTGCTTTGACCATGTCTTCACCCACTTGCCTCACATTTTGTCGTTAATATCGGCCTGTTTTGTTGACATCCACATGCGTCTGCTTGCTTTTTGCATCTATTCTTAACTTGTTTCTCCAATCTCATATTTTTGCGTAACCGTGCAAGATGTGTGTGTGTGTGTGTGTGTGTGTGTGTGTAGGAGAGAGAGCTAGAGAGAGAATATGAGTATACATGATGAATAATGCATGGTGTGGTTTCCTGGTCAGCGAGACGGAGAGACAGACGGTGGGGACGGTGAACAGCCCCCCGGGTCCTTCTTTTTTTCTCCACCACATACTGTAGTTAAACCACGAGTGCAGAAGACTGCTGCTTTATAGCCACAGACGGGATCTGACCCCATCCCTTCATAACTGCGGCACTTTGCTCCATCATATAATAGCTAATTCCTCTAGTCGCGTTACCAACAGTCCCATGTTATTGTGTTTTCTTTATTGGGGTGATATGACCCTTTTTAACAGTTTCTACATTGCAGCAGAGTGAATCGTCATTGGCGGATATAGAGACGTTTTGAAATTGTAAATGTCGTTGCCGTCATTACTTGTGTTGATACAAACCTGAAAGACCGGCTTTTTGATGTGTGATCAGTTGATCCATCTCTCTGGTATCGAGGCCCTTCATCCTGGCCACGAGTCACAACCGACACAACAGCTGTGTTCCTGCGTTGGCGGTGGATGCGTCTCGCTTGATGAATTGGAGTACTGGCGGCAAGATTTCTGGCAAACCGGGTCGGGTTGCAATTTAAATTGCGATTAAAATTTGTCATTTTAAGTCTGAACCTGAAACCCATCCTGTGAGCCTAATGCCATTAAAAGTAGTTTATATTATTGAGTTCCGGCTGTGAATTCTGATGCTCACAAAAAAGCCTGTGTACACTGCCAGCGGCTAATTGGTGTCACGGGGAAAGTTCAGCTACTGCGTCAGTTTGCAAATACAAGCGTGTGTGTGTGTGTGTGTGTGTGGGTGTGTGTGTGTGTGTGTCACAGTTGGGCGGCGGCGGCGTTCCTTGAAAATCGTGGATTAAAGCCTGAAGGTGAACAGAGCGACCGGCGTACACACACACACACACACACACGCGCACACGTTCACACCATCAAGTGACGGAGAGATAGATGGGCTTGAATAGAGATGGAGAGATGAGAGGAAGGGAGGAACCTGCTCACCGCTTTATCGCCCCAACTCGTTTACGAGGGCGACCTTGTGCTTTAACGTGTGTGTGTGTGTGTGTGTGTGTGTGTGTGTGTGTGTGTGTGTGTGAGATGGAATTGCGACTTCGCCGTCCACCCTGATAAGCATACCCTGGAAACGGTGCAAAGACACAGGCACACACTGTGCTTGGGGACCAGCCGAATCCTCTTAGCCTTTTCCTCCACATGAAGGACACTGCAGCACTCTTCCACATCAATGAGGGCGATAGTATAATGCTCTCACACACTTGCACTGTACTGTCTCGCACTATATCACTCACTGTGTTCGGCTCATCTTTAATTCTCTTTCTTTCTGCGTTTTTTTCCCCCCCCCTTTCTTTTGTTCTCCACTGTTTTCCCCCCACGTTAGTCAACATTTCTGCTGCTTTTCTATTCCATTTTGAGGACAAGACTTTGCTGCTCGAGAGCATAATGAAGGTACAGGGTGTGTGTGTGTGTGTGTGTGTGTGTGTGTGTGTGTGTGTGTGTGTGTGTGTGTGTGCGCGCACGCTCACATTCCTAGACAAACAGACTTCTTATTTCAATTATTCTTAAAACCGGAGGCCAGAAGACTGACTGTTTCATAAGTGAGGCAGAAGGACAAACGACTTCTATTGTCGCTGCCGTCTTTGTTTTTTTTGGGGCCTTTGCTCAGTTATACTCGGGTCTCTCTCCCTTTTAAAATAATTAAATAGCCATACTACATTTTTGGTCCATCTGAGAATACTGCAGGGGGCCAGCCAGATATTAGTCTTTCAATACACATGCCATTACCTGGCTCATTATTTGGCTTCTGTACTTCTTTCTTCTTTTGGCTCTTATTTCTTTTTGCCTTCAACTGTTTAATGTTTTAATAAACAAGCCTTCACCAGCTTAGTCAGCACAGTCCAGTCTGGAATTGCCAGAAATGACAAATGGGTCATGAAAAAGAAAGTTGAGACAAATAATGAACATGTTGAATTGAGAGTTGGAATATCGACTCCGTTATTGAACGTGGCCGGTCGAGTTGGGCACTCAATAGCTCAATAATCACCCGACAGTTGGACCCATTTAAGTCCTGTTCTGGCTTTTTTTTTTTTATTACAAACGAGGAGGTTGTCTAATTGCCCCTGGTATTTACGCAAAGGTCTACTCTAAATCTAATTAATGTTTCTTTGATAATTCATTATTAGATGAAAAACAATGTGTGGAAAAGGTGAGATTTGGGTAATTAGAGAAATTGAATACATGAAACGATGATCTTGTTTTACTTTTGGACATAATGACGTGATCGGAGTGAGCGGTCTAAAGACGAGTCTGAAAAAGCCTCAGCTTTGAATAGATTCTTCTTCTCCCAGCGTTGTCGTGTTAATCCTCCTTCGGTCAGCTGATTCTCCATCTCTTGTTCTGCCCCATGAGGCGGCTTCAGTTTTATGGCTTCTCTCTTAATTTGCTATTATTGTGGTCTCGCCTCGCCATTCTTTTCACTTGACCGGCATTTTATGTTCCTCCCTAAATTAATGTTAGTATTTGCACGCACACTTCAATTCTCCTTTTTGTTTTGTCTCCGTTGTCTTCCATTACCCCGGCTGGCACCCTTTCAGTGATTTTTGTGAACACTTGTTACTTTCATTAACCTTTTTTTCCAGTGTGCCCCTCCTTCAGCCTGACCCACAAGGAAAATCCCCACGAACAAACACGCACACACCAAATCCCCCTGCTGCGTCGCCTTGTGAGCCGCTGGCCGCGGGGTGTTTGTTATCTAAACACGGGGACCGCTTGACGCTGTTACCAAAATGCTGTGCGATTGGCTTCAGAGTCTGTTCAAATACATACAAAGCAAATACATTCTTTTCTCAACTAAAAACATTTTAAAAGCTATTTCTCGGTGAAAAAAAAAAACATGCTTAGAATAAAAATGCTGGTTATTGACATGCAGTGCTAGATTAACAGCAGGATTTCCGTTGCAGTCTGACCTACATAGTACATCAGTACTAGAAATGGTCCGTGGTCTATGTCCTTCACCATGGGTTGGTTGAATCTCCTGTCTGGGGGAATGGCTCTCGGCCTCTAAGTCGTATTGATGCTCGGATTGATCCAATTCCGTTGATGATTGTGACATAACGGCGCAACATATTGACAGCATTGACGGACAAAAACACGTCCATCTATCTTTGTTACTCCACCACGCTTACATCAAACACATAGACACATGTACACATATACATGTTATATATATATATAGGGAATATGCGGCGGAATTATTTTCTCAGTCATCATACATGCGAGAGGGTGTGTCTCTTTTGTGTGTGTGTGTGTGTGTGTAGGCAAGCGCAGAGCAGATACCAGGCTTTCAGTCTTTCTAATGGTTCCCTTGACAACACAGTGGTTGCTACACATCGACATAGAGTTGTCTGTAGTGTTTGAAAAACACACACTCGCACACACTGAAGTCAGCTGTCATGATAAAAAAAATAAAAAAAAGAGCCGGTTAGTCTCCGAGCCTTTTCTCCACAACTCTCTTCATAATGTACATGTGGTCCATGCAGACCAGCACGCCCCTCCTGCTGTTCACACAGACCGTCTTCGCCTGTCACCCTTCCCCATATCTTGCTATGTGCGCGTCTCCATGTTTCATGTCGGTCCCGCTTATTTAGTTGTCGGCGCCTGGCCCCTTCTGCGTAGAGGGCACACCTACCTAGACCTCGCCATCTCCTCTTGTCGTGTCCTTTTTCTTTTTTTCTTTTCACAAGACGCTGCTTTTTTTTTTTTATCCGTGCGCGTGTGCGTGTGCCTGGTGTGAGAAGGACTGTATCCTCAAAGATGTGAATGAATAAGCGCCAAATAAAGGCCAAGGAGAGGTGAGATTTGAAGCGGTAATCCGCCGGCAGCTTAGCACAGCACAACGCCCTCACGCCTGCACCCTTATTCCCATCTCAGCATCTCCTTCCAGCTACCTTATTCTGTCATTCCATTTCTTTACATCCCCCACCAACAAGAGAGAGGCTATCTCAGCGGCTGTGTCAGCGATCAGGATCCCCCCCCCGCCCCCCCCTTCTTTTTCTATGTTTTCCCAGAGGAGAGTCAGGGGCATAAAGGGAAGAACAAGCCTGGCAAAATCTTTTCAAAAAAACCAACGGGGATTCGGCTCTCAGCTTTGAATTCAGACAGATAAAGCTAATGGCAGAAGTGGGCGACAGGCAGAGAGCTGTGTGTATATGTGCGCGAGCATGGCTTCAAATGAGGCCAGCTATAGAAATGTAGTTTCTTTAAACCCCTTCGCTGGCTGAATCTCTCTCTGAATGTGCAGGGGTGTATGCAGGGGAAGTTCCAAGAAAGGCTGGCCGGGGCACTGCAGTTTTTCTTCCTTTTTTTTTTTTTTGGTAATGCTTTTGGTGCCAGCTGAATTTCAGCTTGCTGCTGTGTAAGTGTGTTCAGATAGGCTTGTGGTGATCAATACTTCCAAGGCCAACAATACATTTCATTTTCTCCGGTGAGGGGGCCATACGTTACAATGCAAACACCTCGCCATTCTAACCAGGATAAAACGTAAAATGTTGATAGCCTGTCCTCTCTATTGCTCGAAGCTGGAGTTTCCAGGAGCTGCGTTGCTGACGGACGCCGCGGCCTCTGGTGTCTCCGTTTAGCTGACATTTAGCACGACAGTCTGACACGCCCACAGACGGACAAACGCTCGCTTCCTCCGACATTTCCTGTTGCAGCTCCTCATTGTTTTGTCTGCCGCCCCATAGCAACTCGTTCTCCACTTTTGGCGAAGAATTGAGACCCAATCACACGTGTACATCTCCACACACACATTCACACACACAGTTATTATCTCCTGGAACAATACTAATAGATGCATGCACTGCTGTGAGCAAACAGTTTGTGCCTCTGCTGCCAACAGAGTGGGAGGGTGAATGCTTGCCAAGTCTCCTCTACCCCAAGCCTCCTCTATTCCCCTCCCTTCTTCCAGTCATTAAACTTGAGCCACCTTCCCTCGTCTCCCCCTTTTCTTTTCTTTTTTGTCTTTGATCGTTTCCCTCTCCTGCTCACTCTCTAGACTCATCCCATGAGCTGCATACTTTCCTAGTGTGAAACTCTATAGGGTTTCAACTTACTTGTGTTAGTTTCCTCTCACTTGTGGCTCTAATCCCTCATGTTTACACTCTTACAGTACATCTCCAGCTGAGGCTCGCAGCTTAGTTTGAAGTAAATTTTGCCGCAGCAACAACAACAACAACAACAACAAAACTGTAATTGACGGACAAACACGGGGCTGCTTGCTCATACACGTCTTTGATGTGTCTTGTCCCTCACTCCAGCTAATTAAAGACGACCAGAGTGTCGAGTGGAGAAGAGCAGGATAACTACATGTCTAATTATCGGCTCCCCCGTTGGGCAGGTTCTCTCCTATCGGCCGGCGAGGTCGCGCTCCGCTTGGGGCCGCACAGCAGCTCTGATTCAAGTTCTGGGTTCTGAAATGCCAAACACTGCCCGGAAACATCACTGCTCGTACAACAATTAAGCCTTTTTAAAGAATAGTATTTCAAATAAATCATCCCCGATGCCCAAACCACTACACATATGTAGCTTTAGAAAGGCTGGCACTTAACATGAATCCCATCTAAAGGATCTCTCCTGGCCGCTCTTCGGTTTATTGTAGTTTTGTTGTCAGAAATGTTTCTTTTTCTTTTCCTTTTCAATTTATTTTCTTCGGCCACCATAAGTCCTTCCCTGTATGTATACATTTGCACAGTTTAAAGGGTCTTAACATCTTTGTAATTTAATTCTCCGCTATCACAGATATTTAAGTTCTTTCCAGTGCAGCTCGAGAGGATCTCACAAAGTTAAAGTAAAAAAAAAAGTGTTGTCTAGTTATCTGACATGAAAAGCAGCTACTGGATTAAAATTCTCTTTGCTTTTTTTCCTTTTCAGGATGGCATATGCTTTGATCATTTTTTTACGCGGAGGTGGCTTAGTTAGCCTGGCACAGGTTCACCTGCAGTGACTCCTACACAAGCTTTTTCCCACAGACCGCATGCAGTAACACATCTGTATCTGTATCTGTTTTTCCTTCTCGCTGAATCCCATCTGAAGACGTGACCAAAAACCCATTTAGACATTAGACAGTAACTCGACTGCACTGCGTATGCAAATAGACATGATTTTGTAACGAATGCATCTCCGACGCCACACACAAATACACAAACGGACCACTTCACAGCACTCTTCTTCTTCTTCTCATTACGCTGTAGTCCAACCGAAATGTGTTTTTTGAAGTCGGAATTAAAGGGAAAAAAAAGGAGCAACTTAAATGTTTACAAACAGTCTGACTGTTTCACTGCTCCCTTAGATCTGCCAGCGAGCCCGCATCCTCTTCTGTTAAGTAAGAACTGTATTTTACAAAGCACTAAATTTAACATCGCCATTCATTTAACATCCATTTAAAACGTGTGGCTGGGACCAGCGCCTCGACCCCGCCTCCTCATGAAACCTGCTGGGGTTTATTTACCCTCCCTTTCTGTTCCAAAGTGTATCTTACTCCACTCGGATCAAGTCATTAAACAAAGCCTGAACAATTTCCTAATGCCCTTTTGCCAAATAATACAAACTCAAGTTCGCGTCAAAAAAGACTTCAGTACCCACAATGCCGTGAGCCTTTTACTTGTGCATTGCTAAAAGAGGTTAGCGATTGATTTTTATTTGATCTTTAAAGATCACCGCCGGCCCACCTGCACGCACACGCTTAGGCGCGCGCGGCGGTTTGCTGCAGCGGCTGAATAATTCTGCCGCCGCGTGAAAACCGTTTCAGCCCCGCGGATGCTCTCCGCGGCTCGTCAGGGCTTTCATCTCGACGCTGCTTTCATGTGCCATTCTGTGTGCTCCGCGGTGCATGTTTTTTCCTCAGCGAGTCTTTGACATTAGCGCAGCGCTTGTCATCTTGGAGTCCGCATCGGTGTAAATTCACGAGCCTACAGTTACTACAGAGCGACTTCTGAGCTCCCTCCTTAATGTGTCAGATAGGGGCTTCTTATCTATGGCAATCACCTTTTCAATTCTCCTCTTTCTTGTTCCCCATCCTCGACCCTTTTCTTCCCTTTTCTTTACACTTTTTTTTGTGCCTACTTCTCTCTTGACACGTCCTTTTTTCAATCTAGCCCTGCCATCCTAAATCAGGGTGTCATAGATAATGTGGCGCCCCGGCTATCCACCTCAGTTAATTCTCTTCCGCTTGTCTGTCTTTCTCACTGCTTCCTTACTTGAATGTCTTGAGCAATGACGGAGCCCATTTTGTCACCCCGATCCACGCCCCTCCACAATCACCAAAATGTCTACACCCAGACGCATTCTCGTCCTAGAAAAGATGAAATCCCAGAACGCACCCTCTAAACCCCTAAACTACTTCTTCCTCCATGTAACATCGGTCTCCTTGTTTGTAAGAAAGCATCCTTTACCCTCGCTTCTTCTCTTCAGACTGTACACACAGCATGAACGCACACATATTCTCATCACCGCACTGTGCCATGAGCCTTTTCTCATCCGTCTCTTCTTTCTAAAGAAGAACAGATGCACTGTGTGTCGTGGTTGTTGATGGTCAGCACAGTTTCCTCTGTGAACTGCCACAAAGGTTTTTACTAGAGCTGGGCAGAAACGAGGAGCTTGTGCTTGTTTCACTTGCACATGATGAGGAAACACCATGTTAATACAGTCTGAATTAATGGCCTGTGTTTACGCATGTTTGTGAGCGAGGGAGCGAATGGCCGCTGATCCTGAGCCAGTATCCTTGGTGATGCTGCGCCTGTGATCATGATTTCTCTGCAGGCTGTAAATCTCAACAAAAGCAGTGAAATTAATGGTCAATGGCTTCATTTTTTTTTCTTTAGCTCTGTGTGTATGTGCGTGCTTGTGTGTGTTTGTGTCTTTCTGAATGTGTGCACACACAAAAAACTCGTATATATCTTGGTTTCCCTGTTTGCTGCTCTCAGTAGACATGATTCATTACACACACAAACCTCGGCCTCAACTACTGGACGGGATCATAAATGTAAGGCTTCCTGCTCGCTGGCCGCAAAGAAAACACAGGGATGTTTTTCACCCGCCAAAAGGGCAATAAACTCTCTCGCAAGGGAGTAACACACTTGAGTGGTCCCGCCCTCATACAGTCTCGGTTTGAGCAACAGAATCAGTGTAAATTTGACCACGGTGTATATCGAATACAATCTGTTGGCATGCACCTGACAGCATTCAACACTGCAGCCTCGACAGCACTGGGCTCTTTGCCAACAGCAATACGGTGATGGGGAGAAAAAAAAGAATCTTCTGCTTCTATTGACCTTAGTTACAGCAAATCATACCACCAGCTGGTCACCGAATATGACTATTTACATCAGTTTTCACACGGTCAAAGTCAGAAGCATCAGCAGACATCAACTTGCTTCCAGTCCACCAACCGCTTTCACACCGTAACCTTCTTGCTTCATGTGTTTCAAAGAAAATGACCATGTATATGGAATGTCTATTTTCAGTATAGAAAAGATGATTTATGTAATTAGCAAAGACGACGTGATTCAAGCCAAATATTGAAAGTAGGGTGAGTTGGTATTCCTCCAAACACGACTCTAAATCTCTCTTTTGTCATAAGCCTTGATCGCTACATGGACGACGTGCTGTCTCTACCTTTTGCCTCTGCGTCCCATCCGGTCCCTTTTTTTATTTGACATTAGGACCGAACAACTCTCGGGGCCCTGACTCATGTTGACTCACAAGGCAGCACGCTCCTAGGCCTGCTTAGAATAGCCTGCTGTCTGCTCCACTAGCACACTGGCTAGTGCTCACACAATGTCCCCTGCTAATGCACAGTGTAGCACACACCACTAGCATAAACTAGGGATGCAGGTTCTGCAATCAATCGTTTCGCTACAGTGCGTTAATTATCAATAGGCAATCAATAAAAGCTTTCAAAATACAAGCCCATGAAAACAACTGACATGGGCTATGTTCGCCACATTGATCCTCTGTGAATAATAAAACCGATTTCCAACATGAAAATAATGCAACTCGGACAACATGCAAGTACTTTTTGCTATTATCGGGCAGAAAAATAGGCTTAAGAAGCACATCCTTCCCGTGTAAAGGCCCCTTGTGTTCCTGTTCTAATCCATCGTCACGTGCTCTTATCAAAGATGGTGTAGTGATCCTGAGTGGATGTCAGTGCAGTGCAATTCTGCATGAGTGGAACCAAGGTCCCAAAAATGTGCCATCATATTTCTATAATCTGACCAAATACAATTTCAGATTTAGTTTTATTTAATTTCTTTGCCATTTGAGCATTATAGCGCACATTACGGAGAACAGTGTCAAATATAGCCACTTTGACAGAAGTATATTATGTCCCAAAAGTGCACATTCTGGTGGCTCCACTGACATCACTGCTTTAGTTGATAAATGGCTGATGCAATTGAGATTATAATGCCTATTGGTCTTGGTCATTTTAATGAAAAAAAACAACACTTTATTGCAGCCAACCTCTGCGCCTGAGTGCATAATAATTTCACAATGAGAGAAAGAATATATCTAATTAAGAGATTGCATCAAAAATAATTGGGTTTCAAAATTCCCCACAAACCCTTTTTAAGTTGAGAATGAGCTCCTTCCTCGTACTGAATGGAAGGGAAGGAGTATTGCTTTTGCTGCTGGTTTAAGGGCTTTGACCTGTTAAATTCTTGATCTCCCGGAAAACGCGTACGCATGCACATGGCCGCACTCTGGAAGTCCTCGTCCCTCCAGTTTCATTTGCGCTGACCTCTTGATCCTCCCTTCCTCTCTGCCGTCATATTCACCGCTCTCCCTTCCTCAAGTACCCCCAGCGGTCAAGTCCATTAATACCATCAGCACTTCTTATCTGCTGCACTGTGCTGTGGTAACATCGCACGCTATCCTTTCCCCCACCGCCACCGCCACACCCCTCGTGGTGCAGTCCAGGCCATTCACCAATTATGCAGGAGCCATGTTGGCCGCGCTACATATCCCCCATTCCATCTGTAGCTGGCACTCTTGCATCACATTTGCTCTGCATACTCCTTTCCCCGAGTGCCTTTGCTCTCTCACACTCTCGCTGCTTTGCTTTCCCCTCTTGTCGCAGCTCTACCACCGCTTCTTTTTCCTCTCCTTTTCATTTAATTTTAATCAGATTTGACTATTATGTCCTTTTTATCATCTTGCTTTCGTTTTTTTTTTTTTTTTGCGTCCTTCTCCTTCCCTACGTATCCCTTCATTGTGGCCTGATTCTCCCTTCATACCCTTGTCCCTTCACTTCTCATTCTCGCGTCGATTTCTTTCAGTCTCCCAGAAGCACTGCTATGTACAATCAATCACCTTATCCAGCCTTGCCATATTTCTCTGTGTGTATCTTGTGTTTTCCCCGGCTGCCTGCTCTTTGCGTCTTAGATCTGCTCCCTTTTTCTAACCCCGTTTTCTGTTTTGGCTAAATTTCGCACTCTTGCTTGCTCCCTCATAACTTCTTTCCAAGCAATCTGTCATGCTTCTCCTTCCTACTAAAATGTTCTTTCCTCCATCTCAATTTCTATACCACTTTATCTTCTTCCTCCTCTATCTTCCCTCTACCTTCCTCCTCTAACTTTAATCTCCCCCTAGCTCTGTGAGCTGTGGGTAAATAGGTGCATCTTGCCTTGCTTCCTCTTTCAAATGGCTTCATGATTGCTAATGAAGCACACAGACGGGGAAAAAAAAGAAAGAAAGAAAATGACTCAGAGGATGAAGGGACGGAGGGAAGGAGTGTTTCCCATGGAGACGAGCCCTTTGGTGGCTGCCGAGCTGATTGGCTGATTGATGACCCTGTGGCCATGTTGACTGATTAGTATGACAGAGCCTTTTATAGCACACTGCAGCTTAATATGTGACCACATAGCACAACATGCTTTGGTATTAAACACTGGTGTAGCGTAAGCCCCATCCTGCTATACCATACTGAGGCACACAAAGTACAATATGGCTGACGATAGAATGCCATAGAACGGCTTAATGCTTAATGTAGTGCTTGCATCTGTTCATACAACTGCTCACAATCCATCTAACCCATTTACGCTATCCATTGAGATACAACATACTGAGCCGTTCTCGTTTGAACTTTCCTCTCGCATGTTTCCCCATTAGAGAGACATTTGGGAAACCGCTGTTTTGGCTTTGCGTAGCTTAGATATGAAAAACAATTAGAAGTTAACCACAGGATTGGGAGACGAAGGCACGCCGTCTGAGATGCGAGTCAGCGCAGTGACAAATGGTCAGCATGGAAATGTGTCCGTGTATGAAATAGGTGTGTTTCCATGTGGTTCTTTTCTTCAGTGCTTTGCCTTTATTGGAAAGCTGAGAGTAGAGAGGCTGACGGGACATGAGGGGGGGGGGAGAAAGAGTGGTATGAAATGCCACGAAGGTCAGCAGCCAGAATCAAACCGTGGATATTGCAGTTATGTGGTATACACCTCAACTATTACCGGGCTACCCCGAAATGGCCATGTTTACTGTTACATTTAAATGTATCATCCTGCTCTCTCTCTCACTTTTTCCTTCACTGTGAAGCTCTTTTTGTTCCCTTGCTCTGTTAGATGTAGCCCAACACCCAGACACGTACACATGGACAAATACCTTCGGAAGTGCACGTATGATCTATCAAGCTTGTTCTTGCACCTGCAGAAAGTTGGTCAATATTTAAATTGCAGGCTGAGTCATCAACAGCGTATGAAGGAGAGGTTGGTGGATAGAGAGCTGGTAGTTGGTTTGGTCTTTTTTTTTATTTTTTTACCAGCTGACCAGTTTGGAAAGCGCTGGTGACACTGCAGACGATTATTTTCACCCCAATTTGATGACAATTGGTATAGGAATATACAATTCTCATGATCACTTTGTATGTAACCTGGTATTGCTGTTTAGGGACGAAAATAATTCACTTTTCTTAACATGCCACTGTCTTTCCTTAGCCCCTGAGATCACACACAGTCCTGTGGGCTGCCTCTTAATATGTTTTCAAGAAGAAAATTGTATGCTCTCCTTTTTTGATATGATCCCATTTCCTTTTCCAAGCAATATATTTTCCTGCTGCACTGCACAC
The DNA here is from genome assembly GCA_038501785.1 of Myoxocephalus aenaeus. Lineage (NCBI taxonomy): Eukaryota > Metazoa > Chordata > Actinopteri > Perciformes > Cottidae > Myoxocephalus > Myoxocephalus aenaeus. The sequence continues at coordinate 9,284,240 of JBAMJR010000053.1, forward strand.
TTTTTACACCCATGTTTTGACTCCAAACGTGATCTCTACTCATTGGGATCGCCGTATCCGTCCTAGCCTTTTTAATGTAGCACAATGTTGGATGACATTTGAATTATACATTCACACCAAATGCTCCAACATCTCCTGTGTTTCCAAGCGCAAGATATCCTCTGACACAGCTACATGTAAAAAACAAAACCCTTACACAAGATGCTCACCCTCTTCAGCTGTCCTCTTTAACCTCCATCGCATACTCTATCTGTCTTACACACTCCCTCTTTTTGCTGGACTGTTGCCCTCACAGACCCACATATCATTCTCCTCTTCTGACAGCCTCTACTACAGGTTAAGTACATCGCAAGCTCTCAGCTAACTGCTGCGCTATCTTTGTGAAGTGCCACGTCAACCCCTCTATCATTCATATTCAAACATTGTCCTCCTTTATTTTCTCTGTCTCAAATGTTAAAATGCGACATTGTTGGAGAGGCAAACCCTGATATTGGTCTTGTGGCCCTCTAGGGTACTCTCCCTAACGAGGTCTCTTTTTGCAACATTTCTTTCTGCGATGTAAACTGATGCGGTCAACTACTCTACCAGGCGAAAGCTCACTGCAGATCTGATAACGTCACACATCTCTCGAGGCTGTTTATTGTGTTTTTTGAATTGTGTTAGTTTACTTTAAAATTGTGAAGGTAGGATCAGGGTTTGGATGTGCTGATTATGGTCCACACAGCTTGCAATCACTCATGTAGTTCTTTTGTAGTATTCTCTTTTTTTGTGCTCCCATTGTAGTTCACACCCGATCTTTTTTTCTTTCTATCATACTACCTTTTTTTTTTTTTTACTCTTTCCCCAGTTTTGTCAGTAAGTAAGATTTACATCGGCTACAACACAACTTTGTCTTCAAACCCACTTACTGTGGTTTCCAAAAACAAACCGGCTCACCTGTCTAATACATGCGTCGTAACCACTGTGTGTGATGCATGCTATCTCTCTTTGTTAGGCAGAGAAGCGGTGGGCTATATTGTGATTGAAAGGGGTGATATTCTTGAAGATGAAAAATGCAGTTAACAGCAAGACCCAAATTCATTTGTCACCATAAAAAGCCCCCATACTGATTGATGAAGGCACAACAGCTGGCAATGCAATGAAAAGTGAAATGAGGATCTATATTTTTTGGCAAAGTGCAAGACAGTCTTAACACCCAAACAGTACTTCACCTTAATTTATCACCATTTTCACTCATTAGTTACATGAATAATAATACCAGTTTGTAATGTAAAAAATGAGATAGGTAACACAATCGGTTTGCATCGTTGAACAGCATTATATAATGAGCATTTCAGTTAACATGAGATGTTATAGTAGCACTGCTACACTTGTCTGTGGACACACCATTGCTTAATCTTTTCACATCTTAAAAGCATTTTATAGAATTTAAGAAAATTATATACACACTTTTCTTCAGCCACACCTTGATGAAGCACTATGACACTCATTGGTGTAAAATAGAAACTGAACAAACTCTTCTGTTACATATAAAGCTAATAATAATAATAATAATAGGAGGTGTTGATTAAAAAATAAAACAAAAACACCATCCACTTCTGCATTGTGATTCATTCTGCCTGAGTCATTCAGCACTCGTAGGGTTAAAGTATAGCTGCAGCGTCTTACTGCAGTGTCTAAAGCATTTGGCGGATCGTTACAGTATACACCATGAGAGAAAATGAAGAAAAAAACATCTCTTTCTAATAACTTTTTTTCTTTTTCTTCCAAAAATCCTTTTTATTGCATTTATAACATTTGGCACAGTACAAATTCTTGGTGCTTTTACAAGATAAACCTGTAAAGATCGACACTGACCCTTTTTTTTTCGTTTTTTGTTAAAGAAAGTCTTCTCAGTATAAATATTTTTTTCTTATCACTGCATTCTCTGTAGCATGGTGTAAAAATCACACAGAATGCCCCCTTTTTAAAACAAGACTACCCTCATTTGTCAAAGTCAAGACAGCATCTTAAACAACTCATTGTTTTAAATAGAAGTTACAAGTTAGAAAATAGTTTCAATTTCTTTTTAATATATGTTTCTCTATCACCAGCCCATGGTAGTTTCAATTTGTCCATATATATATTTATTTATAAGCATGTACAACAAGAAATCATGAGTCTTTTTAAGTTTGCACTCTGTACAAAAAAGTAGTTCCTGTCCTTTTTTCGTTGTGCATTCTATTGCATGAGTTTATGAGGAAATGACGAAGGGGGCGAGGGACAAGGGTGGGTGGGAGCTAGTTACCTAGGTGAAGGAGTGGGAGCCTTTTGGGGGGTCTTTTTTTAAATCTGAGTCTCCTGCACCTTCTCCTTGGTGTGAGTTTTAATGGCAAAGGGCTCAGCCATTGCTGTGATGGTGCTGGGCAAGGTTCGAGGCAAAGAGTTCCCAACATTGTTGTCTGTCCATTTAGCCCCATGGCCAGTTGGTTTATAGGTGTTATATTTGGGCTTCAGGGTGCTGTAGTCCACTTTATGGGGGCTGTAGTCCACTTTGTGAGGACTGTAATCAAGTGTAGGTCTCTGAGTGTGTGGACTGAAGTCAGACTTGTAGGCGCTGTAATCCGCTTTGTGGGGACTGAAGTCGGTCTTGAAGGCGCTGTATTCAGCTGCAGTCACATGGGAGGTGTAAGGGTCCCTGGGGTTGTAGGTACTGTCCGTTTTAGATCTCTGGGCATTGTAGTCTGTTTTGGGTTTGGGTTGAGTACTATAGTCAGGTTTAAATGGGCTGTATTCAGGTTTAGGCCTTGGATGAGTGCCAAAGTCTGGCTTGAATGGACTGTATTCAGCCTTAGGTTTATGCTGTGTGTTGTACTCCGATTTTAATGGGCTGTAGTCATGTTTAGGTTTTGGTTGGGTGCTGTAATCTCGTTTAAATGGGCTGAGGTCTGTTTTCTGCCTTGGATGAGTGCCATAATCTGGTTTGAATGGACTGTAATCTGGTTTTGTTTTTGGGTGAGTGCCAAAATCTGGTTGGAATGGACTGTATTCTGCTTTAGGTTTGTGAGTGCTGTAGTCCTGTCTAAATTGGCTGTAGTCAGGCTTTGGTCTATGAAGGCTAAAATCTGGTGTAGATTTGTGAGTGCTGTAATCTGGGATGTATTTGTGGCTGCTGAAGTCCATATTTGGCTTGTAAGTGGTATACTCAGCCTTAGGTTTATGAAGGGTGAAATCGGGCTGGGGTTTGTATTCAATCTTGGGTTTGTGAAAGCTATAGTCAGTCTTGTGGCTAATAAAGTCCAGTTTGTGTATGCTGTTATGGTCCCGGATTTCAGGCAACGTGAGAGACGTCTCTTGAGCTGCAGACGCTGGTGGAGGAAGGTCTTCCTCATCCACCTGGATAATCTCCACAGTGCGAGCAGCTGCCACTGTGCTCCTCTGCTGGTGGCGCTTTCTCAATTTGTAGAAGGCGATGAGCATCACCGCAGCCATCAGTGTCACTGCTACAAAGCAACCTATTATGATCTTAGTGGTCTTCATCACTTCATCCAGGCTAGGGCCAGACCTCCCTGGTTTGCCAGTTGCACCTTGGAGTCCTGGCGCCACAGATGTTTTAGCTGCACCAGGAGGGCTGTTAGTGCTTTGCAGTAGCACAGTTGGCGTAGAGATGAAGACTGGCTGAAAGACGGAAGGGGAGGCAGTTGTAGTTGTTGTCCCTAGGCCTACCCTTCCGCCTCCAGGTACCCCGGGCCCTGCTGCAGCAGCTGTAGTCGTGGTGGTTCTAGGTTTGGGCATCTCAGTGGTTGGCCCCAAGACCTCCACAGTCACTGTGGTAAAGTAACTCAAGTTGGATGTGTTAAGCTCAGCTGCACTCACATTGAGGTAGGCCGAGGCGTTGGAGTTCCCCGCTGCATTGGACACCATGCAGGTATAAGTGCCTGTGTCTACAGCCAGGACATTTGAGAAATTAAGGGTACCGTCATTCAGGATTGATATTCTCGGGTGACTGGAGGCATGTGTCAGGATAGTCCCATTGGGTAGGAGCCAGCGCACTGAAGACATTGAGGCTGTGCGGCAACGAATCTCAGCCACTCTCCCTGCTGAAATGTTCAGGTCCCTTGGTGCGTCAGCAATGAATGGTGCAGAACATTGGGTTGCAGCACCCTCACCTCGCTCCACCTCAACCAGCTGTCGCCCTTTCATGCTGACAGGTGAGTGGCAACGTCCACAGCAAGTTGAGTTAGTAGGGATGTACTCCCTTAGCCAGCGTGCTAACCATACAGCCTCACAGCCACAGTTCCAAGGATTATGGTGGAGATGGAGCTCCACCAGGTACCTGAGCGGGGAGAACAGATCATGTGGCACAGCGCTCAGATTGTTATGGGCAAGATTAAGTTCCACCAATGAAGATAGGTCATCAAAACCATTGCGCTCTATCACTGTGATTTGTGAGTTCATCACCCATAGCTTTTTCAGTGAGCGCAGGCCTTTGAAAGAGCCTGGCTTTATCTCTGGGAAGTGATTTTCCGAAATCTCCAGCTCCTCCAGGCCTGTGAGGGGACTTAGGTTTGGCATTTCCCCCCTTATGTTGCACATGCCCAGGTTGAGGTACTTGAGGTTTTGTAGGCCCTCAAAAGCTCCTTCTGAGATATACTCCAGTTTCCGTAACTCTCCCAGGTCCAATCGCATGAGGGAGGGCACCCGGTTGAAGGCGTAGGAGGGGATACTTTCAATGGGGTTGTTCCTCAACCATAGTTCTCTTAGTTTAGACAGGTACTCAAAGGCCCCACTGGGCACCACTGTCAACCGGTTGTCAAACAGCTCCAGTGTGTTGAGGCTGGTGAGTCCATTAAACGCGCCCACCTCAATCTGCCGTATGGCATTTCGCCCAAGCTGGAGCACCTCAAGGTGGTGCAGGTGGCGGAAGGAGTCAGCCTGCACCGCCTCGATGGCGTTTTCCATTAGATTGAGGTGTCGCGTGTTGGCAGGAATGCCGGGTGGCACACGGGTGAGGCCACGTCGAGTGCACACCACCTTCCCCTGCTGATTACTACAGGAACATTGTGGTGGACAGCCCTGGGGTCCCTGAGACACCGCCGCCCCCGCCAAGGCCAGGGAGGCGTTGCTCCACGCTTGCGCCATCAGGAAGACTACACAGAGCAGGGCGGCTTTCCTGGCACGATGCACAGCTACCCGCCCCAGGAGACTCATGATGTGGCACGTTCATAATTCAGCATCATCTGGGGGGGAGGGGTGGGGGTGTTTGGGGTGGTGTTTGGGGGGCTTTGGGGATCAGGGAAAGTAGCTGGTTGGCTGGTTGTAGTGTTACGGTGACCAGAGCAAAGAATTCAGGGGAACTGAAGAGGACAGGGGGAGAATGAGGATTTTGGGTGCTTGCTAAGGGGCAAGAGGGCTTGACCTATCCTCAATGAAGCAATCTTTTTAACTGCTTAGGGGTAGAAGGAGAAGGGAGGGTGGAGAGGGCTGGCTTTTCTGAAACGTGTGTATGAGTAGGACATGATGATAAATTAACCAACCAAAAGCCGTATTACAAGACAGAAGGTAGGGTTACAAATTGATGCAAAGAGGGGTTGAAACACTAGACACCTACCTCAAGTTATTATTACAGGTCCTTGAACTGTGATATATAGTTTCCCTCCTGTTTGCAATCAGAAACAGCGGTGGTATTCACACCAGATGTATGTATATCCCAAGAGCAGCAAATAAAGCCTCTTTTATATTTGCTCTGTCAAAAAGGGTATCAATGCCAAAGAGTTTAACCACGACGAGCCCTTTTGTAAATCCACACATCCAAAGAGAAAGGTTCGAAAGGCCCTTTTGTGAGTGTTTTTTCCCTCCCTTTTTTTGTTGTTAAGAAAAAAAAAAAGAAAAAAAGAATTGCAGATAGGAATCCAGTCAGGCTCCGAAAGCAGCAGTGCTCCCTTGCTCGCTTCTCGCTGTCGGCTCCTCTTCTCTTGCTTGTCCTTGGAATCCGACAGTTGATCCCCCTGCTAGACACCTTACCCAGGTCTCCATAGCACAGGCGACAACACAAACACACAATTTTTTTTTGTCCACCAAAAGCCAAGACAGAAAGGACAAAAAGAGGGTGGTACGTGGGGGTGGGATTGAAGAAGGTTGAATGGAAATTCCACAGTCCTCTCAAATGTTCTCTGCCTTTTGTTTGCGATGGTTTGGAGGTGAGGTTGACAAGCCAGGGGGGGAAAAAAACAGCCCCCCTCCTCTCTGTATTCCTCTGTTCACTTTTTAGTGGTCAATCAGTTGGTCGGTTGGTCAGTCTGACAGCCCTTCTCCCTCTCTCGCTCGCTTTCCCTTGCTCCCCCTTTCAACGTGGCGTCGTGTCCACTTGATTTTTCTTTTCTTTTTTTTCTTTTTCTTCTTCGGCGAGTGCTCGGCGGCGGTTGAAAAGAATACGCGACTCACACTGGCTTCATTAGCTGCTTCTTCCTCTTCTTAACTAGCCAGACGCTCTAGCCTCAGCTGCAGCGGTGGCGAAAAGCAGCGATTGCAAACGCACACACACCATCCCTGCGAAGCACACAGCAGCAGTAGTGAGCACACACAGCAGCAGCTGCAGCCTGCCTCCCTTGCACTTCCCAATAATCCGTCAATTTCTTCAGAGGGGGAGTGGGGTGGGGGATGGAACGGGGGTGCTGGGAGGAGTGGGGGGTGTTGTAGCTGGGTTGATCGAGGTGGGTTAGAGGGAGGAGGGGTGGTGCGCAGTTTCTCCTTCCTCGCCCGGCTTGTTTCTTCTTGTTTTCCAAATTCTTAATTTTTTGTTCTTTTCTTTCTGCCTCCTCTCCTCGTGGTGATCAGCACCCCCTCTTTAATGCAGCGTCCGACGAGGGAGAGGAGCAAGACAGGGTAGGCGAGCGCTGGGTGAGCGCGCGGCTTACAGGCGTGACGTTAACAGTAGCGTCGATGTGGAAAGGATCCGTTGTAGCAGCAAAAGAGAGAGCTTGCGCCGGCTTGGATATTGCGCTCTCGCTCTCGCGCTCGTGCTCTCTCTCTCTCTCTTACACTCTCTCTCTCTCTCTCTCTCTCTCTCTGCCTCCCTCCTGCTCTCTCTGCAGTGTCCTGAGGTAGTTGGATGAGCTCAAAGCACTCAGACCTTTTTAGAGCTCTACCTCTTCAAAAACCAGTTTGCTCCTGCTGTCCTGTGCTCCTTTTTTTTTAATGCTCACAGTCTCTTGTTCTGTGGCTTTCTGGGGCTTTGTGTGGCTTAGAGGAATAGACGGACTGTCCGAGCGAAAGGCAGAGATGGACAGTGGCATCCCCACAGCAACCACATTTTAACCCACTCCTCCCCTGCATGAATCCAGCCATTCCAACAAGTCTGGCAAATATTTTCAGTATTGCTGTGGTGGCAACAGCAGGCAGATGGGACACCGTTTCTCCTACTCTCCCTCCTGTCTCTCTTATGACGCTCTCTCTCTCTCTCTCTCTCTCTTTCTCTTTCTTTCCCTTCTCTGTTCGCTCTCTCTCTATCTTTGATTCTCTTTATCTCCTTTTGCTCTCTCTTCCTCTTTTAGTTGTTTTCCTTCAGTGTAAAATAAAGGAACATGAATGGACTGCTGACGCATCCTGCTTGGAGTAGTGCTTTGGTTTGATGCAGTGTGTTTTGTGCATTAACTCTCCCCTGCCCACCCACCCACCCACTCCACCCTCACCCTCCTCGCCGTCTATCCTTCTCACTGCTCACTCTTTGTCCGTCACTGTCACTCTGCTTCATGGCTTTATATACAATCTCCTACAAGTTGTCAGGGCATTAAGTGAGATTTAAGCTATATCCATTTTCACTCTTGATTCAGTGCAATGGAACTCATAGTTTAGATGGTTAGAATTTGATTAGATTACTCTATTAATACCATGTATTAGATGGAGAGACCGGCACTCAACCCATGAGCAAGTACAGCATGACCCTTTCATCACGCATGCCTTCGCAGGTAGTTAGAGCGCTCTAAACAGGCAGGCCTTAACCCTCAATTTGAGCACAAACTGTCGCTTCAGGAAGCACGCGGCCATAAAGGTCATGTTCAGGAAGGCGAACAGGAGAAAACAAGACATGCTTTACCTGCCTGCTGCAGGAAAAGAGGCAAAACCAACCACCCTACTGTCCCATCAACCCCTCCAACGCCAATGATTTGTGCAAGCCTCATGTCCATTAAACTAGGAAGCAGTGTGGGTAATTGATGCTTGGTAAAGCTAGCAGTGACGGTGCTGCTACGTGTGTGTGTGTGTGTGTGTGTGTGTGACTGTGTGTATGTTTGTGTGTTTGTGTCTGAGCTAGAGAGTAAGAGTGTGAAAGAGAGGGGGAGAGAGAGTGGATAGAGAAAGCACGCCAGCTCAAAAAGGTCACACTGCCTGTAGCGCAGTACGTTATTCCCACCGGCACAGGAGTATAGAGCCAACTCCTATATTATACATACACATACACACACACAGACTTTCTCCTTGACTTGACTGCAGTTGAATGCGAATGGGCTTCAATGAAGCTCATGCAACAGTGAGGCAGCAGCCAAAGCAGTATAGGGGGGGCTTTTCCTTTAAGACAGAGAGGCTACTTCCTTTCCTTACCACAGGGATTCCCTAGCACCGCGGCCATGTGGAGGCTCCTATAAGAGGCGTGCTGCACTGCTGCATTCTCCCAACAAGTGAGCCGTGAGATAATGTGGATATTTCATTGATCTGTTGTCAGTTAAGCCAACGGCAAATGAGGGCGTGTTGTTCTCTGTGTGATTATTGATGACAAAAAGACGCGGCGCGTAGAACAGTGTGCTTACTGGCACCGCAAGCTTTGTTTGTGTGTCAGATGGTGCCTGTGCTGTGCCTGTAGGTGTGGGTGTGCCACCATTTGATGAGCAAGTGACCCAGAATGAGTGCAGGTTGTGTTTTACCCACCCAGCACAGCACATCCCAGACTACTATCTAACCAAAATCATCCATTGACCCGTAACCTGACCAGCGCTGCCAGGACAGCGCTCTCCTCTTGGCGCTCGCCCCGTCTATTTCTCTTTTTCCCCCCTGTATTTTCCCCTTGTCAGTGGACACTCTGCTTTCTCACTACTGATGCTGCATGGGTCATGGCCTGCCAAACTCTGTAATGCTCCACTGACCAAAAAGTGGTCAACCACTTGCTTTATAGTTTGCTCCTGGCCCAGGGAATGGTCAACATTGCTTGATGGTCAGCCAAACTCTGTGATCAGAGCATGGTTTTCCCATGGTCCAGCATGTGCACAGCGCCCTGAAACTGGCAGAGAGGTGAAACCAGATAAAAGCCTTTTCGCCAAGCCAGTGGCCTTGCCAAGTTGAATCTGATTCGGTGGATCAGGTCATTGCAAGGAAACGTATAGCCCTGGCTAAACGGTTTGACTTTGAGTGTCTTTCGAGGTTTAGATTATGCCGGTACAAACGTACACTGGCTTGACGAGAAGCGTGGCGTCAGGCCTCACTTCTAGGACTTGCTGACCCGATGGCGGCTGATGAGCTGTCAGAAATGCGGGACCTTCACGCTTTCATGCCAGCCACATGCTCCTGCTGCGCGACCCCTGTCCCCCCCCCGCCTCACCGGAGGCTCTGTAGAGCCACCCCCACGCGCCAGGCCAGAAGGGCACTGGGTGTAGTTCGGGGGTACTGCGAGACCTACTTTGGTGCGGCTTGTCCGCCAGCATGTTCGAGGGGGGTATATGCAAACGTTACAGAGCCCATCCCCTGGGGTGGGAGTGCTCGGGAATCTGGGCTGCGGCCAGTCACATGTAGGTCAGCAGCCTGGGTCTGTTTGCATGCGTGTGCTTGTCAGTGGCTCCATTCGGGTGAAGGGCCTGCAGTATAGCATAACAGCAATGACGATCAAGAGTTTAGGAGTGTGCAGTTTGAACGATAGATCTAATGATAATGTCATTGCCTCTGCCATTGCCGGGATCAATGATTTACAGTACAGGCCCTGAGGCGATCCACATATGGCTTTCTGTTTGTGTGCGTCTCTGACACCGAGAGAGATATTTTGTTTTCAAGGAGACAAGAGGCACAGTATTTTTGGGCTTGTCTTGACTTTTGAGAGCTATGACACATTTTCTTGCATATGTGTGTGTGTGTGTGAGTGAGCGCGTCCAGTAATGTCCCGGTGCCCACCCCGGCACGGCGTTACCGTCAAACGATTTTTCCAGGTCACCGTACTTAAACGTGTGTACACACACGCCGACACACAGACGCCCAAAACTCTACGACGCTGACCTTGAGGCAAAGGACTCGCTTCGAGACACTTCCTTTCCCATTTTCATTTCAATTTCCAGGAATTAATTCTGCAAGAGATTATGTATCTCACACACACACACACACACACACACACACACACACACACACACACACACACACACACACACACACACACACACACACACTGCTATCAGTGTCCCAGTAAAGGCTTAAACTGCTCGGTAGGGATTTTTTTCTGTTTATCACATTTCTCATCACACACACACACACTCTGGCACGCATACACACAGCGACACACACCAATCATATGCCACCGTATCAAGAGATTATAATAGCCAATAGGGTATATTAGTGGCTTCCGTAAGCCCAGGTTGGATGAGTTTATTTCTTTCATCCCGTTACCTGCTCAGTCTTGCTCGTTTGCTTTCACTGACCTTGTTCGGCCTCCACTCAATACAGCTTGCATATATTGATAACATTTTCAGCAATACCCTACATTGGACATTCATTTCAATTAATGCATTGAGATGGCACTTTTATTGAGACGCAAGGTTAGGTTACCCCATCTATAAATTGCTTTATAGGCTTAGTTGTCGGTTGTTCTTTTGAGTCTTTTCTTAAACTCCCCCCATTCTCGACTTGTCCCTTGCCCCATTCATTTGTTTTTTTCTTTCTCTCTTCTCCTTGTTTGCATTTTTATTCCACTGCCATTGTTCTTTCCCAGTTTATTTTGTTCCTATTTCCCTCATTTTTTTCTTCTTCTTCCTGCTTTCCCTATCTCTGTACTCCCCTTCTCTTAACTTCTTACTTCTTTCAGTGTTCCGCTGCTCTACTATTTGCAGGAAGTCCCAATTTAATTGTGTTTGCTCATACAGCATATGTTTTTGTATGGGAGACGGTGTGTGCCCTCTCAAATAGGGGCAGTATCAGGTCAAGGCAACCGAAGGCACACAGTAAAAGATGAGTGTTTTCACTCTTTTTCTTTTTTTTTCTTTTATCCTGTGTTATTCAGTATTTGAGCTTCGCTAGCAGCCATTGTCTCCAGACTAATGGGCTTTATTATGTCGAGCTGTGTTCATACGGGCTGCCAGAGCAGGGATTAGCCCTAGCGCCGTGTTAGCTGGAAGCAGAAGAAAGATACAAGTAGGTTAGCACTGTTAACCCAATCAGCACGAGCCAAGATAGCTAGATAGGAGGAGATACTTCATGCCTATTTGGAAATAGGGATTTGGCCATGATGAATTCACATTTTAAACCTTGCCTTCACCAATTACTGCCACATTTATTTTTAAGATTACAGTATACTGCATATCATTTGGAAGAGCGTGTGATATAATGATTTATGCCGAACTCACCATATGATAATGCTCCCCATGTCTGGCCCTGGTCACGTCATTGGTCAGCTGGCCTCATTGGGATTCATGGAGCATCCCTGTATGTGCGTTCATCACAATGTTGCCTTGCCAACTGCCAGGCCGTAGGAAATGGATGTCTCTTTCTCAGAGCAATGTGAAGGTAAAAACATAGTAATTCACCGCTGAGAGAGCAACTAAATCTTCTCGACTTTTAGCTCCTTTCGAGCAGACATGCCGTCTTCATTCAGTGCCACCCCTCCCTCTCCTTCTTTTGCTTTTATGTGCCCCTGGCTCCGTCAAAACAAAAATCTTAACTAGTGCGTTGTTACTCTGCCACATTATATGACATTAGTCCCATTTTGGGCTTTTACATTACCTCTACTCGTCTCAGTTCACTTCATTGTTTGTGTCGGATCAAAGGATTCAAAAACTGTGATCTATTGTGCACACTAACAAATGCTTCATCTCGTCTTTCCTTGATAATGATCCCATTGTTTCGCTTGTCGTGTAGGCTTTATTCAATGACAAGTCTGAAAAGTCTGTTGCTAGAGGTTATTGGATCAAACGTGCAGCTCTTAGTTTGCCTGGTAACTCCATATCTCCCTCGCTATCGACATGGAATTGAAGGCTGCTAGGCTATCTTTAACAACCGCACCATCTCCACAGTGGTGAATCGACTTTACCTCCTCCCGGGTCATTTTTCATACTCCAAGTGGCCACCTTTCTTTCGTCTCCCACTATGATGCCCTGACCTTCAACTATCCTCCCCATACTCACAGCCACAATTACCTTCTTAACAGTGTTATTTCTCTGAAGCTGTTAATCCCAGAATCTCCATCAAGCTCCATGTAGGGGAGGATTAGCCATCCTGTGGCCTGTTACTGCACAGACCCAGGGATGGGAGAGAAGAATGAAACGGCTTTTCATCTTTTCAAACCCACCTGTCCACGCCCAGATTACGGCAGCACTGTCCAGCAGATCGAGATTCTGTGTGTGCGCATGCCAAATAATCTTTGTTTTCTGCCACCGTGTTTGTGTGTTTGTAAGCCATTTCATCTATCTCGCTGTGTATTTTGCCTTGTGCCAGATATCTTTAGTGGACACCCCACTGCATCGAGAACTGCTTTCCAATGTTGGAAAGCACAAGGGGGGGGGGAGTGAACAGAGCGCTTTTCTAATATGCTTTCAATTTGGATTTCATTACTGATAGTTGCCTGTCTACCTTATCTGTGTTCAAATGAACTATCTTCTCCCCAAATGTGTGCATAATAACGAGAAAAACACACAGTAGTCAAGTAGTTCTGAAGGGTCTTTGTTGTGACATCAACATTTTAGTTGCAGAGAAGCGGTGGGAGTTTGTGTGGGTGTGTGTGTACTGGAGATTTATTTTTTTGTGTCCATTCCTCTAATACGAGTATTCACCTCCCAGACAGTTATTTTTCCTGTGTAATATCCGCTGTCTCTCTACCTCCATCGCTTTCCCATACTGGGGGATTTGAGAAGCCAAGCTTAGTGTGTCTAATCTATGAGCGCAGCCAGCACAGCATCAAATGTTCGGTGCCGATGTACCTGCAGCCTCCAACAATACAACACTTCGGCAGCTGTCCACCCAAGCAGGTAGGTGACAATGCCGGAGAGAGAGGGCTAAAGGTTGAGAAACAGACACCCGAGTGGATGTCGACAATATTGCTAAGCAACCGTGGACTGAAGGTAGGAAGTAATGTGAGGAAAAAGTATACGTTTAGGTGAAGGAGAGAGCCAAGTGAAATGGAACGGGGATATGGGTCAAAGGAAACTCCTCCCCCTTAAGTCAAAGCCCTGTAACCTTGCTTAAATGTGTGTTTTTTATTTTTTAGCAGTGCAATCACGGATATCGTAGGCTACGGCTGGCGGCCAGCAGGGTCCCGGCTATGAAAGCAAGGTGGAGGGGGGTGAAAAGCAGCATGCAGCACTTTCTAAATTGAAGTCAATAACACAGCAGTCCATTCTCTCCGAGCCAGTCCTCCCACACAGTCCGCTTACAGTCACTAAGGACAGCTGAGGGTAGGTTGTCGATTGAGTTCTCCAAAGTACCACTACACATGCCAACGTGTGCTGGTGGGAGAATACACCGAGAGGGGAAACGGTGGCGTCAGCAAAGAGGGGCGTGGCACGAGTGCTGTACAAGACGACTATATTGAATATTAAGTCGTAGAAGTGATCTAGAATGGGGGGGTAGGGATGCCCTGAGCCGGACCTGCCTTTATTCTACATCTAGCTGTTGTATGAAAGCTTGCTAATGCAGGCAAATCTGAGACACACTTCCACACACAGTCGTATTTTGCCTCTAATCCCTTTTTGCATTTTAGCACTTCTGCATAGCTTTGGGGATTAACACTGGTATGGCTGGCCTGCCCTGAGCAATGGTAGGAAAGGAAATTAAGGACTGGTAGAGGGCAGACATCCGGCTGACATGAGTTTGCCTGTGTGTTGATGCATGTGCTGTGAGCTTACATACTTTGCATTCTATTCTGATGACTACTATGTAATGGTTGCTGGTACATCCGCACAGCATGGAACAGGCATGTTTTGTTTGGGAGCTAGCACTTTTTCCTTACTTTTGCTGAGCAGAACGCAAAAAAAAAAGTCAATCGACTGCAGTTTTGATACTGTGTTCCCAGTAGTGTTCTGACAGGCGTATGTGTGTTGTGCTTTTCACAGGAAAATGCAATTTTATGATAAAAACCCATTCACGGCTATGCTTCAGTTCTCGAGGTGGTAGGATTTTAAGTGCCCGTATATAAATGCCACTTTTTTTGTATTTGTGCAAAAGAATAACTGTTAGTGGCAGATCGTCCTCAAGATGGATTCCTAACTGTTGTGCACGATCCCCAACGTCAAATTGTTTCTGCTCTCTTAGCCCCATATCTGGGGAAAAGCATTGCACACAGTCACATATGTTCATACTCGGATACATGTCTGTGGTTTTATAATGCAGTGAAATATTTACATTTTACATGATATCAAGGGAATAGGCTAAATGAGCCGTGAAGCCCTCCATAGGGCTCTTTAACTTTTTAGAAGTACACATGGACAAATGCCATCGCATTTCCACAACACGTATATATGGCTGTCGTCTCCATTTAGCAGCTACATTAAGTGCAACCTATATGGCTCAGCTACATTATGTCTCTTGTCCGTTTGTTCTTTGTTATTCTGCCATTGTTTGCTTGAAGTAATTTTAAAGGCCCGTGTTACACGCAGGCCACTGACTACAATCCTCCTACTGGTATTCTGTTTCTATTCCCTCCGTCACTGATGTCATCAGTCTGGGTCACTTGAACTGTAGTCGGGTGGACATTGATTTTACTTTCATTTTCCTGACGCACATTGTTTGACATCCTGCTGAAAATTATAGTTTTGGCTTAAAACCTATCGCTGTATTTCAGAGCTCTTTTTGACATTTTTCAATTTTAGTTTCTCGGTGGAAAAAAGAAAATTGGAACAAGGACAATTCTGAATCAGCAGGTCACTTTTAAAAATTGGAAATCAGCTAAAAAGAGTCTCTAGTCATGACGTATGGCTGCCGCATGTAACATCTGAGCAATACTCCCCATGTGTTCTCTGTCCATTACTCAACTCGTGTAGAGATTCTATGCCGATGCCCTGGTAGAGAAAGGTTCTCTACCAAGTTCTGCTCCACTTGGTTGTTTTTGTTTTTAGTTTAACAAACCGTTTGCGTTTCAATATGCACGTTTTGTCTCGACGGCTGGATGGCTTTGCTGACTTAACCGTCTAGACGCTCTTCTTCAAGTGCTGCCATTTGTTTGTTTTTTCTTGTTGCCTATTACCGTTCTGCCATCCATTTCTTAGCAGCTCAGCTGTGCACTGCAATAAAAGACTGAAAATTGATGAAACCACTGAGACACATTGCTTCAAATGTTCTTTTGAGGAAACAATTGATTACTCACCTTATTCACTCAGCAGAAGCGCCACGAGACAACAGCATTTGGACAAGTATTGGGCATATGGTTTTACTTCTTTAAATGTGCCTCGTTGGGTATTCAAGCAGTAAGTCAGGGTAGCATGAGTGCTGCGCTGGCCACGGGATTATTGTGGCTTGCTACTCCGTGGTGGTAGTAGTGGGGCGTCTGCCGTTGCCTGTGGCCACATTGTTGAAATTGAATTTGAAGAGTGTGTGTGTGCTCTGCTGCCTGTTTTTGAAGTGACCGTTATCCATCCTATTTGGAAGCACTGCTGTCATATCGCACACCTGGTGGTTTTAAAAGCTCTCCTGCTGAAAAAATATGCTTTTTTTTTTCAAGCCAAATGTTTCAGGAAACAATCGTTTGTGTTCCACTGTGTCTGTTCAATAGATTCCATCCGACGTACGAGCACGTTTCAATACACACTTGTGCTGGCTTTTTCATTTAAAAAATCCAGCCATGTATCCTGCTGGATTACACTCAAATAGACACCCGGTTGTTGCTCAGATGCTGTGGTAGACAAGAACGCGTGTTACCATAGTGACAGTACTTGCCAAAGACGGTGACTGCGGTAGCTTGAGGAACATTTTTACCTGAATTATAAACGACAAAAGGCAGTTAGTGCCTTCACCACGCCGATAAACCTAAACTGACAGTAACTAGTGACATCACTTGGCTTAACGAACTGTTCGACACCCTGTTGTTCATGTGCCCTTGACTCCACCATCCTGCCTCCTGCTTCCATTGTATGCATTGGAACGTATTGAGCGGTGAATGAGCCATGTTGTTTTGCGCACACGCTCCACAATCCTGCTCGAGGTGCTCACACAAGCAAACGGAAGGATCGGTTAATTGTGCTGCAGCTTGGACACGAGCCTTGGCCCTGAAGGTGCTTTTAAAAGGGAAAACTCAATACTGGCATTGTTGACTGATTCATGACTCACTCATTGCTCTCCATATCCTCCGAGATCCCAGCTGTGGAGCAATTTCATCAGATGTTATATATGTAATTTAAAAGCTTTTACTTGAATTAATTTGTTCACACGTTACATTTCAGTTTCTGCCCCGGAGATACAAAATGCATTTAAATCTTGTCGATCGAGGGAACATTTAAGTACAATAATATATATATATATATATATATATATATATATATATATATATATATATTTTGTTACTGTGTGAAATTTAAATTATACCTTGATATGAATTTTGTTGCGAACAGCCCAGCCACCCTGTGATGAATGAATAGCTAAATTAAACTTTGCTTCGTTGCTTCTTTCATTATTTGTCCTGCATCTTCCCTCCGTACCTCTGAGCTGATTTTCCAGTCGGAGCATGTCCTCTCTGCTGATTAACAGCATCTGCCTTTCCGTAGTCTTGTGGGGCAGGGAGAGGGATGGAGAAGAAAAGAAATACAAAATACACTCACTTTTCTCACTTGTGGCCTCCTCTGAGTGGTCTTCCTCTTACTATCCCTCCCTTTTCCACTTTCACTTCTTCCTCTATCTTGCTCTCAATCTCATTCCCCAAATGTTAGCCCCATTTCCCTCCCAGGTCTCCTCATTATGTAGGTGTTGAGAAGTTGAGAACACACCGAAGGCGTTGTGGGTTGAAGGCTCATCCCAGATATTAACAATGAAGGATGGAAAAAAAAAAACTGTCTTTCCATGGACATAGTTAATTCAACAAGTCAAATTCCCTCCTGATACATGGGTAGTATGTTCAAGAGTGTGATTCAGTAATGCACATGTCCCTGAAGGTGGGCGTGCTAACCAAGCACAAGCTGCAAGGTGGCTGCAATCTCTTATTTGTCACATTGATCAAATCAAAACGACCATGGGCAGGTGCTATTGCAGTCAGACTGGTCCAAACACAAATCATATTTGCCAATGAATCGTCATTTGCAGTCCAGCAACAGACACTTGCTTGACTCCTAAGTAGGCATGACTTGATTCAATCCATCTCCCCCACCCCCGCCCCTCACACACAACCACGCACCATCCATCTCAATCCGCTATCTCATCTGTTGATCGTCGGTTGCCATTTCCGTGATGGAAATTGCAGAGAGGTTGAATTGGCTTGCCAAAAAGGAAGGATGATTATAGGACGATTCGTCACAAGGTTTCCATCTTGCATGCTGCTGACTGGGGTCAGATCATCATTTCCTATTATATGATCTCTGACTACCTGTTGACATGACAGATTTATTTTGCCTGGCTATAATATGCTTTCTCAAAGTACCTCATAGCTGGTGCACAAGCGACAACCTTCAAACCAGGAGGCGTATCCTTCTCGACTCCTTTCTGCCATCCCTTTTTTAGCCTTTTGAACTCGACTAAATGCAGTTAGATGGAGTCCCCATGTCCTCCTGTCTATAGGACTCCTGGCAGCCTCCAGCCTGCAACGTCGACTCTTTACTACTAGTTTATAGAAACATGGAGTACCTCTTCAGTAGCTCGTCTCCACCACTTTTCCCACACTCAAACTTCCACCCCTTCCTAACAACTCTTCAACTAGCCTAGCAACCGGGCAATTCCTCTCATTTTGACAAGCGCGCAGAAATTGACAAAAAGCCATGTTGAAAAATGCCCCTGTCGGCTCTTTTCCTCCCCTTTCCCCCACCCCCTCCCCCTTCCTCATTCTCTCACTCTGTCAGCACAGGCAGGGTCTGGGAGGACAGAAATGGCTTTTTGAGTGACACGGGCTGGCTGTGCCATTTGCCGTGTCAACTGGTGAAAGAGGATAGAAAAGGAGGTGAAGACAAATGATGATGGCCTGGCTATGATTGTCCCGCGCCCTTCTCTCTTTCACCCGCCATCTTCCCCCTCTCGAGGTCATTGAAGTCCAACTAGCACAGCCACAATGCCAGAAGGTGTAGAAATGTTTTTCTTTCCTTCCCCATCATCTGCGATAAAGCTGTGTATCATTGGGTTTTCTTTCAGTTGTTTTCTCAGACTGACAGAATGCTTGTGTTGAGGTAATACTTGAAATTAAATCTGTCAGAGCAAGTGGACATCTCAGTCGGTAGTGTAGGCTAGAAGTGCATAATGAACCAAAGCATCATCACAATTATCCTGTATCTTAATGTCCGCGTCTGATTTGGCGTGCTGTTCCCAATTCCTCCATTTTGAACATTGTCCTTTTTGAATCAAAGAAAACTAAACAAATAAAGAGATGTTTTTTGGGTTGCCCATTTTCTGATGTTGTCAACCAGTCCTCACTCTGTGTTTGACCAGACTCCAGCTGGGTTTTGTCCAACTAAAGTTGCCCTCATCAGCGACAGCAGTCAGTGCACTGAAATGGAAGAATCATGTCACCCCACTGCTTTCTCTACATGGGGCCATGGCACTCCACCGTAGTTTGGTCATTGCAGCCACAGAATCATGCATATTTAAAATCCCATTATGAAATCCTAAATGGATTAATAAAGCTCTGGTAAGTGGAGCATGAGTGAAGAAACCGCTGCTCATGTGGTGGATTTCACTGTACAGAGGTTTTACACAGCATTTTTTACATGTCACCACTGTGATGGTTCAGGAGGATACATACTCCTCGACAAAAGCAGTGCTTGGGGACAGCGTGGCGTTGTTATTTCCTTCTCCTCGCGGCTGTACTGCTCAGTGATTGCAAAATAATGGCCATTCTTTATTGGTTATGTACTCCAAGGTATATTTGTAAATGGATCTGAAGGAAAGCAACACTGTCATTTTGGAAGGTAATGTGGCTTAATGCCCTGCCCAGTCATTTGGACCACCCCTAAATGTGCTCAATGTAGCTTGACTGCTCCCACCAAGCATGCACTGCTTCAGGCAGCGATTTGAAGATTTGGACTCTTACCTCTCATTGCTTTCCAATACCCTCGGGCCTCAAGATGCTGGACGTCTCAACCCAGAACACAACGCCTTTCTGGCAACTAAGTGAACAAATGCTTGAAAATCAAATGACAGTATCCATTCCAACGTGTCCAGAGCTGCAATTAATTTTGCGTTGCCCTCCCCTTTTGTTTTCATTTAGATCGGTAGGAGCCAGGTGGCGTGGACAAAATAAGAAAACGGTTCCAAAGTAATAACTTTCACATTGCTACGTGGCATTTGTTTTCAACTGCCGTTCAATAACTCGCAGCCCAGTTCAATTTGTGTTTTCCCACCTGCACCCTCTCGGCGCCCAGTTAAGGGGAATTATATGATATTAGTAATATTACAAATGTCGCTCAATATTCATCGACCGGCATGCCATGTTGCCCCACTCTTAAAAATGAGATGGATTGTAGTTATTGCTGTTATTGATTTTAATAACCAGGCTGTTAAGGCCCAACGCAGAGTCTTGCTCAGACACCTCCACTGCTGCGTGAGCGCTGTGCTGTTCTTTCATCTGGGTAACAAAGGATAATATATAAACGATCTATAAACTCATTTAACTACAGGTTTAGCGTGATTAGGTTTGCCGACTATTACAGTTTTTCTTTTTTTTTTCTTCAAACCGACATCACAGGACCAGGGGAAGCCAGGTAATGGACTCAAATGGGAGGCCTTAGCCATGCACAGTGTTTTAGTTGAAGGATCAACACTATTGATCTGTTAGGGCACAGAGTGAGAAACTGATGTTGAACGTAGTCCGTCATTTCATAGCCAGCGGTCTTACATTACTCAATGCCTCTGACCCTTTCATTGCGCTGGTGCCTGTCAAACCCCTATGGTGTCTAATTGTTGTACATGTTGTGGCTTTGTGGGGGAAAGTAAGTTCACGAAGGTCAGTGAGCATCATAAAGGCCTGCAGGTTCCGACCAGAGTCAATTTCCTTTTTGTACAATTCAGCATGACCTTGTTTGTGTGTACTTTTTAATGGGTTACAACTGTGTCTGATCAATGCTGAAAATACATTTCAAACTGCAATCTGAGAGGATAATGGCTGAATTCACTAGCTCATTGACTTTAATGGATAGTTCTCCCACTCTACATACCTCCTGAGCAAACAGCCACCAAATGATAAAAGGATGCAAAGTCATTCAGTTGTTTCAGATTGTGTGTCACTAGCAAAGGGACAAATTTGTTTTGACAATATGCCACTTAAAATGCCTGGCGCAGTCCTGAACACCCCCCCCCCCCGGCAGGAGATCTCTCTATAATTTATTGCTTTAGTGTGGTAGTCTACTGTAGGTCATTGGCAGAGGACAACCGCTCTGATCGACTCACTATTGACCTCTGCTTTTTCTCTCTCCATCTTTGCTCCGACTGCTTTTCTGTGAAGGGTCATACGTCTTTCAAAGCCCTCCTTTGAATGACTGTTCTCCCTCTGCATCTCTTTCCTCACTTGTGTGTGTGTGTGTGTGTGTGTGTGTCTGTATATATGGCCTAACATACCCTTTTGTCAACATATTAACTCTTACTAAGGAGGGACCACAAGGAAAAATAGCCGCTACTATCTTGTACATTTTTGCTGTTAGCATTTTTCACCATTCTCTCAGCAATTCCCCCCCGGTACGCATGGAGCGGACATGTTTTGATCTCAGCTTGAAAGGCGAGTGAGTCCAGGCTATAATAACAGATTCAATAAGGCTAGCAGGTAACGACGCCTGACCGTGTTGTCTCCCGCCTGCATGAACTGGATGCACATCTGACTTATGCAGCCGGCTCCTCCATCTCTTTCCTTTTTTAACCCTCTCCACCGACTTCCCTTTACACACCTTCACTGTCTGAACAGTGAACATCAATTATCTATTAATGAATGAAAAACTCATTAATGTGAATAAGGCAGGTGTAATGGTGGAGATCATGCTTGTTTGCCTGAGCGTTAATGACCCTGGACATTAGAGAAGCCGTTGGACTTTTCTCCCCCCCCCCTGCCACCGTCAGACATCAAGCTGCAACTGACAATGATGCATTAACCCCCCTGAGTCACATTGGTCACCCTGAGAGAGTCTACACAAATTGACACCGTCACAAACGCATTCCTGTCCAGTGTGCATGCTGCTGTTCCATTGACGCCGGATTTTCTCCTGGTGAAGTTAACACATGCATGGTAGTTTTACGTTGTGCCACACGGCTTCAATGTCGGTCGAAGTTCTTCCGCTTGAGCGATTTGTAACACCATGAGCAAAGGAGGACCAACCTTCAACATATTTGGAATAACTTTAAGATTCGTTTGAGAGAGAGAAGGTCCTGTAACTTGGTGCCTTTTCGGAGAAATTGTTATTTAATAGGCAATGTGTTATTACGAACACACACTTGCATTTAAAATGTTCCTCAAAGAAAAGTTACACTTTTTTTATATCTCAATAGTTCTTGGAAAGAAAATCTGAATCGGCAGGTTTCACCTTTTTAAAAACTCGGGAGTCTGTTCCAACATGATATTGGTGCTTTTCCCAAAAAGAAACTTGACTTTACTGTCACAGGCAAGCAAGCCAAGTTTAACTGCTTCTCCTCAAATTTAGAAAAGGTGGGCCGTTTACTCCAGAAACCGGTGGACAGGTATAAATCACTCGGATTCTGCAGCACTGGAGGCCACTGTAGTTAGTTTGCTGTGGTGCCGGTGGAAGATTTGTTTTCCTCGGTGCTACTGCTGCTATAACTGTAGACCATTGGTATGTGAGGAAGTGTCCCTCTGACACCAAGTTATTTAGTCCGCCAGATAGAGATACACTTCAACTCTGCAGTCAGCACTGTGAAACGGCAATATCCTGCTGAGCTCAGGCCCATCCATACCTTACACCACGCTGCAAATGGAGAGTTTCTTTCTTCCGCTTTTATCCTCAAATGCGCTCCATTTCCACCTGTGTGTTGCTCTTGCACAATGGACTTTGGCAACAAGTCTCCCTATATTACACACTGTAATGTTGTTTTGAGCAGATATAGCAGTTTAATAATGTATTTAACATGCATTGATGGATACTTAAGTGCCCTTATGTCTGCTTACAGTTACAGTATAGTGTGTTAATCATCTATGAGATTTTTAATGCTGCTTATTAATACTAAAGTGCTGAATGTAAAGTATAGTATTAACAGTTGTTTGATGCTCTGGTTCAGACAAACCCTGCCAGTTTCATCCCTCTTTCTTTTCTTTTTTTCTGGGATGTTTAGAGACACACTTTTGCATTGGTTTATACCATTGTATTTCACAACCCCCCTTCCCAGGCTTTACTTGATCAACATCTGACGAATGACGGGCTGTCTTGACTAACTGTCCGATAGTTAATGAAGCAACCTAGTTTGGATTTGGTGCCAGAGGTTTGGCTCTTGGCTGGAGCTTAGCTGTCCTGCTAGATTGCTAAAGCCGGGACGGTCAATAACCGGCTCACACGGGAGTCCCACCGGCTTAGGACAGCCGACAGGGAAGCTTCGCCTCATCCACCCTCATTTCATTCTGGAAATCCCACTGGCCTTGTGTTGCTGATATTGTAGTCTATTTCCTCCAGGTTTTTAGAATATGTTTTGTGTGGAGATTGTGATAAAAGGAAATATCATTGCTAACCAGCAGACTATGCTCTTTTTTAAAATTTTTTTTTTTATATCTGCTTGAGAAAATGTGTTTTTCCCTCTGACTTGACTTGTCAGCTACTAGTGTCTTTTTCTCCTTTTCAAGATCACCCGGTGTTTTTCAATGGATACGTTATTTGGTCGTGTGTGTTTGAAACTTTTAATAGGTCAATCATTTTAACTGATGTCAATAAAAACAGGACCGCTCTCACTGCGCTCGTTTTGCCACTGTTCGATGGTCAGTGACCTCT
>JBAMJR010000053.1:9312500-9542500 GCA_038501785.1 Myoxocephalus aenaeus
GTTCTGCATCCGAACTGAAATCTCTGTGGAAGGATTTGGAGAGCTTTTACAGAATGATTGTAAATCATCCGCCATATGGAAGCAAACAGGCAAATGGGACATTTGAGTGTGTAATGCCCCCCTTTTGAACTGTGATTAAACTACTTCAGCTGATGAACGTTTATTAGACCTCACCTGCCAAGCACAATGCTGATCAGGGGGTCAATAGTCTTCCACTCATTCTACAAAGGCAGCTAAAATGACAGTTGTATCTCCCACTTTCGTTTTTTCATGGCGATAATAGTTTACGGAGCTTTTAGTGTGCAGACTTTATTGTTCTCAAGGATTCAAAGATTCTTTATTGTCCTTATTATTGCATACAACTTCATAACATCTTGTTTTAGTCCGGCATTAGAGCTTTTTATTTCAAAATTGTCATATTTTATTTATTTTTTTCAGCTAGTGTGTGACTGTTGTGTTTAGCTGTCAAGTGTTGTTTTATTTTTGTTTTTGGGATTTGCTGCCTTTCGTGGCCGTTGGTGACAGTTAAGTAGGTTCTAGCCTCTTTTTTTTTTTCGGGCACCCATTTTGACATTCGGGTGCTCGAAGGACCGGTGCTGCTGTACTAGCCTTGTTATGTAACTGCTCCTGCACTTAGAGACAAAGAGAGATAACATGGGGTGAGTATCTGAGGTAGCAGGGAAGGAGAGTAAGAAAAAGCAGATCAAACGGAGGCAGATGAGGCGTGAGTGAACTTGTGTTGCATCACGGCCAGGACCTGGCTGCTCTTGTATTTCAAGGAGTCTTTACTGCACCTTTTTTACATGTTACAGACAAGTACTTGACTTACTATTAACGTTATTATGTAATATATATATATATATATATATATATATATATATATATATATATATATATATATATATATAAAAACAACCTTTCTACATGATATATATATACTTTTGGATACAAATAAGATTGTTTTTATTTTTCTTTGAGTCATTGCTGGATTGCTGTGCCACTGTTGTAGCAACCTTGTACCTCATACACCTTATACCTCATACGTCTTGTAGTCATTTTTCAATCTGCCGACGGCTTGATGGATCTAGAAAGTGGAAATATATGTATGTCGCTGCTATATGCCTAGGTTGTCAGTTTTGAGCTTAATAAAAGAGCAGATTATGTATTCATTAATAAAAGTGTTTTACTTTAGTTGAGAACAAGGCAGAGCAGTTTACAAACTTAATTCCCCTCAGATTTCCCTTGTGGCTGAAGGGCTAAGCAGCCCGCGTCTTAATCGCTTGACTTCTCCCTATCTCTTCTGCACACCTGCCCTCTCACTTTCTCGCTGACTGAGAGGCTTTAGAGTAGGATGGAAAAAAAATTATAAAAAAATCGATTGATTTTTCTTCTTCTTTTCTCTCTCTTCTTTCCCAGGTCGTCCATCACTTATGAAACAAAAATGTAATGAATAGATAATTAGCCTGAATAGGCAGAACTTGGTTATAGTGCATCGTGGGAAATGTTGGGAGATCTTTCCTACTTTGTCAGCAGGGTTAGCCATTTCACTGCCCTCATTTGTTAACTTAAGGGAATTGCAACTTCGCTGTCACTAATTGCAAATGATTTACATCACACACACACACACACAAAAAACTAGAATGGCAAAATTTGCAGTCTTAATGAATGTCGAAGTGCATGCACCACACTCATTTAAAGCCAACTCTTACCGTTTGTGCAGACCTTGGGATTTCTACAGTGCAGAGTTTTAGTGTTTGCAATTTGACACAGAAGTTGCCACTATTGAAAACACAGGCGTGCTTGAATGAGAATGTCAAGGACAGTTTGGCCTCAATGGGCACTAAGACCAGAGCCCACGACCGGCTGTTTGTGTTCAACCAATGTGTTTCCGCGCTGCCCCGACCAGATCCCGCGGATTCCTCTGTTGATCCTCAACAAAGGAATGGAACAAGATCTCTGTGTGTGTGTGTGTGTGTCAATACAGAGCTCCATTGATGGGTCTATTTAAAAACAGTGGTGTCTCCTCGCAGGACACCCCCACCTTCACTTCATTGCTGTAATTGAATCTCCAACCTAATCTTGGACACAGGACACTAACTTTTCTTCCTCTCCTTCCTCTGCTCTATTCTCCTCTTCCAGGTGGAAGTTGAAGTGGAGAGCATGGACAAAGCCGGCAACTTCATTGGCTGGCTGCACATCGAGGGTTTGAATCTGTCGGTCGCGCTGGTAGAAAACGCTCTGTCCAAGGTCCACTTCACAGCAGAGCGCAGCAACTACTACAAGACCCTGGTGTCAGCCGAGGATGCGTGCCGAGAGAGGAAGGAGAAGGTAGGACTCATCTACATGCTGCAAGA
This sequence comes from Myoxocephalus aenaeus, assembly GCA_038501785.1. Taxonomy (NCBI): domain Eukaryota; kingdom Metazoa; phylum Chordata; class Actinopteri; order Perciformes; family Cottidae; genus Myoxocephalus; species Myoxocephalus aenaeus. The sequence continues at coordinate 9,314,855 of JBAMJR010000053.1, forward strand.
GCGGCAACTGCTGTGCATCCTCTTTAAACTTTGTCAACACTCCCAAGCTTCCAAGTGGTGAAAGAAGCACCTCGATTTATTTACCCACCTTCAACAAAGTGATGCTTCAGCCTTAAAATGACTATTTGTGTATCAATTACTCAGTGTTATACCTTGAATTCTTTAACAGAACTTAGTTTTTCGGTGAATGGACAAGCTGAAAAGCGGAGTAAATCTTCTGTCTCCACCATCTTGTGTGCTGACTCTCAGTGCGCATGCACAGGCATGAGACGGTTGTGGCAGAAGTGTTCTTAATTAATAGAAAGATTTTAGTGAAAATGTGGTTGGGAAGAAGTGAGCATATGACTGGATAAACAAGACTTTGAGAGAGTATTTACTTAAATTCATCAGGGATTTACTATTCTGTGAAAGATGAGGTAATTGAAATACAAATGGTGACTTACTCCCTTTTTAAAGTTAGACTTGGGTATCCAGACATCTAGCATTGCATTATTTGGAAAAGGTTAAGGCTCCAGATACATTTCTTCAATAGCATTATCATCCAGCATAGGCCATGATGTAATGTTTCTCGGGGCGCTATATAGAACAACTGAACCTTGTCGCCGCATCCAGCATCCCAGGGGTACCAGATCAGGATGGACTTCCCTGCTGCCTTTCACATCCCTGATCTATTGTGTACCCCGTCTGTCTGTCTGGGGACATATTTGAGTGTGCGCTGCATAAAACTCTCTCTGTCAGAGTGTGTTCCACTGTCTTGCCAAGCTGCACGACTAGCCGGCTCCCTTCCACCTTCAACATCAGGACGTGTTAGCAGTTCATTAGTAGAGGTATAGATGCAGTCGACGGGAATGGAGATCAGAACTGAGAGGAGAAAACATAAAGCTCTCTGTTCCAATAAGTGAACAAACAGACGCACTCTTCCAGGGGTCGGCGACAAGATGCTTCCCTTGGCAACAACCGACTCTTCCCTCGACAGCAACTTCCCTATTGTCCCTTGGAAACTTCCACACACTGCCCTTGTCAAAGGCACAGCCCATCCCCCTTATCAGCATGACAGCCAATTAAGACAGGTGGTGCTGCGACCTTTAGCTTCCATTAATACAAAACTGAGCTTTTTTTTCTTTCTTTTCTCTCACCAGAAAGTGGGTATCCATATGAAGGTAAAATATCTGGCGTGACACCCCATTTAATCATGAAATAAACAGGTTGTGCATTAAATGCATGCAGACAATAGCTTTAGTTAAAGCTCCAATAATGTGGAGACACTCCATCTGGGGGTGAGAATAGCCACATATTTCCCCGTTATCATTGCAGCTCCCCTCCCTCAATGGGAGTCCTTTGATGGATGGAGGCGTCTCTCGCACTGATCCTGATCTCGCCCTGAATTTTCATTATGGCTCCACGAGTCACCCCTGCCAGATGCATGAAGTGCCTGGCCAGCTGTCATCCTTTCTCTCCATCTCTGTAACGTATTTATTTTACCCTCTCTTCCATTCGCTCTCTTCCACTCACGTCTACCTATTTGGGTCCTTAAGGAGACACAAATGCCTCCTTTGCCCATATAAACGTGATGTATTGCCAAAGCCAAGATGGGGCTGTGTTCTTTTCCGCTTCTCTTTAATCTGTCATGTTCATAGTTAGTGTGTTTCTAGTGTCTAGTGTTTCTAGTGTCACTGTAAATATCGATATTGGGGAAAAAAAATGACGTGACACTGAGGGCATAACATGTTATATTTTAAATAAAATATAAACATAACAAGGCCAATGTTGTGTGAGTGCAAAACGAAGAGGCTATTTCTACTAGAAACCTTTACGCTGTGTGTGCTCACATTGGTTGTATAGTGTCAATGTTAATGACAACGTCAAAATCGGCCCACCCACAAAGCATGATAAACGAGACTTGGTCCATGTTTCAAGACAAGTCTGTAGAGTTGTTAACATCCCTTCCAGACCCCTGGATAGAGAGGCGGGTTGGTGGCATGAAGCCCCGTCCTTCCTCGCAGAGCACTTAGTCCACGGCCCCTGGAAGCGGGGGAGGTCCGGACGAGGAGTGCCGCAAAGGGTGAAGGTGGTTAAGGTCACACTGGGCCTCGCTCCAAGCCGACTTAGAGCCGGTTGCAGCGAGGTGTTTAAATATATTTCTGCTCATTATGAAACTGTGGCCTACCTCCACTGTCTCAGTAATTCATGGGAAACACTAATGGCTAAAACATGACAACGACGACCCACAAATTATGTTCAATCAGAGCGAATGAGATGAGAAACAAGAAGGCAACACTGTGTGAGTGAGAGGAGATGGGGCTATTTGGGCACTGCAGGTGTGTGTGTGTTGCAAGTGGCTGTCGGAGAGAAGAGCGAGCGAGAAAGGCCAGCTGGTACCGATGTATCAGTAGTTCGGGAAATGTTCCAAGTATTTACAATCGATACTTAATCAATATTTTTGACAACACACAGTTCATACTCTCCTTTTCTTCCTATTGGCCTCCCTGTTTTTCTCCAAACTGCTCTCCATCTGTATCTTTTTTCACAGTGGTGAAAGAGAGCTACTGCTCTTGAGAGCGGGTGCGCAGGTGAACATTCTGCCCTGAATTACATTATTAAAAAAAAGAAGGAAAAACCTTGCCAGCGATGTGAGCACACCGACCCTGCCATGTTAAATCTGACTGCAGCAAGACGGCACATTCCTGACTCCACTGATGCCAATTCCACGACCGGTTTCCAACCGGCGTCGAGGCAGACCGACTTCCACCACGAGGTTATGCCTTGATCCAACCCGAGTGCAGACCGGGGCCGCGAGAACAGACGACGGGAACGGGGCCCCCCCACCCCCTCGAGTAGACCAGACGGACCGTGGTTATGTTTGATGTCAGTTCGCCGCAGGCACCGGTGCGCACATCAACCACAGCCCGATACGTTTGTGCGCGCGCACTGGAGCGTGTGCTGTGTGAATGGAGCACAGGGAAGTCTGTTGTATGTGCGTGTGAATGCATAGTATGCAACTTGAAGGCACACAAGGTGCGACTCTGTGTTCTAATTAACCCGTAGAGACCATCTCGGGAAAAGCTGAGAGCTTTGAATTTTTTATTTTTTTTTCCCGTCTTTCTCTTTTGAAGTCATCGGTTGGTCCTTTGTCTGTGTGAAGGATGCGGAGGCTAGGTAGGGCAGATTGCATCTCCCGTTCTTCCTCTTTTCTCAGTGCCCTCTCTTTACTGGCCCTACGGCTGTGGATATGGAAGACATCAGTGGTACTGCTGTGTCAGGCGTCCCTGCAAGAAAACAAGGTTGTCGTATTGAAGCGGACTCGGAGGGTGTGTGTACGCACACACACACACACACACACACACGCACATGCACTCATTAAAGAAAACTTTGCGTTGGTGGTCCAGCAGGGACCCAGGACAACAGCAGGGATTGAGGCTTTCTGCAGGAGCATCCTGTACCAAAACTGCTTAGGTCGAGTGACTTAAGTGAATATGAGTTTTTGCTACAATGAGACCAATGGGACACAGTGATTGTGTTCTAAATGAAGCATTCCAAAGGGTTTGAAAAAGAGCCTTTTCTGGAGCTCAGCAGATTTTAATCTTGCGCATCAGCATCTCTTGGAAACAATATTTAGTCCTCACAGCGAACACACACTGACGGCTCAAGTTGTAGGCCCGGACACATTCCTAATTCTGTTCCCCATTACGTTTATTTATAGCGAAGCTATTGTTTACATAAATCTCTCCAAAGTGTGTCGCCCTGTCAGAACCTATTGTTGTGCTTTCAGTGCTAACGTTTACACGATGGGGCGACAATACAGAACCTGACAGACACTGTATTAACTTATTTCACGTTCTTTTAACAATGAGGAGGTTGTTGCCAAGCGATGCTCATGCCCTCTTCTTAAATCTCTTGCCTGTTTTTTGCAAAGCATTTATTTATATATATAATATACTTACGCACAAATGCTTTGCAAAAACAGGCAAGAAATATATATATTTATATATGGATGGATGCTCCTAGGGGTAGAAAAACAAATGCTTGCTTACCAGGCAAATCTGTAAACACAAGTTGTTGCAAAAACACTGCATTCCGTCTTTGTAATATGAGACGACTCATTGCAGCGATTTCATATGATGTCCCAGTATTCCCATGCTGGAGCTGAGTAAAATACATTTGACAAGCTAGCAGCGGTTTGACTCAAAGTGGTTTGGGAGCAGTGCTTTTTTTCGACTGCAGAGACACTTGCCGGGCCTTTTTATTCAGGTTCTGATCAGGTGTCCCTTGTCAATATTTGCCTGTGCCTCCAAAGGAGGCGTCTCTGTGAACATTTTGAAAGCAAACCATTTGAAACCAAATAGGATGAGGAGGTGGTGTCAATGAGAGGGACGTCTCTGCAAGTCGGAGCTTTTAACCGTCCTCCAGTGTTGAAAGCGCGCGTGCCTTTTTGGGGCGTACGTCGACTTGAAAGAACAGAACCTAATGGCTGAACCCACGCAGAAGAAGGGAGCGTGCCGGTAATTGCAGTGGCCCAATTATTAAGAGGGGAGTCAACTCTGGGCCCTCAATAATAACCAGACTGTGCTTTCTGTTGAGCAAGGGTTTCTTCTCCGTGTAATTACCCAACCTTGAAGGAGATTAACGCACTCCGATGGGTTTCGGAGTGGGAGAGAGGAAGATGGAAAAGAGAGTGAACGGCGAAAGACAGAGGATACGACAACCCCTGTTAGAGATATTTCATGTCACAGGACTCTCTTCCTTTCATCAGTGCCCGCCCCCTTTCCTTCAGTCTCTTTTAACCTCTTCATATGCTCACCCTCTTCATTTACACCCAAACCCCGCACACCCCCTCCTCTTTTTCCCACTGCTCGTTCAATTAATCATCTTTGAATGCCTTCTTATTAACCGGATTAATGTCTTCTCGGATGCCCTGTGTCATGCCCTTGTTCCCCTCAGCTGATCACAGTTTTTTTTTTTTGCATCGTGGAGGACGGTTCCTTCTTTGGCCTGGACTGTGGTCAGTGCGAGTCAGCCAGCTGAATGACTTGTACCCTTTTTGAGAGGAAAAATAAAATAAAAAGTAAAATCCCTCAGAAGCATAAACCCATACTGTTCCCTATACTTTAGCCGTCCATCAAAGACACTCGTCAAAGTACTTGAAGCAGCATCGTTTTGACATTGAGCCTGGTGATGTGTCCTTGACGGAGCATGATTGAAGTACATAATCGTGTTTCAGCGTTCTCTTTTTTTTTTTTTGGGGGGGGGGGTGGAATCCTGAGTTGCAAGTTCCGCCGACTTGACTGTCAGTTCGCCCAAGGGCCTGCTCAGAAGTATGCATCAACACATGGCTCAGACCGACCATTTCTGTGCTCCAAAGCAAATCGCAGCGCTTTGATTTGCTGCGATTTGGCTGACGAGCATTGTAAGCAAGTCTGATTATCGGTACGTTGCAATTTTATTTTCCTTTTTTTTTTATTCACTTCAATTGCCTCTGGCTCGCCCTCTCAAGGGTCAAGCAGCCTTGCCTTGTAAGCCAAACACCTCGCCATCTAACCAAAGAGTGTGCATAAAAGCAGCATCTCCCTGTCCTCCCATCTAAGCTGCGCTCTCTCACCAGTCAGCACAACACACACACCTGGCCAAACAGGAACACGCTGCGGATGAAGCAAGATAATTGGGCTTTTAGCGAAGCCGATTCGCTCGTGTCTTTGAGTTCAGGCCGAAGGGAAGTTTGGCCTCACTCTCAAGGATTAGCGACGGTTTGGTCCCCCACTCCCGTTTTACCATGAAACGCATGATTCATGCGATGGAAGGCCATTTCCTGTTACATATGAGTATTCTCAGTCTTCTGTAAATAATCAACCTAGAATTACATACAAGCAGCTTTTCTTGTTTTCCATGGATGACAGTTCCTTTGCTATTAATACCATGCTCAGTGCTTTCCTGAGCCCCGAAGCCATTGAAATGCTTTCTGGGTTGCAATCTTTTTTACTCTTCTCCTTCCGATTTTTCTTGGCCTCTCATAGTGAAATAACCAGGTGGTAGGCACAAGGCAATATCGTAGAAAAATGCTGTGGATTATTATTATTAATAAAGTAGCTCATCTATGGAGGCTTCAAATGAAATAAAGTCAATTTGACTCTGTTCCTGACTCTACCCACTGTTTCTCCAATTTAGACATATTTTAGCCAAATCCCATTGCTGCTACAGCAAATTATCTTATCTCAACGTCAACCACTTCGCCGTTGGTCCCTGGCTGGGCTCACTTCGCAGAGAGGTTTTGGGGCGAACGTGGAATCATTACCGTTATTACTTTTCTCACACAAATTGCATTAGGCCTCGTGAAGAATTGAGCCTTAATGGCATTTTAGGGGTAAACAGGAAGATTGCACCTGTATTACCAATCACGTCGTCCCTCCCTTCTATCTCTCCATCTATTGCTTACTGTGATTCAAGAAATGGAGGCGTCAACAACGTCCATGACAGAAAGTGATATATATTAATGACACTGTGGGGATACCTGTCCGGCCTTTTTGAGAGGAAACTGTAATGACAGAAGAAGCTCCTCCTGCCGGGAAGAAAATTAAATGTCCCAGCTCCTTTTGAAAGGATTGAGGAGAGACTTGGTCACTTTTGAATATTAATATTATGAAGTGTCAGGTAATGCCAGATGGATTTCTTTGATAACGCATATCTAAAAAGAGACATTTTCATTGGCTTCTCTTCTCTGTACAATACGCTGTGAGAAATGCTGAACGAAATATAATGCAATATGTCTTTGCAGCTTTGGTTATATTTTCAGGGTCGCAAGTAGAGCTCATTTTGTTCGTGTTCCCTCAATTCCTTCGTTGAAGGGTTTCAGAATAGTCTATTGTTGGGCTTTATATGAGCAAACTTTATCTGCTTATATAGCTCCAAGTCCTGATTCAACTCCCATGTTATGTACCTGTAAACTACAGGGCAGAATGATACATGCTCTACATATATTAATGGAGAAAAAGTAATGCCCGTAGATGTATTTCAGTCTTTACGAGTATTGTTTCTTTAATGACGGGGGTTTAGTTATACACTGTATTAAAGTGTCAACCATGAGCACAGGCCTTTTTCCTTTTTTTTTTAAATACCAGAAAACTAATGGGAGAATAAAATAGTATCGGTAGCGACGTTTTTGCTCCGCCATCTCAAAGACAGAGGGCCAGGAGAATCATTATGCCCCTGGTGATTTTGCATTTTTCTGCCCTTTCTCAGATGGGCTAAAACGGTGCCAAAAGTTACAGTACATCACCCGTGCACCTTTGGGCAATCTATTTATGCTCGTGTCGCTCGTGTTTCGAATTGAACACGAGTCTTGGCTTCTCTTTGGGTCAGCATTATCCATTTGCCACACTGGAACACAGTGCTTTAACTGTAAGTGTCAAAGAACGGGTTCGTACAGTCGGATGACTCACGGGGCAGCCGTCCTCCGCCTGCTGCGGTCAAATCATCATCTGGACCAGCTATTTCTGTGCTCCTTTCAAAACGAACGTGTGTTTTTTTTTTTTAGGCACTAAGCAGAATCTACCACTACGACTGATGAAGATTATGATGATTATGTTAATCCTCAGAAACCAGAGCACAATACAGCGCAATGCCTCTGCAGCATGAGCTAACTAACAGCGTGTCAGAAAATTACTGATGATTCTAAAGAATATGCTTCAAGCGCTTCTTTTTTTTTTTTTTGGTTGCTATACTGTATTACCACAGCATCTTTGCATCGGTTTAATAAAGTACAGTGTAATGTCATCAGTATTTATTAGAAGAAGAGTCCAGTGAGTTTAAAAAAAAAGAGCTCGACGGTGCCGAGCGACGCCCTTTAAGGCAGCAGAACACTACTATCAGTGGCTCGGGAGACCCCCCATCCCATCCTGGAAATCATCAACACATTCAGTGCGTGAACGTTTGACCCCCATTGCCAGCGTGTCAATACACACACGCATGATGAAGGTTGCAGGGTTTGTTGGCAAGTGTGAAAGGACAGCAGGATCACAGCAAGGGGACGTCAGTGCCTGCAGGGTGGCCACAATGGGAGAGGTGACCCGTGTGAGACCTCACATCTCTGGAAAAGATGGAGAGGACTGTACCACACATTCCCATGCTTCTGTGTGTGTGTGTGTGTGTGCGAGCGTGCGTATTTTGTCTTTGCATTCGTATGTGCACAATGTGTGCGGAGGTGTGCTTTTGCGTGGGACTGCATACCATTATAGCTCCGTTTGTTTACTATGCCATTAATCTTTGTACGCTTGTTTACGTGCGTGAGTTCACTCCTGCCTTCACATCTCTCTTCTCGGCACGGCATGCCCGAGATGAAACCACCTACCACGCTACGGCGAAAAGCTGACGGAGGCTCTTTCGCGGGGCTATAAGATTACATAATACGATGCTCGGTGCGCTATGTACACATCTGCACACAAACAAACAAACTTGGTTGCAGATGGAGGGAGGCGCCACACACGTGCGCACACCATACTCTGACTGTCTCTCTCTCTCTCTCTCTCCTGCTTACGCGAACACACTTTGAGCATGTGCAGACCGACGGCGCAGACACAGACGTACGCATGGAAACGCTCTCCGGTGACACCCCTCCACTGTAGACGGCAAGCTGGACCCTTAGTGCCCTGAGGCAGAGAGACGGAAAGACAGGAAGAGATCAGTGGACCCAGTGATGTGTGTGTTATTTACACCCCAACCCCCAGTCTTCTCTCTCTCTCTCTCTCTCTCTCTCTCTCTCTCTCTCTCTCTCTCTCTCTCTCCGTCTTCATCCTCTTTTTTTCCCCCCAGTTCCAAGTTGCAAATTCAGCAGTCTGTCAGCTCCACTTGCAGTCTTGTGAATACACATGCAAACATTCTTCCCATCTTCATCCGCCTCGTTCTCCCTCGACAACCGAGCTTGCGCGTTCGTGCACACGGCCGTCCCCTGCAAACTGACGCGTACAAACTCGTTTTGATGAGCAAGAACCTTTAAAAAAAAAAAAAAAAAAAAAAAAAACGCACGTAATGAAGCGAGTCCATCTCAGCAGTCTCACCTTCTTGCATGCTAAATTATTCATTCACATGAGTTGCAGGATTGCACGCTGACTTTGAAGATGTCATCTGAAAAATGTGTCCAGCCTCAAGGACATCAGGACAATCCTGAGCGACACAAACCCCTTAGATGAAATATTCTACTTGATGAAGCATATAAACAGGAAGTAGGCCTTTTTTGTTGCGCAGCGTTTTGTGTGTGTGTGTGTGTGTGTGCACTTGTGCTGCTTCTTCGTTGCAGCAGTGTGCATATGGTCCTTACTGTCCTCGTGTCATTGTGCGTCTATTCACTTTAAGTTGCGTGTGTGTGTGTGTGTGTGTGTGTGTGTGTGTGCGCATGTTCTTTGTTACGTGTATGATCCTGCGCATGTGTTTGTGTGCATTTGTCTGTACGTCCTTGGCCTTGTGCTTTCCCTTCTCCAGTCATGCACAGGATTCTTGCGGGCTCTTAGCAGAGGTCCTCGGGGGCAGGTTTGCGGCTGCCTCTGGTTCATCAGTGCAGAAAAACTCAGGCAGTTTCACCCCCCCCACCACCACCACCACCCCACTGCAAAACCCCACCCATTCACCCTGCTCTCTGGAGAGAGGGCTGAGGCCACAGAGGCAGAGAGAGAGAGAGAGAGAGAGAGAGAGAGAGAGAGGAGGTGAAATGCTGGCAGAGAGCATAATTTGATATGACATAGTGTGTTGCATTATGGCTGATTAACACATGCTCAGCTCCGCCACCCGCACTAGAAAACACAAACCCCCAGGTCTTCCCGCCTGCCTTTCTCCGTCCCCCTGCCTCTTATATCTTGGGGCTTCCCTTTTTTTTTTCTCTCTCTCTCTTCCCCCTCCCTCCTCTGCCCCAATTCCTCCACCATCTCCGCGACTGCGAGTGTGAAGGACATGCACTGACTGGAGTTGGGATTATTTGTTCTTCTTTGTGGTCGGTCCCTCCTGGGACACTGTAAGGAGACACTTTTCCACTTGGTTTGCTGAGGACTGATTGTGGCTGACTGCTTCTTACCTCCACTAGAACGAGTGCATGGAATACAGGCAGTGAGCCTTGAATCTTAACACAAGCGTACAGTATTTGACCTCAGACTGCAGTGATTTGATTAATCAGGGACTGCAACGTTTTTTTTTCATCTCAGTGCAACAGCCGTTAATTAAATCAGCATCTCGGGTGTTCACTTAAATGAAATATTACGATATTTTTTTGTATTTATCATAATATTTTCTTTAGCTACTTTTTAAACGATAATTTAGACAATAGCCGAGTGAGCCTGTACTGGTGACATTCCTGTAACCTTGCAGCAGTTTGCACAGAACAACCCTTTGGTGATGTATTGGCCGCGCTGTTCATGTGAACATCCATTACGGGCACAAGCGGTGATGACATTTTCCCCCCACAGATAACTGACATTTATTTATTTTCGGAGTCATCGGGCAGACGCTGTGAAAACATCACGTCCTCACATTTTCTCCCTGCTTCAGGTGTCCTCTGTAATCGTCCTTGTTTAATCAGGGGAAGAAAGCAAACGGTGTGGGCTCTCCACGTTGGCAGTAAAATAAATAAGACGCGCGCAAGTCATAGTCATTTAACCGCACTTTGACATTTTTTAGGGCCCCTGCTCGGAGCCACACTTAACTACATTTAATATGGGTCGGCAGTGAAATACCCCTCCCTTCTTCCCTCGCGTTTCTCTGGTGTTTAAAGAAATGCTAAGTATTTGTTTCTTGAGGGCGTCATTTTAAATGCTCTCTCTGCCGGTTGGGATATTCAAACCTTGCCCTATTTAATGAGTATTTAAGGTCAGACCCTGTTGACATTACCCCACTGGCCTGTTAAAGGACCACGACATGCGCTAGTTGCCTCTGACACCTGTGGCCCTTGATGAATATGCGTTATTATTTAGGCTGTTTTGTTACCAATATGCACACAGTCTTCTGGATTCATCTCGGCTGAGGCAGATCAGATCAGTCTACTCCGAGCCAGAATGGGGGAGAAGAAGCCTCGAGCCAGTGTGGATGCTAACGCCTCATCGCTTCTCTTTATTACCTGCTCACAGACACTCGAGTCCTCCACACGTTGGCAGGCCGGTCTTGGTTGAGCAGCCAATTCCCCTCCTAAATGCGTTTGCTTATTTATTATTTTTCTCTCTGTGCGCCTCATGACAGCTTCTCCTCTAGCTCTCATTCTTCGGCTTTTCTCTCACTTTTTTTTTTTCCTCCCTCTTCCAACTCCTCCGCCGTTTCTCCCTCTCATTCGTGCGTTTTTGCTCCAGTACCGACCCGCTATCGTTCCCATCTTTCTCTTTCCCTTTTTTAATTCAACCGCTCTCCGGCTCCCTTAGTTTCTTCCTCCTTTTTTACACTTTCCCAATCTAAGCCCCGAATTAGGCATCCTATTTATTATTCTCCCCTCACCTCACCTGCTCTCTAATGCCTTCTCTCTGTAAGGAGAATGCTAAGTGCATTGATTCATTGATGCAATTTTTTCTTCTACTGTCCTCTGATCTTTCTAAAGGCACCTCCTTTTTAGATTTCCAACAAGAGCACCCACACAAAACTTCTCCTGCTCATTTGTCTCATGGTGGATTGTTTGATAATGCAGACACTGGAACCGCTCTCTGGGCAACAATGGCTCGCTCTTGTGTGTGTTTTTCTACATTCTTGTGTTTTGCGGTTTGCTGCATTGTTTGTGCGTCACGCTCCACCAGGAGGGATACGAGCCACACTGCTGCCAACTGCAGATGGCCGTACCTGTCCGCTCAAGTTTTATCTGCGAGACTCATATTTTAGTGTCTGCAGCGGCCTCTCGGGGATTGTCACACTGTCCAGCACAATGAAATATGTTCTCGTGACCCTAGTTAAGTCATAAAATGCCAGTGCAGCGCGGATGCCACTGCTGGTTTGTGGAAAGGCATTCAACATGTGTGTTAAAGCTCGGAGAAAATGCCGGCCCTTAATAGAAAATAGATGGGTCCTTTTTCATGGGCTGTCAACCTTGGAGCACGTTGACATGCGGAAAGAGGAATAGATGGATGAATAAATGGAAGCGGGGAGAGATGTCGGATCGGGAGGGCCGCTGTGTTGCTTTGAGGATTTAAACCGGCTGGATTTTGCGTGAGTCATGCTGTCATTATTTTAAGACCATTGTTTGAAATAATGAAAGAATTGGATTTTCTGACGCACCTTTTTACAGTTTAAATGTTTCTGAAGGCTCTGCACCACGATTTCAAAGCCATACAATCTATTTTTAATTGATTTAGCCTTCCCATAATAGGGCTAAATATTGAAAGAAATAGTTTGAGGGCCGTTATATGGCGCTGTTTGTGTTTTCACTTCTGCATCCTCCATGTTGTGTGTTTGTCTTTGGCTGACCATCAGAGGTGTGGCTGGCTTAATCCATCTCATCAGTCAAACTAAGAGGGAGGAAGGGTTTATTAACGGGGCGGACAAGGCACCTGAAATATCTCAGTGCCTGTCCTCCTCTGTCGCCTCCTTGTCACCAACATGACACATGTTTTTTTTTTTTAATGTTTTTTTTTATAGATCCAGGTTTGAGATAATTCTTGATGAATTCGTACATGTTCCACTAGTAATTTAGGTCAGTCAACTGCTACTGTGTTCAGCCTCCTGGTTGGCTAGCCTGCAGAAAACACTATAAATCTAGAGAATGGGACCACTCTGCTGGTTTTGTGTTTTTGTGCATTTTACAGAGTCTCTCTCTCTCTCTCTCTCTCTCTCTCTCTATCGCCTCAGGGATAGACAGTTACATAAACAGGCTCTCGTCATCACTGCACTTCCGATTCCCGCTGTTGTACCAGTCTCTCTTAGCCTCTCGTGTCTTTCCCCCCCCCCCCCCACGTAACTTTCTCTGCCTGCTTATTTTTGCAACGTCATCTATGTGTCAGCGTGGGTCTCGCCGTCGCCGAAGCATGTTGCATGGTTCCGATATGTTACTTTGGGCGCAGCATTTTGACTCTACAGCGGTTGAGAAAAATTGACACCCGAGGCAGTCGAATCGTATAATTATTACAGAAATCCCAAAAGGAAAGGAGGATATTTGTATGTCAGTACTTAATGGGGTCATTTGGCAAATTTACAAAACAGGCAAAATTCAATAAATGCCTTTAGTGCTCTGGGTTCTACATTTCAGGGCTGTTGTAGCGGTGTTGATTTCATGCCTTTGTCACAAGATTAGTTTGGATTTGTTCTCTGACACACGCAGAAGACGGTCTCTCCCTTTTTATAGTACAAGGAGGCTGATTAGCTCAGCTGTTTCTCAAACTGGGAGAGCAGCACCAGATCTTTGAATCTCCTCACAAATTGTGAGATGTGCGAAGTGATTCAGAGACTTCAAGGAGCTTTACCTCTGATGTGATTTTGCCCCCCCCCCCCCCCTCTTTATATTTTCCTCTCTTCCCTCCTGTTTTCACTTTCTACCGCTGCTCCTCGCCATAGCCAGATCCATATTAACCTCTCTGTCACTCTCTGCTATCCTGCATCTCTTCCCATTCCCTTAATCCCCACAAACTCTGCTGCCCTCCCTCCACCGCTCCCTCCTCTTCATACCTCTATTACGTTTGCTCCTTCTCAAATGGCGAGTGCGTAGGGAGCGGAAGAACAATGGAGTGGAAGCTGTGATCAGAGAGAGAAATGACCAGAAGTCCCGCACAGAGAAAGGAAAGGAACAGTATAACGCCTCAGGAATACCGGTCCTTATGGCAATACTTTGGCAATCTGACAGAGTAGCCGGTTAATTAATAAATTGATGAATTGCCTTTTAATTGCATACTTATACATTGTGACATTGAGGCAGTCCTATTTCTTAATCACCCTACTTTAAATCTGCTCTTTTCCTTCTTTTTTTCCCTCTTCCTCCCCGTTATGCAATTTCCACTGATCAAAGCGATAATCAATGATAATCCGCTTTAATTGATAAACACATCTTACAGGGGACGGCTGAAAGAACGACAGAGGGTGGAAGGGACGCTGGGTGGGCTTAAATGCCGCGTACGCATTAATGTACGTTAATTTCAGCCCACTTTTATCCCGCATGCCGTTTTTTTTCCAGGTGGGCGTATTTAATGAAAAAATAGATGTAACTTCACCCATTTGGCATCAAGGTCATAAGAATAGCTGTTGTGGTGGGAGTACATGTGAAGGACAAGGGCACAGAGTGGGGAAGGCGTCAAAGCAAACATAGTTATCAGACAAAAATCAAGCAAAGCTCCAAGTGCTCGTGTCCCTTTGTACAAATCTCCCCTTCTAGCAGTGCCTCATTTTTTATTAAGGTTATCATGATACACAATCAAACAAAGTGTTTGTCTTCGCTACAGCTTAATTATTTTGTCTCCCCCCCCCTCTTTTCTCTGCCTCTCTCTGTCTACGCCATTTGAAGATTGAGTGTGTGTATCATATGCCCTCACACTTGCAGCTGGCCGGCTTTAATTGCATGCTTGTTCCCCAGCGCTGCTTTTGTTTTGCTCTGACGACATCTTGTTTGGCTTGATCCTCTTTTAATGGCGGCGGACAGACGCGCTCACCGACCCAGTAAAAAAAATAAACACAAACAAAAAGAGGCCTACTTGACATAAGTATCCATTTGCAGGAGTGACTGCCTCCAGGGACTGTGTGTGTGTGTGTGTGTGTGTGTGTGTGTGTGTGTGTAATGTGAGCAATGCCTGGTTCATACCCCCCCCCCCCGGCCGTCTGGTTTTCCATACCGGTTAAGTCGGGTGGCGCCCATGAGGACAACGGCACGGGTGTATGTTAATGTGTCACCCCGATTACAAATGCACCCACATGTCCTGTTTCCATGGTAACACCATGCCCCCCTAAGTTCACGTGCACACATCACCAATCTCTGTCGGTGGCAAGTTGTCTGTGATGTGCAGCACTAGGTTACCTCTGCTTCTGAACGGTGCGATTATAAATAAACGTAGTTACTTCCGCACTTGTTGCCGGTAGTTCTTTGTCAGCAGGTTGAGAAGTGGGAGGAGCTCTAACGCGCACGTGTGTAATTGGATCAATTTGTGCCAATTTAAAAAGTGTAACAAGTTAGCACCGCGATAGCCTTCGGTGGTTTGCGAGCCCTCGACGTGTGTGTGTGTGTGTGTGTGTGTGTGTGTGTGTGTGCGCGGCCGCACAAGAGGGGTCACATTAGCCGTGTAAGCCGGGGTTGAGTAGCCCCGTCGCCTGCCTGCTGCCTCTGTGATGGGAGAACATCTGTTGGCTGTGATATGAAGCTAGGCAGTATCTCTGTCTCTCTCCTTCTTCCTAGCTCGCTCCTCCGTTCCCGTTATGAATCCCCCAGCTGCTCGGCTCCCTCCCTTCACCTAAAAACCCTGTCCCGCGCCACCTGTGCAGTTTTAATGCATAATTTATCTGCTAAGTAACCACATCCGAGAGACTCGTCCCTCCATCCCGCTCCCGCGTTCCCTCGCTCCCCCTCACTGTTTGGTTCGGAACGTGAAAGTGGACACTTATTATTCTTATTTAAGAACATGAGGATCGATTGGTTTCAACTCTGGGATACACCGACCACCACTGGAGCCTCAGCGTGAACCTAGATCTCAGCACTGCATCTCCTTGGGGTGTTTTTATTATTAATATTTATTTATTACATTATTAAAGTATCAGTTTCACCTCTCCAGATTGTTCTTAATGTCTCAGGTGGTATCTTAACTGGCAGCACACCAACTGTGCTCAATATGGCTGATTTGCAAAGTGCTCCTCAAACACCGGTGTGTTTATACAAAATAATTGCCCTTAGAATTCCTTGTGTGTTCGATGTGTTAAACCAATTGCCTCCTCAAGCATGATATAGTTGTGCGATTTCAGGTTTTACAGCTTGTCAAATAGGCCCGTGTGCAGCCGGCGTTTTACGTTCCCGCGTCCACGCGCGTGGCCTTGCAGGCCCACGAGCAGTCGTTCTGCATTAGCCCGCCGCGGCAGGAACGATGTTGCGACCACGTCGTAGCTCAACCCGGACCGATTCTTCCCAAGGCCACAGCCGTGCCTCTGTGCACCTACACGTGTTTGTTTGTGCTTAGCCCAGTCTATATGTTTTATGACGCAAGGCTGCCATGCATTATGTCTGACTATGAGGACATCAGGGGAAGGAATGACGAAGAAGCTTGCATACAATAAAACTCGTAAATCAATTCTCCTCCCGCTACCATGGCCGCCCATCTTCCTTCTTGTACTTATCCCGCCACGACAAGGTGAGCGATCAGGGTTAATGTACCAAGCACCCCTCTTAACCTTGGAGGTGGGCTTCTTCGGGCCGGGCCGTTGCATTGGGTTAATGTCTTTTCTCTTTACAGTGCAAGAGCGATTGGGCCACCCTGACACCTGTCATTCAACTCGCTGTCCAATCAAAATCAATAACGACCACATGTCTGTTGTGTCCCTTACATTGTGATCTCTGTACATCAAATGAACTCTTAAACCGTCAATAAATCCGAGTGGAGCACCCTGGTAGTCCGCCTGTCACTCAGTCAAGCTGTGTGGAGTTATTTATGTTCATTTTTATTATCTTTGTGTTGCTTTTTATTATGCAGGTTGATTTTTTTAATTTTATTTTTTAAATCACATCTAGTAAACAATAACAGCACTTCCTGTATTGCAGCCGTTAACCTTTCACCTCTTTAATAAGGACAAAAAAATAACAAGCTACTCTATGCCACCCATGCACCCTAAATATGGTGAGTTAGATGTTCTTATAAATGGCATATTTTGAAAGCATATACTGTTTACAAAGCGCATACACTTGAAAACATAAGAATGAAAGTTCCTTTGAGGAGGCAGCAGTGTTATGTCAGATTGCCCCTCAGTGAAGCAATTGTCTTTCTTGTTGATCATGTTTCACCTCTAATGGCTTCGTCAATACGGACGACACCATCGAGCAACAGGAAATCCAGGGTCTTCCACTTTTCTGCCCCACCAGCCTGTCCCGCTCATGAACGTGACTGCAATGCAGATTTGCAATGAGCTCTTTCTCACTTTGTACACCAATCAAACTCTAAGCTAACAGTAAATTACAGGGGTAACTTTTCTACACAATATCGTGGAGGGAATATACCCTGCATACGGAAATAGAACATAAATGCGGAGTTCTAAAGCGGCGCTCTTTGGATAGATTTAAGCACTGAGACTGAGTGTTTTACTACATTGAGTACCAGAGGGATTGGATTTACTGCGAAACGAGTTTAGGCCGTCTTTAACTTTTTTTTTTCCATTTGAATATGCAGCCTTTACTCACTTCCCAATACGTCTCTTTGATTGTTGAATTGTTGTACGAGTGAAGCTCACCTTGCTAGCATCTAAAAAGGATCAAAATGAGTCATACAGTAAGTAAATGTGATCCCCCTTCTCTTCTTATGTGAAGCTTTAAGCCTTTTTGAAGTGAGCTTCTAAAAAAAAGTGAACACTGAGAGACCAGAAGAGAGAGAAACGTGCCCTCGGTTGAAATTAATTAACCATTCTATCTAAAGGGGATTCATCAGGGATATAATGGGGCCTAAATTGATTTACAAAGTGCGCTCTTATGACTAACATGCTCCTATTGATTTCGATTGTTCTCCAAGTGTGATTGGCTAATGAATTAACAATAGCACGTTAAGAAGAGAGCCCACTCTGCGTTATCTCCCTCGCATTGCTCCACGTTTCTGCGAGTTTTGCGACAGCTGCAATTGTGTCAGAGGTGCAAAAGTTTGGCACGGGGTTGCGAGGGCTGAGCAGCCTTGTCCACTGAGGTGTGCTTGAATCATTGGGCAGCGACATGTGCATACCGCAGCTGTCGAGCGCTCGGTGCATGCGAGTGCGGCGGTGAAGCTAAGACAGGTTAATGAGAAATTGTGAAGACGGGGCTATTTAGAATAGTGCTCATAATGTTCTTTTTTTTAAGGAGCGCTCTCTTCCGAGTGTGTCGGTTTGATTAGAAAAGGGGTATAACGTGTTCTTATTTGCCGGGAGTGTGGGTTCTCAAATTATAGATTCTATTTCTTCCACTTTTAGAGATTCAGTTCAGAACATCTTGTAAACCAAAGATATGAGTCAGTTTAATTTTAAACTGCTGTACAAATATCTCTCTTAACATAAGTTTAAACCAAACCTTGTATTACTTTGTTAGTATATTAAGTTGGGCTCCTGCACGCGAACAAAGTGCATTGTTTCTACTTCTGGCAGCAGTGGGGACTTTGGTACCAACGGAGCAGAAACACACTCCTAGAATTGACACGCTGCCACCTTTTTGATCGTCGTTCAAACCAGCGCTCAACCTCTTGTTCTGGCATTGTGCGCATGTTCAGTCATCCATCTGTCTGTGTTATTCACCCACCTGTGCTTGTAGGAATCTACTGTATGAAATGTAGAACACTTGCTCAGTCTTTCTCGGCTGCCGCACTGTTCATCAAATTACAAAATATTCCTGACAAATCATCACTAAGTTAATCAGCAGCCTACTTAACTCTCCGAAGCAGAGCTGCTCTTGTCAGAGAGCTTCTCTTCCATCAGCGAGGTATCCGGTATACCAGGCGGGGAAATTAAGACTCTCCGCCAGTGCGTTGCTGTAAGGATTAGGCTATAACGAGGTATTTCTCCTTCAGTGCCCTTGACATTTGGCATCCAGGTTTCACTTGTGTAAGAGACCACTTTGGCTGTTAAAAGGGTACAGCGCTGGCTGGTGTCTTTGGAAAGCGGTGTTATAGATATGTAGCAAGAAATAAAAGTAGGAGATAATGAAAGGGAGAAGAGAGGAAAACAGATGTTTGAAAATGGAAACAGGCCTAAACCTCCCCACACACGATTGAACGTTTCTTCCATGTCGTTCCGATCGTCACCGCGTGGATCAATGGAGCCACATCGGCCCATCCTCGCATTACTGGACTCACTTTGGTGTAAGTGTGTTTTGTCATTCAGGAGTTGTGAAGGTCAGCCTAACCTGCCATCTCTCTCAGCTTGGCCTCCATTATTAGGACTGGTTGTCCTTTCAGCCTGAGCTTAATGGCCTGCCGCTTTTCCCTTTTTCCCCATCTTTCTGTTGCTCCCCTCCCCCCCCCCTCTCTCTCTCTCTCTCTCTCTCTCTCTCTCTCTCTCTCTCTCTCTCTCTCCCCCCCCTCTCACTCTGTCTCTCTCTCCCCCTCTCTCTCTGTCTCATTGTCTCTGGCAGCTTGGTGGCTGTAGCGTCTGGCTGCAGTTGCAGAGCAGAAGCAGCAGTCACATACCTGCATTCAAGTGGAACAAACAGGATGGTTGGCTGCTCACGGAAGGTCATCAGCCCCGGGCACAGCGGTTGTGTGTGTGTGTGTGTGTGTGTGTGTGTGTGTGTGTGTGTATGCGCGTATCTGTGCATTTATTTGTGCTTTAAAAAGACGAGACTCTACAGAGATGCTAATATTGCGGCGGAGGGAGTCAATTTACTGTCAATGTTTACCATAACAACGTGCCATTTGTATAAATTGTGTGTGTGTGTGAGAGATTATGCTCATTGATTAACATTAAATATAGTGGGCAGAACTACAAATACTTCAAATATTGTTTCACCAGGCTTTTTTTTTGGAACTGAACTTGTACAACTTGGGGTAACCACCACCTTTCAGAGGAAGCTGCTATACAAGGAGCAATGTTCGAAGATGCCAAATGGCAACAAAAAAAAATCAACTCAAATGAAACAATAGCCTTCTTCTTGACTGTAACAGCATACAAATACACAGCAGTTGTACATAAATGTATGTAAAAAAATAAATAAAAAAAAACACCAACCTCAAATAATTCCAGATTGAATGGGAGGCCTTTTTTTCCGTTTGTGCTTGCAAATCTATGTTGGAGAAAATCTGCACCAGCCCCCTTCTGTTTGTGTCTTTTCATTGACTTTGTACGTCGTTGTGCAACCTCTCAATTTTAATCAAGCAGTCTAGTTGTGTTTTCAGCACGTGCAGTGCTTCTTAGAGCAGAAAGTAGAACTTTCAACGAGGCGGCCAATGTGTTTTTCCATCGGTCTTCGTACCTGCCTCTTGTCACAGTGACATCCACACTCGACACAAAGCCAGAGGTCAACAGGAAGCCTGCTGGCTGTGCTTGGTTTCCAATCCCACCATAAGCCCACCCACTTGCCACCACCCTAAAGGTGCCACATTGATGGCCACCAGTCTAATGCAAGGTGACACACTAATCTTTGCCTTTCCTAATTGGTGCTGCCGGTTTGATTAAAAGCCAAGCCATGTCAGCTCAATTGCAATGTGGGAAGCATGTTTATGCTCCAGCATTTGTGACCGCGCATATAATGTGTGCATATGGCTGTATGAAAGTGTGTTACTAATGCACACGGCCGTCTCCTGCCGTACAAAAAAAAAGAAATCCTGGTTGATCTGGGGGTTTACGAAGCGTGGATGCATTTTCGGTCTTCATTAACCTTGCTCGCCCTCAATCCCCAGAAATTCTACCTGCTTTTCCCCCCCCCTCCTTTTCCCTTCACTTCTCCAGCGCTTTTCCTTTTTTTTTCTCTTTTTGCAGCGTTTGTGGGGTGAATAATTGAATGTAATTGGGTAGTATGACCCCGTCTTTTCTTAGGTGGGTAGGCAGGGCAGCAGCACTCGGTTCTTCTTTCACTTATTTCATGGGTAACGGTTGGATCAATTCTTCGATGATGACGATTATTTTTATTTTTTTATTCCTTCAAATCTAATTGACCAATTTCTCTGTCGCTAGCGCACACATGTACATTTTGCTCCTGTAACACCCTTGCCACTACATCACCACATCAATGAGGTAAACGGATAATCTTAGCATGCTGAAGAGCCAGCATATATTTTGAAAAAAAAAGAAGCCTCGGGTATGATTTAACTAAGCTTTAACACAGGCGCAGCTCTGCAGATGAGCGAAGGCAGAGTGAAAAATGACAACATTAAAAACTAGCTAATCTAATTAACTTCGATGATACCATGCAGTTAAATAATTAGCCAAACCCTAATTGGCTAATATCACTGTGCTGTAAAAAAAAAAAAAAATGAAAAAAATCAGTCTGCCTCTTTTCCCCCTCTTTCTGTAACCTTTAAAAGTAAACACTTCCCAAATAGCCTGCAGAAAGGAATGGTAACAAGCTGTGCTGCTGCGGCACAAGAAGTTGGAGCACTGTGAAGCTTGGTTGCACTTTTTGACTTTTGCGTTCCCCGCCCATCTTTGCTCCGTGTCTCCTCCTGTACACCACCTCCACTCCCCTTCATCTGCAGGGAGTTGATTAGCTCACTTTCATCCTGACCATCCTGTGTTGGTGCACGTGCCGAATACCATTTCTGAACTTGAAGCTGTATACAAACACCCTGTGTTCAGTCTGACAACCACCCTTTCTTTCTGCTGCATCTCTTGCACCCTGTAAACGCAGGGCGCACACACACACACACACACACTCTGACATCCATGCAGTTTGATATGTGGCCCAAGGCAAAGCACTTCTCCTTAATGAGACTCCTGCCCTCTGTTTCTCCTGGGGAGCCGAAAGAGAAGTAACCTTGATGCAGCATCGAAAGGATGCAGCTAAACACGCGCACACAAGGAACCTCATTTATATTAGTTCCCAAACCTATGATTATTTATATATATATATATATATATATATATTTTTTTTTATTGTCACCAACGCTACATGGCTAATCTCAAGTCTCGTATTAACCTAATTCTTACTTTAACCCCCAATACCCTAAAAAAGGCCACTTGAAGAAGTATTGATCAGCTGACATTTTTGACAAAATCTGGATTTCAGGGCTGCAACTAAAGATTATTTGAGTAATCAACAATAATTTAGTCTACAATCCAAAACCCAAAGATATTCAGTGACAAATTACAGTTCAAATGATCACATTTAACCTTTACCTGGCAGGTGTTTGGTATGTTCAGTTGAAAAATGACTTGGTTATCAAAACAGTTTCCAGTTGTATTTCTGTTTTTGAACTCTGAACAATCGTTCCAGTCTCTGCCGTGTCTTAGCGTCCATCTGGAGTCTCGAGTGCAAAATGATGTCATTTGGCTTCTTTTACCACGAAAATGATTCAGGTTCTAATAAATAGATTCTTACAACCTCTCTTCATTTCTTTGAAACATTGGCTCCTTGTAGCATCATGTTGATTCAGAAAGCTGTGGTAGAAACAATAGACTGTCCCATCTGCTGGCAGCATCATGGGTTTGAGTTTGGCCCAAGATAATGAGTAACAAGAGTTTACAGCACTCTAGTGATACGTCACCATGCCTGGCTTGTCATGATATTTTTCCGGTGCTCTCACAAAGATGAGATCAAATCAGTCACAATTGTGTGAAAAGTATTTTATGTGACACACAATCTATTGTGCTTATTTATACCTTGTTTTGTTTCTCAAACGATACAGAGGACAATGTGAAGGGATTTAGCACCATGTTTGTATTGCAGATATGTGGTATTTGCTGCAGTCACTGACCTGTCTGTGTCCCTTGTGTGTGTGTGTGTTGTAGATCTGGGCCAATTATGAGGAGAAACCAGTCGAGGAGGTTGTGTATGTAACCGAAGAGAAGGAGCGAGTGGCCAACTACAGAGCCGTGTACGTCACCGAAATCTGCGACACCCTGCACTTCTACTCCCAGGACGTAGAGACAGGTATGTTCACAACTGGTGTGTGTGTGTGCGTGTGCGTGTGCGTGCGTGGATGCGTGCGTGGATGCGTGCGTGGATGCGTGGAGGACTCAAATACTTTTATATTTGTCAGATGGACAAACTTCGACACAGAATACGTGACATCGAAATGGGAATTAGTCAAACTTGAACTTGCTGGGTTAACATGTTGTATTACTCCATCAATGTGGGGTGCGAACAAGGGTCCGCTCGCTTTTTATTATTATTTATTTAACACCACGCTGACTTTAGGAATGGCAATTATCTCTACCACTCTGACATTCGCCTCATCCCTTGCTGCAGCATCCCTCCCACCATCAGAGACCAAACAAAGGACGTCCTGCTTGTTATTACTACTGAATGACAGGAATAAATCACACCATCCCCGCTTGTCACCAATGACGGGGGGGAGGGAAGGAGAGGAAAGTTCGGAGATGGGAAAACTAATAATCCCTAGTATTCTCACATGGCTGCTCCCTCTCCCTGTGTGTGTGTGTGTGTGTGTGTGTGTGTACAGTATATATATCCTATAATGCATGTGTGTGTACATGAATGAATGCACACATAATGCCTCCCTCCATTCTGTTTTGTTCTGGGTAATGGTCCGTCTTTTAGGTGGTATACTTAATGGGCCATCCTCTGCAATATCAAAATGAAGGTGTGTGTGCATATGTATACACATGTTTCTGTGTTTTAATTAGAAGTGCATACACACAGCAGTGTGTTGTCCAAGGCAGAAACGGTAACTAAGCAACGCTTTTGCTGTTATTGCCCGCACAGTCGATATTTTAAGGTCCACATAATGAGAGAAAATATATTTCTCTTCTCTCTTTTCAGAGAAATGTGGCATGGCCATGACAGAAAGTGTTTTGGCCATTTCTTAATCATCATTAAGATCCTGAAAGGATTATTAGGATTTGGACCAACCTGTCCTCGACACCTTGGATTTTGTGACTTCATCATTATCACAATTACACCAAAACCCGACCTCACAAACTAGCTGGAACAGATCGGAAGCCTACATGCCAGTCACTATCTATCCCTTCATCGCCTGCCAGTTTGTGTGCGGGGAGCGGTATAGGATGCGGTGGTCTTCCTCTCACATCTGGCTTTACTGGCAGTCGACTGTCAGAGGCCATGAAATTGACTTTGGCCCCCTCTTAGTTTGCCTCACCGCTGTAATTAATTAATTTGCCTTCATTTACTGCCAATCTGAGCCTAATTATCACTCACACCATAATAATCCAGTCGCACACATGAGTGTTGGAAGCATTTGGCCCTCAATTGTTCTTTTACACGCCCCCTACCAAAGTGTGCACACACAATCTGCTATTCATCTTCTTGCCATGAGCTGTAGATTCAAATCTAAAGCCTGTACACCTCCTCTGGCTGCTTCAGGCTCACTTCTGTGTCAGCAGGAGTGTGGTGTTCAGGGTATGTTTAAGGTTGGGAAGAAGCTGAAATGGACAGTACACGTTAACCTAAGGCCTTCAGCATCACTCACTGTCAGCAGGAAATATGTACAGCCGGATCGCGTTGTGGAATTTCCCACTATGTTATGGATTCAAAGAGCAAATCAATTTTTTTATTTGTTGTATTGCTTCATTAGCTGATCTCTCGTATATCCCTCTTATCTACAAGGGAAACAGCCCTTGCTATTACTTACTACTTTTCTCAGCAGCAACCTAAGTGTTTCATTTAAATAAATTGTACACAAACTGCATTTTTTCAAATTGCTGCTCTCAGTGTATTTTGACAGGAAAGCTGTGAGTTATTTAATATTTTTCTCATATAAAGGCTTGATTTTTTTTTTAGATGATCCAGCAATGCTGGGGACTTTTTATTTTTTTATTTCCCCCCCCCTTTAATTGGTGTTCTTCCACCAAGAGGCTTACATGCTAGTTAAAAAAAAAAAAAAAAGTGTTATTCTCAGCAGGGAGGCAA
Source organism: Myoxocephalus aenaeus (assembly GCA_038501785.1). Taxonomy (NCBI): domain Eukaryota; kingdom Metazoa; phylum Chordata; class Actinopteri; order Perciformes; family Cottidae; genus Myoxocephalus; species Myoxocephalus aenaeus. The sequence continues at coordinate 9,339,474 of JBAMJR010000053.1, forward strand.
CCTGACCAGTCCTCACCCCTGCCTCCTCCTCCTCATCTCCCTCCATATCACGTTGTTTGCCCCTCCCCGCCTTCCATCTCTTTTTCTCCCTTGGTCTCTTTCATTTTCGCTGACGCTTCCTCAAAGCTACATTAAGTCATACCAACCCCTTGAAGAGCACATCAAAGTGTTAGGCCCTGTAAAATCATACAAGCTGAGTGCTTTGCAATATCATTACATGTTCCACCCCCCCCCCCTCTCTCTCTTCCCTTTCCCTCAATATCTGAAGTGAAGGAATTTATATACTCGCATAAGCTTCGAAGCCGAGTCTGAATTTTATAAATGCGCTTGTGACGGCAACTGATTGCAACATAACACTTCTCATGAATGATAGAGGGGTTAACATGTGTGCTGCAGTTGATGTTCCAAACCACGTGAAAAAAGAATTGCATGTATACGTTATGAGTTTTCTCATCCCGCCTGTGCAGCCCTTTTCTTCAAGACCAATTAACCTCAAACAAATCATGTCTGTCAAGTAATTAATTCAGAACAAAAACAAAAAGCTTGCGCTTCAATTTCGCACGGCAAGAGATGGCGACAACACTGTGACCATCGCTGCAGTTTACCATAATACAATGCACCATTATGGAGCATTAATGCAACATTTAGCCCCTCCGTGTGTGTGCAGCCTTTAAATAGAACCAACAAGTTGCCACAGAGTTGAACAAACACTTTCCTGATGCAGCTTATCCAAAAATCGACCTTCTTAGACCCCCATTATGCTGCAAGTTGGATTGTTCACTTCAACAACACCGACCACTTTTCTGCGCTCCCTCTGAAGATCAGAGTCAAAATTCAGTCAGTCTTTTTGGCAACCCCTAGCAGCACTCCATTTGCCAGTAAAGCAAAGCCTTTCATTGAGTACTCCTTGACTTTCCTTGAGGTGCAGCACACTTATGATATGGAGTGCAGGGCTAACTGGCTTTCCCCCCGGTCTCGCCTGATGTTCAGTTTGGAAGCCAGCAACATGCTTTACTGAAAGCGACTTGAAGGAGAGAGTAAAACCGTGTTGCCGTTGATGGGTAGGTGCGAGCCAATTTACTTATCTTCAATAATCCACAGCTTTTATTGTGCGAGTAAAACCAATCATGAAAGTTAGCAGTATTTATAGAAACAAAAAAATTATTAAAATGCAGCTGGGACCGATAGAGAAAGTCATTGTTTCTGTCTGCAGTTAAGAACCCATTTGTTTCAACCGTTGCTTCAATGAGATAAGATGAGCTTTATCGATTCGACGTGGGAAAATGAAAGTGTCACAGCAGGAAGACGGGAACAAGAAGGAGTGAAATATTCCAGGTTGCATGATAATGCTGACAATACGCAGCATGATGTAGAAACCAGTGTTTGTATCATGAAAAGACAAATACACAAATATTCTAACCCAGTAAGAATGAGGTATAGCAGACCGGGTTAGGGGCCTGTAGAGAGCACCACATACAGAAGACTAAAAGGACGGGACATTTTTTTTATGAAAGATGAACTTAACATTGATAAAAGCATATGCAGTTTGAAGCAGATGACAGCAGATAATGGCAGTCCAGTAGGGCCAGATGTTGTAAAGTGGGAAGTACATCTGTTACAGAGCAATAAAGAAGACAAATGCAAAGAAAATATATACTGTATATGTAAAAGCCGTGTCCAAACCATAAACCATGTGAGAATGTGGCTGTTTTCTATGGTTTATTGTGGTCTGCTAAGGGCAGTGGTGAGTAAAGGCTACACAACTGTTGTTGCACGTAAATGAACACACGTTATCTTCTCAATGATTCTCATATGTTGTGGGAAAATGCAGTTTGTAATATCTTTTCATTCTCCGGGAGTCCAAAGCGCGCTCTGTATTCTTTTCCCCCTCCTTTTCCCATTTTAATTATTCCCATTTAATTACTCTTAAGTACTGCTTTTTTTTCCCTTCACATATGGATATCTTTACCCAACCTCGATAAGTGATTAATTTCACATTAGGAATGGTTTTTCCAAGTCACTGAGACGCTTGAGGGATTGCGCTCTTTAATCCTCAGTTTATTTTAAGGGCCTTTATCTGTTGCTGTGTGCGTTTTATCTCTCGTTGTCTCACTTTCCTCCTCGCACACATTGTCTCTTCCTGGTAATGCTTTCTCTCTTTTCTCTCCCTATTTTCCTTGTGTGCGTTGCTCTCTCTCTGGAGGCTACGTGTAATTACTGTCAGAGGGGGATCGTCATAGATCTGTGTGACCTTGGACACTAGAAGACAGAGGCCACTGCAGGCACAGAGGGAATAAGTGACTCTCTGATGTACATGGTTGTTCTGCCACTATGCTGTGTAGTCAACATAATTAACCCCCAAAAAACTTTGCTAAATATAGCCCTGAAGACTTAATGGGAGTGTAGCCGTAATGGCTGCATCCTGAGCATTGGATGCTCTGCCACTTTTTAATTATTATTATTTTTTAATCAAATACATAAAGTACAGGAGTATTAGTTTCCCTAAAAACTCATAAGCAAGCTGTGTCCCAATTCCACTGAGCGAATGACTTTAGGAAAGGTTTCGAATAGAGCTGGAGGGATGAATCGGATCCTTAGTGCAGATATGTAATCCCGTATGTAACGCCTGCTCGCCATCGCCTGTTCTGTATGTTGCATACACTCCCAATTTCTGTGTATAAGTACGATAGGACACTCTTGTTGGATCCAGCCTGCATGGGCGGTCCTGGCCTACCAGCTGTATCACTGGGCAACATTCTGACAGGGGTTTCTTAGCATAGCTAGCAGCCTCCTCCTGATTTGTAGTCACTCAATTGTCACCTCCAAGGGGCTGCATTGCAGGCCCGGGCCCTGACCGAAAAACCCCACACATCTCTACCCAGCTCAAGGCTCAGCTGCAGCGCGGTTGGCGGTACATCCCGTCTGGTGCTTGTTTCCTGGCATCCATACAGACTCATAATGAGCGGAGTCGTTCCCCCCCAACCAGGTGCCACTCCGTCCACATTATTCACACTTCTACCTTTTACACACAGCAGCTGTTCATCACCTAATGATGCTGGACCCAGCTACTGATTGAGCAAGGCAGGCAGGGAGCTGTTCTCTCTGGCTACACTTCAAACCAGGCCCTGTTCTGTCTTTTTGAAATTGAATTTCAATACTTTGAAATATTAAGTTTCAATCTTATTCATTCATGGGCTTGTTTTCTTTACTGCCAATTGACATTTTTTCTTCTTCTTCATATTGGCTTAATTACTCGTCTCCTCTTTGTGTCGGTTCCCCCTTTAGTGTCTGTTTTCCCAGACGACATCTTCGGCCAACATGTCCTCCCCACAGCAATCTCACAGTATCACAGCATCAGCATCTTTCTTTCCAAGTCCAACTTCTATATTAAGAGGAGGCAAGTTGCCACAGTAACACTGGTATTCACAGTGTCTATTTCAATAAGAGGACATGTGAATTACTGTAGCATTTCATATTGATCAGGATGAGTAGCCTGCTAATTGGATGTCATGTCAAGGCAGCCAAGTGATGATTACTTAATAAAAAACAAGGGTGCTCATTTAGAATTGGTACCACATTGGTGCCTGCAGTGTTTGCTTCATTTGTTTTTCATTCTGGATGAAATCTTCCCGTGGCAAGTCAGTCAGGGGGTGAGATAATTAACTCCTACAATAGAGTGTTATGAAATGACTTTTCTTTCAAAAGCATTTGAGGAAGTACTTTTGCGAGTTCTTTGTTGAACAGTCTAATTAAAACAATGAAGTAAAGGAACGAATTGTTATATTAAAAAAAGGACATGAATTTCAGACGACAGACAAAAGAAATGCAGCAACGTGCTTAATCTGTCAATTGTATTAATGATTATGTTGAATCGCTTAATGGCCCCATAACATTACGGGAGAATGGCTGTAATTGTTATGCTTTGCATTCATCTTAAAGCTGAAGCCGCTTGTCTGTAACATCGTAGCAGTTTTAATTTAAAATTCAGCCCGAGTAAAATGTGTTGCCGTTAAATTTATGAGAGAGCACCGTGTACTCAAAAGTACTTCTTTCTGTGTAGAACTTACTCAGATTGTGGCCCATATATCTTTGTCTATATATATATATATCGTCTATTATTCGGCTGAAGGGTGTACAAGGCCTTGTTGCGGTGGCCTTTATATACCTACAGTGAACAAAGGAATAAAGGAGGGGAGTTGAAGTTGCAGTAGATGCAGCAGGAAGCTTTCTATCCTCCAATGTCATTGCCTCAGAAGCAATATTTAGAGGTCAGACCCTGCCCAGATGATCTCCCCCCTCCCAAGGCATTCATTATTTAATCAGATACACAACTTAACTTCTAAAAGGTCAGCTCCCCTGTCTGTGTAAGACAGGGTGCCTTGATTTCCGTCGTCTTCATCCTTGCTCTTCACCATCGTAGCGAGCACGATTTGCATTAATGTCAACTTCTGGGTCTATTACCTAAAGCTAAATGGCTGAATGGCACTTTTCGCGGCAGTGATCCACTTACAGGTCCAAATGGGGTTCTCTCCAAAATTGGCTGGGCTCGCACTCCCCGGTCCTCTTCCTCCAATGATGCACAGGGCCATCTTATGAATATATTTGGACTCCTCACAATCAAAACAGAGCATTAGCCGCAGTCAATGAGGCTCGACAGGTGGCAGAGAGCGGAGCAGGAGAGGACTGGTGCAAAAGGAGAGCCACAGATGCCGTCTCTGTTTGGATTTTCAGTGATGGTTTTTCCAATTACAGAAACCGTAATTTGCTGTAAAAGGCTCCAGACTGCCGGGAAGGGTAGAATGGAGCGGGGTGGTGGGGTGGGAGTGGTCGGGGGGTATTGCATGAGATATAATCTATATCCCTCTCCAGTGGGAGTGGAGCAGCATTAGTCAAGCAGGGGGATCATTTGTTTTTTAGCGTGGCCTCCCTCAACGCTCTGCAGATGCTGACACCACTTTGAACATCACTCAGGAAGCCGTTCTCTTGTCTTGGCTCCCTCCTTGTCACACCGTCTTCAGAAAGTGTACAAATATGCCCAGGTGGGCTCCGGGTTGATTGTTGACCAACCACATGGGGCATTAGACTCATAACTAGCCGTGTGTGTGTGTTTGTTTGCACACACCAATGCAGGCTTTACCGAGCCAACACTGCACAGAGCCTGTGTTTTGTTGGTGTGTCAGTGTTGCCTTTTACCCTTTGAAGTGTTGCAAGCATGTCCTGAACCGCAGCCATTCCTCTCCCCCAGAGGATAACGCCTCATGCATATTTAACACTCCAAGCTAACAGGTGAACTAAAGCCCAAAGCTTGTGTTCAGCAGCTGCGATGGTAGACGAAGCGCCCATCCATATGTCCACAAAGTCTTTGACCAGTCGGCCCTGGCACCGAGCAAAAGCTCTGCAGCCTTTCTAACATGAGCAGGAACGTTGAACGTAGTCGGCTTCAGTTTGCCCGTCTCAACGCTTAAGATGTTGCCTCCCTTCCTTTAAAAAAAAAAGTCAATTATAGCCACGTTTATGTTTCCACATCCTCTCCAGTCGAGAGGAGCAGCCAGGAGTCCTTTTCTGAGACGCACTCCCCTTTGACTCCTAATTCCTTCATTCTTCTAAGCCAGGAAGTGAGAATGCTCCCATAAGCAGCCATCGCTCTCTTGGCCTCTGCCTCTGTCATATTGTGATTATTTACCCTTCTGTGGTTTAATGGCTTTGGTAAACAGCTTAATAGAATTCAGGACGGCCTTGGGATGCGTAGCGAAAGGGCACATGATTCACTGTTTTCATTGGCTTTTTGTTCCCCCTTGTCTCTGCTCACACACCGTGCGCCGCAATATAATCAAATCCGATCATAACCAACCAGTAAAACTGTCTCCCTTTTCTCTCGCTCTCCTTCTCCATTGTTTTCTTGTTTTTAAGCCTAATCGCTCTCTCACTCCGTACTGGGCATTCACAATGTAATTATATATGATTTACAAACAGCTGCAGCCATAATGGTGTATAAACAAATTACAGAACGCGGGAGGAAAAAACAACAGAGGAATAAAGAGATGAAGACCGAGAGAAATTGGCTAGCGTCAGACGCAGTCAGTGGTTTGGCTGTTTTTTGGATCATCGCTTTGGCTCTCCCTTCAACACAAAATGAGCACTCTCGCACGACATGGCTTACCCTTCTGCACGCCGATATTCAGCTGTCTTTATGCCAACATTAAATAGGAGTCTGCCTCTGTAATGCAGAGTGTCCTCGCTGCACTTCCTTCCTAATGCGACTGCTCACATTCATTCAGAATTTCACTGGGATCCCGCACGCAGAGTTTGTTAAATTGACCCCTGAGGGTCTGGATTTTTTTTTCCCTCTGTTCCCACCTGCAGCTTGTAAAAGCTCATTTCGGTCTTCTTCCACGATTGCAGTCAGACTACTGTCTATTATTGTGGTCATCTATATGGGATTCCACATGCCTGCCTTTTCTGTATATGTCTTTGTGTTGTGATATGCATATTTACACAAATAATTGTCCATGCGGTTGCAGACATGCACTCACCTGGACTTAAGCATGCACACATTGATGATGTGTTCCTGATAAATTTATAATCCCAAAGCCAGTTCACCTTTGTCCAAGAAACCTGCACAGCAAATTGGATCTGAAAATCCCAGCAGAGAATGATGATAATGCATGAGGTACACTCTGCATACTAAATCAAACACACTTTGCAAATGTGGACACGCAGATTATAAAATGCTCAGTCACAGACCGAGAAGAAGGTGTATGAATTAATAGCAGTCCGTATTCTGATCTGAGGCTACTGCCTAAAACAAGGAAGGGCTAAAGAGGCGAGTGTGTTGCTAGAAAGGTATCCAGCAAATAAGGCTGGATTACATTTTTATTAGTGATCCTTCAAAGTCCCACATATCCCACATGTCTCTATCGTACAAACATCAGGAGTCGACTTGACTTGCTGACTTTTTTTTATGAAGATTTTTTTAATCATGAACCGAATTATAAAAGACTGCACAGAAGGAAATCATGAGACATGTTTTTTGTCTTTTAGAGAAGAGAAATCATGCCAGTGACATAGATTTATTGTTGAAGTGTGATTGGACTTGACTTATGGGTCACAGCAGATCGTAAATCAGCCGGTTAAACTTAACGAGCCCTAACACTGCACTGTCTGTGCCCTTTGACTGCATCACCGCAACCAGAGCCCATATAGAGTCCAGTGTGTATTTCCAGACCACAAAGTAAACTGACAGAAAAGTCCAACTAATCCGATCCGTCTGCAGTGACACGTGGGGAAATTAAGACGCACAACTAAATCAGACGGAACAAAACAAACTCTGAACATATGTGGCACGAGCTGCACCAACGCATGTATATAGAGAACAGTATGCTCTTGTCATTCATATGAAAGTGGTGCATGAAACCGAAAAAAAGTTTGACTTTCAAGGATGAAATTACCTGGATCTTCCACATCCATGGGGGCCAATAGAGCAAGTGCTCTAGCGTTTCCTTTGAACGAGCCTCCCAGCCGCTCCCGCTCAGGGTCTCTCGTGTGAACGCCATCACAAAAATAACTATTAGTACATTTTACAGTTTTTAGGACCTAATGGTTTCAGTAAGGGCTTTTTAAGTGTCCGTACTGGGATGCTGATTTACCTCACAAACACTGACAGACGTCTCATTACAAGGGGAAGACTTTCTGGGGCCCAATGGCATCAAGTGTTGGACTTGGAAGTTGTAATTGCCTGGTTTGGCCGCTATGTTAAATTTGCTTCAAAGCTCTCTTCCTGGGGGCTTGGCTGCACCAAACATCAGTGCACTGGCATCAGACATAGTTGTCTTGGCTAACCATGGTGTATCGGTGTTTATGTGGGTCTGTGCAGGCCAGTGGGTTCTTGCAAAGGCAAAACATTTTAGTTGCATGGGATTGTACTGTACAGTTGTTGTCGGCAAATTTTTAAGAAACCTGGGTATTTTCTTTGTAAAAGTCTGCTAATCAATAAGCCTTATTCATCGGCTAGCGGTAGAAATGGTTTCCTTCAGCGATTCTTCATCTGGTTCAAAGCGAGACATCGGAGTGTCAGAAAACAGCACTAACTGACTGTAACAGCACTTTTCCAAGTGGAAGAAAGAATCTTGATTAGGAGCAGCAGCATGACCGCATTGAAAGTTTAATTCAAAACTTGCAGCACGGTGGCGGAGTGAAGCATTTTAGCAGACCACCTGATTTGACTATTAGACTCCTGACGAGCTGAGACTCATATTGGGACATCAGCTAATCAGGGCACTAAGCATGATGCAGCATTTATTTCCCCATTTAATACATCAAATATTAGAGCTAAACCTCCGTACTGTAGCTCGCTTCACCACTCACATGAATAAAGCATTTTTAATTAGGTTGAGCCAAGAGGCTCCATCCATTAAGGCTTCATGTATGTGAATATATATACATATAGCAGGTAGAAGCCCTCTTAAAGCTCATGTGTAATTTATTCAGTTCTCTCCGTGCCAAAAGTGGAACATGGCCCACGAATGGAAATAAATATATGTCAGTAAATATACACACATAAATGCACACTAGTACAGTCTGAGCTAGAAGGAAGGCACACACTAACTTTTTTTAATTAGATTAATAAATCAAGGAGGTGGCTGGCTGTGACGGCTGTAGCCCAATGCCATTCCAGTAAGTCTGCATCATGTCGCTATGGCAAAGCTGGAGCATAATGATGTAACTACACCGTGTGTGTGTGTGTGTGCGAGGCGAGGTGTTCGGGAAGCAATTCATCTGACATGTTTTCCAAAAACTGCTTTCTCTACAGAAGTGTGTGTGTGTGCGTGTGTGTGTTCCCCTCACTGCATTCATCAGCAGTTGGTGTAGCAGTGGGTGGCCAATGAGGTGTTTGGAGGCCCCACCCCCTGCCCTGACCCCCTCCACATTCAAAACGAGCGCCCAGCTTTCCCTTCACACTCCAGATCCCTTCTCCCTCCTCGCTGGTGGTTTTCTTCTGTTTGACATGCTAATGAAGGCTGCCTGTCTTGCAGTTGGTTGGCAGCTGCTTGGCTGTCTCAGCTCAGATTAGCAGCATCATTATTTATATTTTCTTGTTTTCCAACAGCAGAATTAATATTAGGTGTTAATGACAAGTCGCCGCAGCGGTAAAGAATGGTGTGTGTGTGTGTTTAGAGGTGTAGTGCTGCACTGGCTGCCTCCAAGCTGTTTGTTTGTTAGTACAGTAATATGCATAGTAAGCAGAACTTACAAATTTTACACAAACACACAGACACTGTCTGCATTTACGTGCCTAGGAAACCAGGTTAGTAGAGGAAATCCTGTTATGGCGGGAAAATCTGAGAATGTGTTTACCTGAGCCGACATAACCTGGTTACTGTAAAACCCAAGTTTACATACAGATGGTCAGTAATCAGATTTCTCCCTTGTCGTGTTTTTCTCAAAGGCTGGCGTATTCAAAGTGTATTAGGGATACATGAAGCTGCAGCTTGAAGAGTGTTTTTTCAGCTTGGAGCATTAGCACTGATGGCACAGTGAGGGGACAGACTGTGTGTTAGAGCACACAGTGTTTCCCGACTATTTGCTCAAATATTCTAGTGTTCAGCTGTGGAAACGGACTAATTTAGACTTTATCATCATGGTGTCCGTTTAGTTTAGTTGTTTTTTGTGCCATTGTTATGTGTAGCTGATATTTTATTCAGAAAAGGGCATGAGAGCCAAGCTGACTATTCATTTCTTACTGTCTTAATCAATATTTTCTTGAGATTTATTCACATTCAGATATAATTATAGTGTTTCATTTGAAAGTAATTAATTTCTTCCGTTTCTGGGGTGAATCTCCCTCACATTCCTCAGAGGAAATGATCCAATCATAACTGTGCGACTTTGTTTGAGATCTTTTCATCTCTGTCTTCTCCCCTTACTGCTTGCTTTTGTTTGCTGCTGAATTAAAATAACCTGGCTTCTTGAGGACTTTGGGGTTATGAAATGTGTTGACCGCAGAGGGCCGACACTCGGCAAGGTGATCGTCAGTTTGTTTCAGCTTCACTGTTCGTGTTGTCAGACTCTGGACCGTGTGCCTGGTTTTTATTTCTGCCTCCAGATACCCTCCCATGGTATGAATATGAGTGGTTCCATTACTGATGATGACCCTGGCTTCCCACAAAACCTCCTCCAGGTGGCAGATCAGTGAAAATGGCCTCTAAAAATACCCCATCAAATTTGATGCGGGCCTTTTTAGCCTTTCTAGCACACCCACACACACATGTATACAAATACACACACCCACTTGCATGTGAATACTAATAGACATGCGTGCGTAAACGCACTGTGCCATACACAAATACATATACTATAGATATGACACAAACACCAGGAAGTGAGTCACTTTGAGAAGCACATACTTAGCGGCACCACAATCGGCTCCACAATTGCTCCTGATGGCTTTAAATCAGAATGCCACTTACCGCAGTCATTGAATTCATGGAGCACCGACTCGCTTTCTGATTTCTCCAATTCCCACCACACAGACGGCCCCATTCTCGCCCTGAATCCACCATAAACGGGTCTTCCGTGTGTCATACAATGGCTTGATAGGCCATAAAAGCCCGTTGGAAGAACTGGCTCGCTTTACTCTAAGCTGCACGTCTCCAGCAGGGTCAAACTAGCATTAGCTGCGTGGTGCTAATGGACTAACAGCTATTTTTCCTCCTGCATAATTTTTGGTCTCGCTCCCTTAAGAGCAATCGGTGTCAACTTGGGTTTAGAGCCGATAGCTTGTGGCACACCATTAGAGCTGAGGTTTTGGAGAGTAGCCATCCTTGAATAACATTCACTTTTCTCTTGATCCCAAGTTTTTTAGATTGTATGAGAAGCTGCGTGCTCTATCAAGATGGATTTGTACTTTTCATTTGTTCGTATGAATCAATGTTTGAAGTACCGTTGAGCAGTGGTGCTTTTTTACTGTAACTGGAACCCGGGTGTTAAAAAATAAACCATGTTCCAGCATGCAATAAAGTAATCAATCTCCCCTTCATCACAACAAAAGGCACAAAAAAGATTACGAAAAGCACAACCTTCATGAGAATCATCAGTCTGTGTCTGATGAGAGCACACACTCGTACTTTTCAAAGTCACATCCAACTTTTTAAATGTTATACAGATTTTTTTATACACTGAAACTTATTAAGGAGTTCCTCAGGGTTAAAACACCAGTGTGTTCATTCTCTGCCAATGCCTTTTGATCAGCTTTCTTCCAATCAAGCCAACATTAATTAAGTCTAATTTTAGACTATCACGTCTTAAAATGTTCAACTTCGTCTCCATTGGGAGTGGGAACTCGTATTCTAAATGTGGTAAAAAAAAATTATAATACAGGCAAAACGGTAAACACATCAATGTCAAAGTAAAACAAAACAGCCCATAGTGATGTAATAAAATGCAACTTAAAGAAATGAACAAAACTTTGAATCGCACTGGAACTGTTGACTGAAGTTTGTCATGTCTGTGTCTTTGTCAGGGGCCCAGTTGGAGAGTCTGATGGAGACCATGAGAGCAGAGATCGCCGCCCAGCCGCCCGTGGAAGGATCCCACGCTCCACGGCGAGGGGAAATCTGCCTCGCCACGTTTGCCGACGGCGAATGGTGAGCAAACGGGATTTAAGAACGCCGAGACTGAATCTATAACAATTGAGACATTTTACAGTTTGATGAGCTACCTTTGCATGAGACGTATACATTGTGTTTTTGTGTTTCTTTCCTTCTCAAGAATACCTGACATTTCATTTTTACCTCGTCTTTCTTTAAGCCCGTGATGCGTTAACTGCAGACACCCACAGGGTGTAATTAGCTCTCTGCCTCTTCTTTGGCCTTTCAGAATCAGCAGTCGCTTGACAGTAACACACACACACACACACACACACACACACACACACACACACACACACACACACACACACACACACGCGCGCGCACACACCGCTTCTCACCGGATGTTGGAAGTTTACAGATGGTCATGGGGACAGATAAAAGTCACAGTGATCGAGGGAGGGAGGGAGGGAGGGAGGGAGGGAGGGAGGGGGCGAGAGAGAGAGAGAGAGAGAGAGAGAGCGTCTATGTCAACATGGTGACGGTGAAAAAAGATCACAAAACTGATTAAAGAAAAACAAATGTTCCCTCGACACAGGTGCTCTCCTTCCTCCAACCTTCCCTCAATCTTCCTCGCCAGCTTTTTAAGGGAGAAAAACTAAAGTTATTCCTTTGTCCTGCCAACAATGCCAGTCAATGAGCATTTAAAACAGGCCATCTGTCTTAAACCTTCACTTTCTTCAGCCTTGTTTGTATAGAAAAGTATGTCTCCTTGATTACTTGCAACATCAAAACTCCCACTCCATGGGACAATTGTCTGAGATTTTTGTTCTTTTTTTTTTTACTCGTGATATATTATTCAGCAAGCTAATTATGTTTATGTTTGCATTGTTCTTTGTCCGTATCTTTGTATTCTGTGATGCATGTGGAATGTCGGCTTGTTTCATTGGGGGGGCTAATTAAAAACTCGTTGCCTTTCATGTCCTTAGAACACCACAGAGTGAGTAAATAGAAAGGAAAAACCTCTGTTAATCAGTCACTCACGCTTTGTCTCACTCTTTCTCTCTGCGTTCATTGCTGTCTTCCTGATAATCACTTATTTGGTTTTAACTTTGTTCTCTTGTCTCTTTCTTTGCCCATGTGGCCGTAATTATTTGTCTTTCTCTCGCTGTCCTTGGTTCTCAGTCAATTTGTCTTTTTGTCTCCTCTCGTCGGAGAGACCAAGTGATGGTCAGATGAAGAGACACTTCTCGAACTGAGTCGTGCTGTTCCTTGAATTTGTCACTGATCTATCTGTATGTTGAGTTTTTTTCTCTTTCAAATCCGGCCTGCCATATGTGTTGGAATATCCAAACTCCTGGGTTTTTGTGATTAGCACTAATGCACTAAAGTTATTTGCCACAAGGTAAAAATAGGTCTGAATTTCGGTTCTTTATTGCAAAGAGCCCTCTGTGCAATTTTCACAGCCCTGCCATGTCCTGATAGATCCCTTCTGTCCCCTCTCACTCCCCCGGCCTGCTCATCCTCTCCTGTTCCTCTCCCCCGATCACAACAGACAGATCCTCCAACACCTTCTCCCCAGGGAAATAAGCACGGAATCATTTACTCATCTCCTTTTCCTCTTGTGCCCTCTCTCTCTCTCTCTCTCTCTCTCTCTCTCTCTCTCTCTCTCTCCCTCTCCCTCTCCCTCCCTCTCCCTCTCTCCCTCTCTGCAGGTACAGAGCCAGAGTGGAGAAAGTCGAGTCACCAGCGAGGGTTCACGTCTTCTACATTGACTACGGCAATGTGAGTAACTGTGACCGTGCATTTGACTGTGTGATAAAAGTGCTGAATGTCGCACGGTCATCATTAAAACATAGTCCTATTGTTTTGTGCTCAAAATGGAGAAAATGTTTTTATTAAAGCCAAACTCAGAGCCGGAGGGAATCTAGTATCTGAAGAGGGATTTCTTGTCTATTTCTTGCCTCTATTCAGACACCAGTTGTTTGCTTATCTCCACATTCAAAGCAACCTAACAGCTATTATGTGTCCTTCCAGCTGGAGTTTTTAGGACAAATATGATGCAGGCTTATTTGTTTTCCCTTTTATTGTTTACGACTGAAGCAAAGAGTGCAACTGAGTGTATAGTTTTTATTCCTTTTCATAACAATAACAAAAGCAGAACTCCCCCACTGTATCTTTTTTCTTTTTTCTTTCTGTGATGACGAAGGCACCATATGCTTGTGAGTGCGTTATTGTGCGTGTGTGTGTGTATGTTTCTACCCTTTTGCATACACATGCTTGCATCACCAAGTGGCTCATGCAGCCAACCTCCAGCCTGCGGGAAATTTCCCATGATGCAGTGGAGCGGCACAGTGTGTGACTGACCCCAGAGTGGGGGACAGCTCGAGGTTTGGCTGGCAGACGCGATGCGTCCTGGCATTTTGCTGAAAGTGTGACTCTCCGAGGCCGACCTGGCGCACCAAAATGAAAAACGGAGCTGATATCTACCTCATTCGCTGTAGTTTTGCGTCATTGAAGGTTGAGTCACTCTGGCCTTGATTTCATGCCTCCGTGTCATGAGCTATTAGTTGTTAATATTGCCACCTGTCTCAGGTATAGGTCAGTCCCTGACTTATTATGTGATCATTAACAAAGACAGCCGAGCACTTTTGTCTTTCACTTTTAATGCCCACATTTACAGTGCTGTCAAAATCTAATATGGCTTTGATAAATCTGAACATCATAATCCATAATAAACGTTCAAGGCATTCTGTCTAGACTGTATAGTCCAATGAACACATTAACCTAAGATATGGGGGTCATTAAATTAACTTCCCATTTCTAACGGCTGTATTTGTCTGACTTTCCGGCAGCATGCTCTTCCTTTAGGAAGCCTGTGGTGATTACTGATTGGCCGTAGCTCACATTGTCTCATACCTGTCATCATGTGTCAACCTAATTGATTATTTATGCTTCAAATCAATGAGATGAAGTACTTACTTTTTCTTATATACCAATGCGCAAACTAGAGTGTTAACCTTGATATCCAAAATTGCTTGTCGGCTTTTGAGCACAAATACAAAGATGAGAGCGCGCGTTGACGGCTGCACTGTAGATCCACAAGTCTTTAGAACCAACGGCAAAGGTGCTTTCATCAGGTTGTTCAAGTATGGATTTCAAGTATTATTGTATTCATAAGCACACTGGCAAGTAGTGTTGCCTTTTTTTGGGGAAGGGGGTTTACAGATTTTTGTGTTTTCTAATCTGACAAGTCTGACTAGCGACTTGACAGCTATTGGCGTCTTTACTCTCCGCTTGTAGCTGAGCGAGAGAGCAGATGGAGCTCAGTGAAAGGAGCCTCAGTGCTGCTGTAGAAACAGCTGTGGCGTGATTGGTAAGGTGACATAGACAAGAATTCAGCCCTTAAGCAACAAAATGGCATCTGTCCTTCTTTCACAGTTGTAAACTATCATTGTTAAAGTGACTTACAGATTTCATAATTGATTCAGAATCAAGGAAAAATAGAAATACATGACGAGTGACGGGGTTAATTTACAGCCCGAGTGTGCGCTGTGATTTATTGTAAGAACTCCGTTCACTTGCAGACACCTTTCATTTGAAAGATGCACTCTGACTCTCTCTCTCTCTCTCTCTCTCTCTAAGAACAAAATAATAATCAGAAAGTCAACTTTCATCGCAAGCTTTTTTTTTATTTTTATGTATCTTTTATTCTAACTGAACAAGCCAGACATTTCTCCCTAAGTCTCCATTGGCTTCCCTTCACTGTAATTGGTTGTAGCAGGAGATGGAAGTCTCCGTCATAAACCAAAATCATTCCCCGAGAGTAAATGTTTTTTGACCCGATACCCAGACTAACTTGACAGCTCCAGTATTTTGAATTGACATGTCGGATTGCATAGATTAACACTGTCTTGAAAAATGCTCCATATTGACTCTGATGTCTGTCCTCCATTCATCCTCCCTCAGAGAGAAGTTGTGTCGTCCACTCGTCTGGCTGCCATGCCCCTTGCCTTCGGCACCAGGACCCTGCCAGCTCAGGCCACCGAGCACGCCTTCGCCTACATCCAGGTCCCACAGGACGTAAGTGTGCGCGGACGAGCACGCGTGCCGAGTAGAGATATGTGTCGCAGCTTGAACGCTTCAAAATTAACTTTGCGGTATCAACTTCCTCGCTCTCATTTATTGCCAGCTTTTTGAAAGTAGACTTTTCTGGCAGCACATCAAATCTGTTTGAGCTTCAGTTATCGCATGAGGTGATACATTTGTAACTGACAGACGGGGTCGAGTTTTCAATGTTTGCAAAAAAAAATCCTGCTCATACATAATGCATGTGGTACAAGCAGAGCACTAGGCCATTGATTAACATGGTTGCAAAAAATATAGCATAATTGAAATAGTGGCAGAGAGGCATTAATGTTCATGCACCAATTTGATAACATACTATATTTCTTCAGCAACCCAGAAACCCACACACCCTGTGGATAGATGCAAACATCCAGGTATATAAATGTCCATCTGATAGCCGAACAGCAGTTACTGTTTTTTTCTTCAGCCCTAATCTTCTTGTTTACATCCGAGTGTGTTTACTCAACCTCTGCTGACCTGAATAGTTTGTGCTGATATAAAATGTTTTCTTTTGGCATGTGCCTGATTGGCACAGTGCTAAGCTCCTTCTTTAATTATGCGTGTGTGTGTGTTTGAGAGTGTGTCAGTGTTAAGGGTATTTGTTCCACAGCCTATATGACTATTTTTTACATGGACACATTTGCTTGCTGCAATGTTGGATTATTTATCTACACTCAGTTTCCAGTTCAAGAAGGAGATCTAGCTCAAGTTAGTGCAGTCGACTGCAGTCATGCTATAAATCCTTTCATGAAGGTTATAGTGTTCAGTTTTTGTGTTAATTAAACTTAATGGTTAGTTTAGAGGCTGTTCTCTGAAATATGGGGACAGTTTTGTATTTCTTTTTTGAATTTGTTTTTACTGAGCTGCGTTTGGTTAAGGACCAGTAAGGATATCAATCTTTAAAAAAAAATCTTAATTTATGTATTAATAATTGTTTTTACATTATTGCGTTTTGAAAATCTAATTAAAATTATCTTTAAAGAATATTCTTTTCATCAAAATATGGACCTATTGGCCTGATGTTGGACACATGTGTCGAAGCTTCACTGTCACAGTGGAAGCCGTGTGTGTGTGTGTGTGTGTGTGTGTGTGTGTGTGTGTGTGTGTGTGTGTGTGTGTGTGTGTGTGTGTGTGTGTGTGTGTGTGTGTGAGAGAGTGAGAGTGAGCGCTGGTAGTGCCTGCATGCATGCTGACACCTGTCTCATGAGTCAGTGTATACTGAAGGGTGAAGTGGCCCATCTGTTGGTCCGGCCCAGGGGACAAAGGCATCACCTACACGTTCTAGCCTCCAGAAACACACACACACACAAAGCTTTACCACATGTTGGAGGCTGACATACACCGTGCACCTCTCCTTCTCACTCTTTTTCTGTCACTCGGTATCCGTCTAACCTTTTTCCTGTTCTTTCTATTTCCTCTTGGGTTTCCTTTCATGTGTTTGGCGTCTGCTTTATCTGAAGCTTTTTGCCGTGTCACTCACGCTGACAGCGCGGCGCCCCACTTGTGCTCCGCCTTTTGCTGCTCGCACATCGAAAAGGTTGTTGCCTTTTGTCTCGCAAACCATCTATCTACCTGATGCCCCGGCACAAAAGGCGTCTGCCTTTACAAGTTATAGAGTCTTGAAATCTTTCTTTTCTGAACGCCAAAGTCCCGCCATTGGGACGAGATCGTGCTGCTGCTTTCCAGTGCTTTTTTTCATCAAATGTTCCATTTAGTGACAATATAATAAAAAAAAACATTGAAATGGAGAATGCACATTCACAGTTTTGCTGAAGGAAAACCAGTACCTTACTTGAAATATGTGCTTGTAACTTGAAGTACGAGGCACTTAGAAGATACCGCTCTCTGAGCAACAACTGCTCCCCTATTGTTTCACTATTTTATCCAATTTTATTACAGATGTTCTGAACTCCAAGCTGACTGCATTCAGGATACACTGCCACGTCTGTATTATGCCCTGTCAGCTAATTAGAGAAAGTAGTGTGTGCCAAGAGTGCACTTATAATAAAGATGTACAACAAAATAAATTCCCAAAAATGCCGCACACAAAAAGTCCAACCATACAATAGCCACTCCCTAATGGCAGTGGTCATCTGGAAATTAAGATTGCTTGAGTTAATGTATCTTTAAAAAAAAATCCTTTTTATTTATTTGCATTTCATGCACTTGAATGCACCACAATCTATTACATGATTGATTTTTAGCTAAAACTGGCAAATAAATGTTACTGGAAACAGCTGAAAAGTACCTTTTTGACATCCAGCCTGCCATTTATGTATCGATTTTGTTATTTATTTATTCATGCTGTGCCAGATTAATTAGACGCATTATTATTATGTGATCATATCGTTCTTGATTTAAGCCATTCCCTGTAGTAATCATTTTGTGTTAAAACAACATTTATGTTGATGCATTTGTTAGCGTGCGTATGTGTGTGTGGAAGGTACAAACAAATACATTATATTTCGGCACTGAAATTAGGGCTATTGTATTAGCTCCATTGGAAAAACTCAAACAGTACCCAGCTCCACATCCAATTACATACACCTAGTCAAATGCAAATGTTGTGGCATGTTGTTAACACATTCAAGTGCTATAACCAGGTCTGTTCTGCACATATGGGGGACACAAGAGGTAGACTAGAAGGGCCTCATCCATTTTGTATTGCCCCCTCATGAGCATCAAAGTATTCCTGTTCTCTAACACTGTGACAAGTTGACCAGGGGGAGAGCGGGGACAAAACAGGCCTGTGGTTTTGTGCCTTGAACAAGCTTCCCTGCCCACACACGCTTGCCGCACACACACATAACACCAGACACACATAACACCAGACACACACATACCCAAGGGCGGCTAACTTGAAGGGGGTTGCCATGGAGACAAGACCAGGGCGAGAAAGAAGGGAGGCAAAGAGATGGATGGTGTATGGGAGGGATGGATGATGGCCAGGGACTGATTTTAGTTTTTAAGTGTCATCCTGCCTCTGAAGATGCAGCGCCCTTGTTTTTCTCGCTTTCGCCCCGGCCTGCTGGAGGACGTGAAGTCAGTATTGCATTGCAGCTATTCCACCTCCTCCTGCACCATGTGTTCAATCAAATGCTGGCCTTTCACTTTCAAGAAGGTTAGGAATAAGAGACAGCGAGGTAACTAACTGCAGGACGAGAAGAAAGGGACAGGATGAGGAGGAGGAAGAGGAGGGTGGGTGGATGGTGAGATTCAAACCATTATATAGTTCAGCCAAACTAAAATCTCTTGAACTGCTTGAGTAGATAATTGCTGTGCTACATGACTGACTGTGTGAGTGGTCATGCAATTGTCATCGATTGGAGAATGACGTGTATGAATGTGTTCCTACTGACCACCTAACAAAGTGCGTGGACAGTTTTTTTTCATTTTCTGAACAGTTTTTCCACCTGACAGAAATCAGATATCACAGTAGGTGTGTGCGTGTGCATGCTAATCTGTTTAAGTGTCATTGGTGATGATATACTAATTAGCCTTCTCACCTTTTTTCCTCACTTCTCCTTCCCTTCCATCTACTTTTTTTTCCTGCCTCCATCCCAACATCTTTTACGGCCTCATTTCCTTTTCTTCTGTCACCTCCTCTTCATTCCTCATCCCATCCCTTATCAACCCCTATCAACTTTTTTAGGAGGATGCTCGTGCGGACGTGGTGGACTGCATTGTGCGGGACATCCAGAACACTCAGTGCCTGATGAACGTGGAGTACTCGGGTGCCACCTGCCCACATGTCACAATACAGTTTGGGGACACCAAGGACGACGTGGGCCTCGGCCTGGTGAAGGAAGGCTTGGTCATGGTGGACGTCCGCAAGGAGAAGCACCTGCAGAAGATTGTAAGTAAAGAGATGTATATCACACTTGGTGATGGGGCGGCAATGTTGCATAGAACAATTTCAAGTCTTCAATTTAGCTTTGGATGGCCTAAAACCGAGGCTAAAAATCTAAGGTTGATGTGTGTCGGCCTCTTGTGCTGTTTCTCTCCCTCGCCTTGTTTTTGTTTTTTTACATTTAGGCAACCAGTCACTTTCTTTTTTGAAGTTCAGGACACTTTCTGGTCTCACTGGGGCTGAAGACTGGTCATGGTTAATTATGTTTGCCCAAAATTGCAGTACAATGCAGATTTGTCTTTCTGTTTGCTGTGAAAGAAAACAATGCTGACTGACAGTTATTCATCGTTTGCACTTTGGGTTAGATGTGAATTGTTGTTGTACTTTCAGGTGCATTAAAGGAGCGGCTTTCAACATTCTGAACTTTATTATAGCGGCAAACGACAATTATGTAACGATATGGAGTGTGTATATCCCAGCTTCTCCTTGCTTTGTTGACATAGCCGGGCCGGCCACACACGTTTTTACAGCATCTTAGCGCGTGTTAGCTCAGACTGCACTTTAGCTGTATTTTGTGCTGTTAGCATGGAGACGGTCCTGTTAGCACCGCTGGCTATGAGCCATCGACATGTTGAGAGGCAATTAAAATGCTCCCTATCTCAGATCTTGCACCTTGAAAAGTAGTGAACTGTCTGTGGAAACGTATATTATTGAAGAGGTCAGTTAGAGAGTTATTAGAAAAAAATAGTTTATCAGTTTCTGCAAATTGTTCGATTAATTTCCCAGCCCTACTTTTTTTTTTTTTTTTTTAAATGAGGCTTATTTTTCTCGACCTACTTCTTGTTATTCAGTGGCTCACAGTACTTATCAAAATGCACAATATGGATCAATATTTGTATCAGCCCTGTTCTAAATAGACAATGCCGTCCACTGATCAAATGGTAGAAGGTGTTTAACACACACTCTAAAATGGGCCCCTTGTGTATTTAGTGTAAAAGGTCCAGTAATTACATTTTCATGCTAACATGCATCTACACAGTCGTTTCCATAGTTTCTCAGAGTGCCATGTATAGATTTTTTTTTTAAATAGAAATTAAAGCTAGTATCCCACTTAATGTTGCAACGTGAACACCGTTGTACAAGAGACACAATGTAATGCATCTATCGTCAATCACGCAGCCACACAATCAACACTTGCACACCTCTGCAGTCTGCCCCAGATGGCAGCCATTATGTCAAGACCACGCAGCGTCGCTCATTTACTTTCCTCTCATTATGCTAATTTGACCAGCCGAGTCAAAGCCACTCTGTACATCAAAGATAAAGAACAATGTCGGATATTTATTCCTGTCGCAATGATTGCCTCCGCAAAAACCCAACATTAGTCATTCTGCTATTTATTTGAAAATTCACGCAGAAATGGAGGACTATGTCCATGAGAGTAATTGGGGGAAAACATAATACAAATATAGATTTGTACAAACGATAGAGCGGTGGGAAGAAAACATATGTAAAGACATTCGTTCACTCGCACATGGAGTTAATAACTCATTCTCGTACATCCCAGATAAAAGCACTTCCCGCCTCAGTCAGTCAATAACCCACTGTGCATCATTGTATTGACCCCCTGACCTCTAAAGAGTAGCCAGGAGCCATAATGCAGTCCCTGGGCAATGGACCCTATAGACAAAGGACAATGATTTAAACCTTTCACCCATCGGACTAATAGGCTTATAGACTGCACCGATTTAGGTTTTGTTGGATCAAATGGTTTCTCTTTAGTATTCAACAGCTGAATCTCCTGCATTTGCCTTTCCCTCGCTGGCTACAGACCAATGTTTTGATTTGGAGAAAGCTTAACAAGCTGCAGTGTTGCCAATGTGCTCACAAGTGAGTGTTAAAGTAAGCTGGACAGCATTTCTAGTTGATAATTCCACCCATTAAGGCTGCTTACAAACTCAAAATTAGGCCAGTTTTCCTGTATCTAAAAAGAGTAAATGTGCTTCTAAATCATGAAATGTGTGTGTTCATGGTTACGTATACTGTAGTTCTGCTGTATTCAGATCTTGCATTGCCCAGCGAGAAGTTTCGACTACATCAGACTCAATCTGACGACCGGTGATGATTCCCTTTCTGGTCTTTGAGGCTTTATTAGATATGATACAACTTTGTGAACTTGATATACTAGGGCTGAAACAATTTAAAGTTTTTCAACTGGATATGGATTAGTTGATAACCGAAAAGTAATATAAACAATTCAAGATGATTGGGTTTTGGGCTGTTCAGAGAAAACAATACATTTAAAGAACTCTCCTTGAACTATGGGACATTGTAACTTTATTTTCTTTACAAAACAATCAATAAAATGAGAAAATAATTGGAAGATTTATTTAATTGAATGGTCAGTTTCGCCCATCCCTATTTTATATGCACTTTTGGACTTGCTTGCTGCTTTGGATGAACGCATTTAGTCTGTAAATCCTCACTTGTATGCGAGTTGCATTTCTGGCTCAAAGATTCATGAGCAGCACTGCAGCTGATGCTGGTGCGACATCGGAAAACGTTATCTTGCATGGCGGTGTAGCCCAATTTTTTTTTCCCAAGATTTGACATTTTGTTAACCTCTGGATCCGTGCACCCATGCTTCCCCTCTTTTATGGAAACTTGCCCTCGAGTTTTTGATAGTGTCGTATCCAAGCTGGCTCAGCCTGAGCTCTGTCCTCCTTTCTCTCCTCTCCCTCATCCACACTCATCAGCCTCCTTATAAAAGTGACTTTTGTCCTTCCTATCTGTTCCATTTTGGCTCTATTCTTTATTCATTATCCATTCCAGGGGATTGGAACATGGTCATTGTAATCTGTACTCTCGCGCTAAGCATTGCGTAACAGATGGGCCGTAATGTTCACTGGCACTTCAGTGTCTATCAATAGTCAGTCATAAGTGCACTGAAGGTTAATACCGGTCTTTGAAGATGGCATTGTCCCAAGAGAGGGAGAAGCAAGAGGGATATTCATCCATTTGGGGTTTTATGTCTTTTTTTTTCTCGAGTGCATTTCTGCCTAGAGCCCTACATTTGCGGATTCCCGCTATGTACACCATATGGATGGCTTTTGTTATGTCTATACAACACTTTCAGAGCACAAGATGAACAGTCATTGTGAAAGTGTAGGCAAAAAGATGATCTTATGCATGCTAGCTGCTGGTATCTGATTGGAGATACCAGCAGCTATTAAAAGAAACGCAGGAGGTAGGAGTTGGGTAAACCAAATTACGATTGATAATCTGTATTTATTGAGAGGGTTTTGACCTAGAGGTGTAGGTGGATTATGAAGCATGGAAACGTGCAACTGGCATTGTCCTGTATAGAGTGAACTGACCCAAACTGTAACACCAGTGCTCATTAATGTATAGTCTATACTGTTTGTAGTCATCACACACGCATTCTGAACACTCACAATTAAGCGGATTTAATGTCATATGACGTTTAATCTGCCATACATCTGGCATATCGTGTGTAGTCCTTCAGCACGTGTTGTTTATGAGGCTTTAATATTTAGATGATCGTCGCTGAGTGATATCATTGCTTTATCACGAGCACAGTGTAGGAAACAGAAGGGACATTAATGTGCTTCACATTACATATAAGGGACAGTAACTGTAACTGTCATGCTAGTTTCAAATCTGGCCCTTTTTTTTTGCCCTCTATCTACCATATTTTCCCTCAATGAATACATCTCTATTGCCTTACTGCTGATCACATTACTCATCTGTTTGTTTCTCCACCTGCTTTTCCTCTTTGTCACCTCCCAGACATTTTAAATTCAGATATAGAGCTTGAAAATAAGCTTCTATAGAAATAAACTTGCGTTGTTGCCTAAGGCATATTACTGCTGTAGATTGTCTGCTGCGAATGGCTGTCATGCAAAGTGGCAGCCAATTGTACATATGCTATCTTAATGTTGGTTTCATAAATGAGCTGTTAGCAAGGCTCAACAGTAATGGTTCCTCTTGGCAGCCATAGTTAGAGCAGTGTCAACCGTGTTACTTGGTCTGATTGCCTCTTGGCAGCTGTAATTCTTGAGTTGTGAGCGGCAATCGCTATTTCCCCCCTTTAGTATATGAAATCTAATAAATGCGTGAATACGGGTGCATTGATTTTCTCCGTCTCAAATTGCGAGACTGAAAGTAAGTGGAGAGTTTCATCAAAAGGACCTCAACATGCACAAGAAAGTAGTGAAGGCAGAGGAGAAGCAGAAAAGTGTGACTTAGAATTGAAGTATTATGTACAGTAGTTATATTGCAGTATTATCACTCTCGTTATAAACAATTTAAAATATGATAATTTGTTAACCAAAAGGTGATGGATGCTTGCCAAAGTGTGTGTACAAACAAGCTGTCTTTCTTTCCCTCCACCACATTCCGAGTCCTTCTCTCCTGCTCTGACCGGACACTCACACACTGACTTCGTGCCTTCTCCACCTCAGGCACAGTAGATGGACTAAGCCATCCTTAAATTGTCCTGGCACCATCAACTAACCACTGCTAGGATGGCAAGTTGCCACACTGGCACACACTCACTCACTAAAACACTTCTCTCTCTTTCTTCATCCTTCTTAATGCGTCTCTCCGCTCATTGTTCAGTCTGGTCTCTTCCATTCTTTTCTCCGCCTCGATCCCAGTTCCACAACATTACTCAGTTTTTGTTCTACTCTGCTTCCCACTGCCTCTTATCTTCCCAATGCTCTCCACTTCATTATGGTTAACTCTTCCCTGTGCTCTCCATTGCTCTTCCTTACTCCACCTTCTGCACATCACTCGCTCAACTCGCGCTACTTGTCATTATTACTTAGAGATTAGACGCACTCTTCCTCCTGGACATGTGTTTTTCCCTGAACCTTTAGCTATCCCTGTTATCCAAACGGAGGTGTTAATTTGCATTGTGTCTTTCCATACTATGTCATGATGAACAATAATCTCCAGGAATTAAAGTGGACAGGCACTCGGCTCAGATCTGGTGTTGGCCTCATAATGAGCTGTGATTTTTAAAATGCTGTTATCTGCAATTATTTGCAACTTGCATCAGCTGGTTTCTGCCCTGTGAACTCTCACTGAGTTGACAGTTATGCCTCTTTTATAATTTTAAGTGAAGGCATACAGTAGGGAGACACAAATTGTGCCTCTAGGCTAATATTTAAAAAAGATATTGGACTCAACGGATAACTACATACACGATACATTTATATTTTTCTCTCCACCTGATTGGGTACACGGGTAATAAGTGCCTGCAGCAGCTATCTTCGACTCACTCAGATCTGATATTGTTTTTGTTGCAGATATAGCTGAAATGAGTCTGTCATGAGGGCTCAATTGGAAGATGACTGTGCGGTTAGAAGAGTTATCTTTCGCGCTCTGCTGCTTTTCCAGTGTTTTCTGTGAGCAGCCGCCAACAACACGTCATCGATGCTAGCCCCCAAAGTTCGTTAGCGTTACAAGCTAATAATTTTTGTTTAGTCAATTACAAACACGGAAGTGTCCGTCACTCCCGATCCAGCACAATTATTATCAATCAGCAATAGCAACGAAGCCTGCTACTTCGACCTCGACCTAATTTCCGTCACTTTCCCCAATGCAGAGATAAATATATAGAATGAGCGTGCACACACCTTTCGACAAATGTTTGTAAAGACCACCTTAAGATCCTTATTAAAAGTTACAGAGCTGTGTGCGTCAGCAGAGGGAAGATTGTGGCGAAGACAGCTGTGAGGTGGCTCCCTAAGAGTGAGAGCCGCAGATGAGTCCTGGAATCTTTAATTACCCAGGAGCCCCCTGGGGAATGCAGTTTTATTTTTTCCCTTTTATCTTCTTCCCCTCTATTGTTGCTGTATTCACACTGAGGCCTTGCTCTTTATGTATGGATTTTGAGCAGAGGACTTTTAAGTAGCTTTCAGGGGCCAGAAGGGCATCGCTTTTAAGTCGTGGCTCACATGCGATGCAGGTATTTTTATTTTTTATTTTTCTCACAAACTGCCTCATGGGTAGTGTGTTTTTCCTGCCGATTGCAGTTGGAGTCCCCGTTGAAGTTAATAGCGCAGCGGTTGCATTGCACGGTAATTGTGTTAATGGGGGATGAAACTGTAGATGAAGATGAAATGGTGTGCTAAGAAGTTTAGTCACATCTACAGCTGCATGTGGGGAATCCATACAGGAAATCAGGAAGTGGGCTCACACACACACACACAGGATGCCCCCAGGGTCTGGTTGTTCCATTTATCCAAGACCAATTGTGCTGTTTGGTACACATACCCTACAGTGAGCTGGCTCATGTGACGTAGACTGCTGCTGCCGTATTGTCGAGGCACTGGTTTTGGACAGTGATACTATACAGTCGTCTCACTGTCACAAAATAAGGCCTCATGGGCACACGGCGCTGCTGTTGTCCAAGCAGAGTGGACAAACATAGTACACGTCCGGGGTCCCATGTGAGCTCCAGCACACACACTTACTCACTCTGAACTGTTTACTTGAGCTGTAGAGAGTGGGGGGAACAGGGACACTGCACATATAGAATACCTGAGAGTACTCACCCTAAATGAATAATAGAACAATTAAATACAAATAAAAATAGGGTGTTGAAATGTACACTCACCTAAAGGATTATTAGGAACACCTGTTCAATTTCTCATTAATGCAATTATCTAATCAACCAATCACATGGCAGTTGCTTCAATGCATTTATGGGTGTGGTCCTGGTCAAGACAATCTCCTGAACTCCAAACTGAATGTCAGAATGGGAAAGAAAGGTGATTTAAGCAATTTTGAGCGTGGCATGGTTGTTGGTGCCAGACGGGCCGGTCTGAGTATTTCACAATCTGCTCAGTTACTGGGATTTTCACGCACAACCATTTCTAGGGTTTACAAAGAATGGTGTGAAAAGGGAAAAACATCCAGTATGCGGCAGTCCTGTGGGCGAAAATGCCTTGTTGATGCTAGAGGTCAGAGGAGAATGGGCCGACTGA
Organism: Myoxocephalus aenaeus; assembly: GCA_038501785.1. Lineage (NCBI taxonomy): Eukaryota > Metazoa > Chordata > Actinopteri > Perciformes > Cottidae > Myoxocephalus > Myoxocephalus aenaeus. Next base: position 9,366,053 of record JBAMJR010000053.1, read on the forward strand.
TTCAAGCTGATAGAAGAGCAACTTTGACTGAAATAACCACTCGTTACAACCGAGGTATGCAGCAAAGCATTTGTGAAGCCACAACACGCACAACCTTGAGGTAGATGGGCTACAACAGCAGAAGACCCCACCGGGTACCACTCATCTCCACTACAAATAGGAAAAAGAGGCTACAATTTGCAAGAGCTCACCAAAATTGGACAGTTGTTGCCTGGAAAAATGTTGCCTGGTCTGATGAGTCTCGATTTCTGTTGAGACATTCAGATGGTAGAGTCAGAATTTGGCGTAAACAGAATGAGAACATGGATCCATCATGCCTTGTTACCACTGTGCAGGCTGGTGGTGGTGGTGTAATGGTGTGGGGGATGTTTTCTTGGCACACTTTAGGCCCCTTAGTGCCAATTGGGCATCATTTAAATGCCACGGCCTACCTGAGCATTGTTTCTGACCATGTCCATCCCTTTATGGCCACCATGTACCCATCCTCTGATGGCTACTTCCAGCAGGATAATGCACCATGTCACAAAGCTCGAATCATTTCAAATTGGTTTCTTGAACATGACAATGAGTTCACTGTACTAAAATGGCCCCCACAGTCACCAGATCTCAACCCAATAGAGCATCTTTGGGATGTGGTGGAACGGGAGCTTCGTGCCCTGGATGTGCATCCCACAAATCTCCATCAACTGCAAGATGCTATCTTATCAATATGGGCCAACATTTCTAAAGAATGCTTTCAGCACCTTGTTGAATCAATGCCACGTAGAATTAAGGCAGTTCTGAAGGTGAAAGGGGGTCAAACACAGTATTAGTATGGTGTTCCTAATAATCCTTTAGGTGAGTGTATGTTTCCGTGGAGAATCCGTAACCACCCCCCATGGATCCTGCCATGGTGGATCAGATCCCCTACGCCTCCAGCCCAACCCCAAAAGGCTTCACCGTGTATACATAGCTTTTAGCCGTATCCAGACCACCAATTGACTGACTTTCAGACCGCTGCCCTATCTGTTCAACCCCAACGCCTGTCACGGCCCATCAAGAACCCCCCCACCTCGTGCCAAAAAAGCACCGCAAGGCACATATAAACAGACACCCACTGAGCTTCATGGCTATGTGACAGCATGACTGCTCCCCACCAATGGCTCAATACCTAATTTACAAGCAGAGTTAGAGATGAGGCCTTTTTAATGGACATTTTCTGCTCCCCTGTTATTGGCTGCACACACACACTCACACACACACACACTCACTTTCACAGGCAGTTGCCTCCCCTGCTGCCACTGCTCTGAGGGCCCTTTTGACATGTCCTAGCTGACACGCGCCACTTCCCAAACGCCATTCCATCCTCTGCAGATGTGTACACGCAGACACACACTCGCACGGTTACACACTATATCCTCGCTCCCACACACACACCCTGAGGGTGAGTAGAGGATTGTCAGGAAGGGAGTGGAAGAGCCACATTGTTCAAACTTATATTATTTTGAGTTCTGTGACCTCGTGGGAGATGGAAAATAGATATTGGAGAAAAGAAAGAGCAAACTCTTTACGCAGCCTCCTAAAAGTAAGCGTGTGTGTGTGTGACATATTTCTATAATGCATTAGTGTTTACGTAAGACTTGTTTTCTCTCCAGTGCCCCTGGGAGAGCATTGGAAAATGTTCTTTGTGATATCTGTTGTTAGTCCTTGCATTTGTTGTGTGCGCATGTGCACGTGTTTTACATGTGTGTGTGTGTGTGTGTGTGTCCTTCTTAACTCCATGAACCCATGCTGGTGGGCTTGTCATGCCACGTTCCCGCCAAAGCGCCTGATCTCCTCCGACAGCCATGCTGGGGGGACCAGCATGCAACATGGTGTATTCCCAGTTTACCCCAGATAAGGACAATGACACTCATACACACAATGTATATATATAAGGCTCATCTTTTCACCGATTTTCACAAGAAACACCCAGATCAGCTGCCGATTACACAAGTAATTCATTCATGAAATTGAATTTCTCTTATAGGACAAAAAAAGGTACATCTGATAAAATGAGCAAATCTTTTCATCCTACATGTACTTAAACACACGGATCTCCCCTCATGGATACACAAGGATTCTCTCCCTGGTTGTCAATGCTGCTTATGTGAAAAGCCTTTCACTATCAAACCACTTGTACAGTGAACAGTCTGAGGAGAATTTCCCAAACCCCTGCCCTACTCCCGGCTCGCCATGCAGTATTCATGCACTTGGCATGTTAAATGAGAGGCATCTTAGGACTACAATCCACAGCTCAGCCTCGTACACTCAACTTGAAACAGTGTGAGTTACAGACATAAAAAGTTATGTTCCGGCAAACGCTCTGACGACAACCTGTCTTGTGCAGAGTCGGCTGCTTTGAGCCAAAAGGAGACGGCTGTGGAGGAAGAATGAAACGAGACGTAATGAGGATTGAGAGAGCAGTAAGGAAGAAGAAAAAAAAAGGGGAAATGCAGCAACTAAGAAACTGACAAATGGGAGTGAGTGGCTTCTTCTTTTGGTGGTTGGAGTTTGACTGCTCGTGTCTGGGAGGCGGTGTGTCTGATCGTCATTGCTGTTAATGAGAGAAGCTCAACATGCGTGGAGGACAAGCCTCATTGTTCCCTTTCCACTCAAGTGGTTTTTACGTCGCACGACATCCCATCTCAGCAGCAAAGGACCAAGAGAGCACGCCCGATGCTGAAACTTTGATTAGTCACTTGCCATTCACAGGCACTCGAGCCAAAATCTGGTTTCACTTAGCATTTTTGCGCGCTGTGAAATAATAATAATAAATAATTAAAAAAATTAAAAAAGGCAGCTCACCTACGCACCAGACGCGCACAACCTGTCAGAAAGCTGCGTTAGCGCGTTAGCGCTCGCTCAGAGCCATCGCTTTCACACCATGCTTACCAGAACGCCACCTGGCCACGGCATGCCGGCCAGCGCGGGGAAACACACCGTCTCGCTCTCGCTCTCGGGCAGAGAGAGATTCACAGCCAGGCGGACGAGTGCCAAAACACCAGACCCACACCACCTGTCGTTCGTCTTCTGAAAAGCATCACACTTACACAAAGTCTCCCACCAAGTCTGCATCTAGGAAACGTTACCTGCAAAGCTTTAAAATTGTCTCTGACAGCAGTTGTAGGTTTTTCCCTAAATGTACAATGAGTATGGGGATAGTTTTCTGGTCTCAGAAGGCTGATGAATCCACAGTGAACAGTTGGAGTAAACATGCAACACAAGTCTACAAAAGTAGACTTGTGTTGCATGTTGGGGACTCCCGAGTTCAATGGATTCTAGGAATTAATCCCATACGTTCAGGGGCGTACGCAGCATCCTGTTTAGCTGAACAGCATATCCTCCGCTACTGCCAGTGTCCACGGCCACTGCTCAACATGGCATCTGTCTGGCATATGGGAGCTCTGTAGGGTCATCCCGACAAGCATGCTGTCACCCACTGCCTTCTGCCAACCCAAACCCCTTCCAAACGCTACCATTTCTTTCCCGTCTCCCCTCATTGATCTGCCTCTTTTTTTTGTTGCGTTTCATATTCTCCTCCTCACCTGGAGCACATAATCAACTTTAAGCTTCCTCCTCCTCGTTGGCCTCTCGCCTTTGCTGGAACATCATTTATTTTTGTTCTGCTAAATCCTCCATCATTCCCCCTTTCCACCCTCCGTGTTTAACGTTGCACTTGTTTCCAAATGGCGAGAAGAAAAACCAGTTCCTTTAAGTCATCTCCAGATGAGTTTTGCTCCTGTTTGCGTCTTAATGAGCTGTTATGCCTCCCTGCTGGAGCCAATAGAAAAGCTGTGAAAGAAGGATCCGGGACCGGATACGGGGTGGCTGTTCAGAATCTGAAGGCAGTCATCATCGGTGTTCAGCTGCACACTGATTGGCTGTTGTGTTACACTGAGCCGAAGTGAGCAGAAAAGTGAAGGATGAGGGCGAGCCAGGAAAGGCACCCTCCCCACCAAGAGTACAAAGAGGCTCACCGCGGTAGTGCCAATATGGCGGCATATCATCTGTGCATATTGTGTTGTAGTGCTCTTGACTGAGCGTCTTTCACAGGATTCTTTGGATGCTGACTCTCGGCTATGTGGAGTTTGGCAAAAGTGAAGAGTGAATATATTTTTTTTATTTTTGAGCTGGGGGTTTATATTCCTCGCCATTTTTCTCACGTAAATTCTCTTTTTTCTGTTCAAATATTGCTAGATCCATTTTGGCAGATATGAAGTCCTCTTCCACAGGATTGTAGTCAGCTCCAAGCTCTCAGAGTACCAGGAAAGACAGCTCATGCCGCTACGGGCACTGATAGCTCCCCTCCAAAGCCCAAATGGCATCGCTGGCCTTTTGTGTCCGTGAAATATCATCGTCTGGGTCTTCCATATGGGGACATCTGCCTGATGGGACCGAGATGCCATGTCCCAACGCCTTCCAAAAAATCTCTCCTTTAGTTGGCTTTGATGGATGACTTGTGCAGCCACTGCACTTTCCCCAAGCCACACACTCACACATGCAGCCCCTTTAGACAGAGTGGCTGTACAATCCAGCTGCAGGTCTGTTATCTTGGCGGTGCCTTGTGCAGCGTAGCTATCAAATCAACCTATGTGCACAAGCTAGCTAAGCAATTAAACTCCAGGGCCCCATCCACACTTGACAGTTTTAACATCTGGCATCTTGTGTGTGTGTGTGTGTGTGTGTGTGTGTGTGTGTGTGTGTGTGTGTGTGTGTGCGCGCTCGTCTGAGTGTGAAATCCAGCTCATCTGCTACTATAATAAGCTACAAAACATGGTGCACAATTGAATCCATCACAAGAACACGATGACTCATCTTTTCTGTCTCCTTCTTTCTTGCGAGTTTTTGCTTTGAGTTCTCTTTTTCTTTTTCTTTTTACGTCTTTCCAGCGAATCAAAATCCAGCTAACTATACTTCAAATCTTAGCACAAATCTTAATTTCAGAATTATACTTCCACCATTCACAAACAGAATGTGGGTGGCCAGGGTTAAAACATTGTGTGTGTGTGTGTGTGTGTGTGTGTGTGTGTGTGTGTGTGTGTGTGTGTGTGTGTGGTGTGTGTGTGTGTGTGTGTGTGTGTGTGTGTATGTGGGCCTTGTGTAGGGCTTTATTACTCTGTATCCTCTCTGACATTGTAATGGTGGAGGACAGCTCCACTCGGAGTGTCTGCGTTGGGCTTTCCAAGGTCCCATACATCCACTTACACTGCACCCATCTGACCAAACACTGCCTCTCTCTCTCTCTCTCTCTCTCTCTCTCTCTCTCTCTCTCTCTCTCCTCTCTCTCTCTCTCTCTCTCTCTCTCTCTCTCTCTCCTCTCTCTCTGCCCCAGCCAGCCCCCACCCCCCTTTGCCCTATGACTCATCACTGGTTCATTCGATGAAGCTAAATGGCGGTTCTAGCCGAAGCGGTCAATATGCTCAACCCTGCACATTGCCTTCCTCCGACTCTCATGGACCCTCTCTGTACTCGCAGTATGATGTCCCATACTACGTTTGTCCGGTTCTCTGTTGCCTATATGTATTTATTCATACGTAACCAATAAGAGATAATTAAATTTAACACATTTCTTTACCAGGAACTTGATGAAGAGACTCAAATCTTGTATGTACAATCAATTAATTTTTATAACTGTACTTTCTTATCGGAAAGTCTTTGACTCGCAAACATGCGTGTTTACTCCTGTACAAGAGAGCTCTGATTTGAAGCATGAAACACAGCTGGAACTTGGGACTCCCCCCCCCCCCCCCCCCCCCCCCCCATTTAGCTCGTAGCGTAGCAAGACGTCCTTTGAATGCACTGGATTATAAATCCCTGCCACAAACCTGTGAGATGTCGGCCCGACGCTAGCATACACAAGGGGGTACGAGAGCCTCTCGTCTGCAGTGGCTTCGCTAGTGTGAGTTGTAGCATGAAGTGCGAAGTGATGCCCTGCACACGGCGGATAAAGCAATGACCCCAAACAGCGAGAGCCGCAATGTAGCGCCCCGCGCGCGCCGTACGCTTCCTTCACACGTTCGTACGTTTCGGCATCCCATGCAGTGTCATTACCGCTCTGCGGCGCTGCGTGTTATCTTGATCCTGTTGATCTTCAGAGGGCTCTGTGTTCCTTACATCCAGTGTTGCCGAGAGGGTTGAGCGAGTGCCCTTCTCGACAGCAACCAAAAAAAGTGATATCTTCAGGAGCAGAGCGGGGCAAAAGGATGCATTAATTCACCTCAATCCTTTCCAATCCGACCTGTGACGCAGTGATGTGATATGCTAATGACTCTTCTCTTTCTGCACCAGGTGACGGAGTACCTGAACAGTCAAGAATCTGCCAAGAGTGCCAGGGTAAGTCCCTTCATCCAAACCATCCACTCCATTGTCTTTCTATCAGTTTCTCTGTCGCTTCCTCATCCTAATAATTGCGGTTTGTCGGCCTTCTCAGTGAGAAATCTAATGTTGCCAAAACAAGAAGACATTACAACACTAATTAGTTTTCTTTACAAAACTACCAGAGAGAGAGTCTCCTTTCTTTTTGCTGCTTTTGTCTCTCTCTCTCTCTCAAGATGCGACACATTACATTGGCAGTCACCATTGTCCCATATGGATTGTTGCCCACAGTCTGTGCAGGTCCAAACTGTGAAAATGGGGGTGGGGCTGTGGGCAGTGGGGGTAGAAGGAGAGCAGGGGAAAAATGGAGAGTGAATAAAAGGCAGCACGTGGCACACGGGGCTACCGAGTTAAGATGAGTCAAGTCACAGACTTTGACAAAACACCGTCCAGTGGAAATGACTTTATTTGAGCCCAGTAAAACTGCCTGGCCAGTTAGAGGGAAAGTTGGCAGCAAAATAATGGAATGGAGTACATGAATGCGTCGAATAATGGAGGTCATAAAGAATGAATCTACGTTTCGAGGATAAAGGCCTTAACACACCAGGGGTGCAGAAGCTCCGAAAAAATCCATCATGTCGTGCGAAACGAGTCGCGCCTTAATTTCTGAAGATTATAAAACCAGAACACCGAGGCTTCGTACTGTAGTCTGAACCAAGGCTTCTTTCAACCCCGACAACGCGAGCGCATACCTGACCCATGTCTTCTGTTCTTACCAAAATAAAAGCTCTAGACATGTAATATTCACAGACAAGTATTTTGTATGTTTGTGTCGTTTATTCGTCACAATCCCAGAGTGTTCATAAAGTCTGGGGATTCTCTACATTCTTCTTATTGTCAACATATCCCATAAAAAGACTAAACCAACTATAATTGTTCTTGAGGATTGACTGTGGTCAAAGCTTGTGGTCAAGCTTTGCTGTGATATAGCTTACTTCCTCCTTCACAATGTTAAATTAACCTGCCTATCAAGTGTGTCTATCACCATCTTGCTGCCATAAAAACTATATAGTGCCATAGTGCAAGAAGTCCCCAGTTAATGCTCTCTTTACTCCTGTTTGAGTACAATTTGGTATTTAAACTAGTGTCCAGCTCTTTTACAAAATGCCATCAGCTCTATAAATCGATCATTTGCTTGGTTGACAAAAAGTGACTCTGACTAACATTGATGTTTTTGGTCATTTCATGGGATATTTTGTCAGAAACTAAGAATATCAGCTGCCTAAAGACAACAAAATAAGTAATAATGGATGTCTATTAGCATGACCTCCTCGGATGCCGTAAGTCCACAGTGTCGGAGCCCTGTAAGCAAAGACCAAAACACATTTGTTTTTTATATTTAGACTTTACCACGAATGTGTTTATAAAGATCCGAGGTGCCTTTTACAAGAACCCCCTCGAGCCTGCATAGATAGCACTTGGATCCTATTTAGTTTTTGCTCATGTAAATGTCAAGCATGGTGGCTCAAAATCCCTTCTGTGCTCCTCCAGTTACCCTCAGTGCTCAGACAACGAGCCAGTCAGAGGTGGAATTGGCTCTAATCACAATTGCAGTCACTACTATGTTTTCAGGGTGTCGGGGAGGAGGAGGAGGAGGGGGAAAAAAGGTAGTGGAGTGAGAGACGGGGAAATGGCAAAATGTACAAATAGCTCCATTCATTCATTCATCCTAATAACTAATTCTAATTAGCACAGTCGCTAATTAGCCATGAATCACAGCATTAACAGCTGAGCGCGCAGGCTTCTGAGAGCCAAAAAAGAAACATCCCACACAGAGCCTCGTGTGTGTACACACACACACACACACACACGCACACACACACACACACACACACACACACACACACACACACACACACACACACCTCAGACTGCACAATTTCTACCCCATTTAAATAACTAATACCATGCTGGATACTGCTCCAAACGAGAGACACACACACACACACACACACACACACTTTGCCAATCGCATTGTAATGAAGGCAATATTTAGCCGGGCAACCCATGTGATGGTTTATGAGGCGGATATGTGACTGTAATGGAAGGAGAAGTAATGGACAGGGTGGTATTTAAGGCCCCGTGTGCCTCCAGCTCGGATGGGCGGGCACAAAGAGTTGGGTTAAATGGTGGTAGTGATGATGATGATAATGAAGATGATGCAGCGGCCTTTGCACTAGACTGTGAAAGCAGAGCGCTAACCTTTCGACATTGCACACTCTCTTTTCTTTTGTTCTTCTCCTGACCATTCATCATGTAATGTGCGTGAGAGGTTATTGACGCCCCGTTCAAAGCAAGCGGGAACATAACCGCCATTTATGATTATGTGTTTTCATATAACCGTCAATGAAATCTGTCTCCGTCTTCCCCTTCAGCTCAACATTTGGCGCTACGGAGACTTCCGCGCGGACGACGCCGATGAGTTTGGTTACAGACGTTAAAAGGAAAAATGGGTAAAATAAAACAAAACCGACCATCCAATTAACACCATTCCAAAGACCACCATGGACGGCGAGTGAAGCATTGGACAGAAGACAGATGACAAATAAACTAAACGACAAGCATTGACTCAATCATCTTTTTTTTATTATTATTTTTTTATTTCATCCCTCCAGTCCACACTTCTTTTCTGCTTATATTTGTATTCTTTTTTTTCTCCGGCTAGCTCCCCTAGCTCCCAATAGAGCGTGCTAGCCATGCTAAATGGATACATGATCATACAAGAATCTCTTTCCATTCATCCTTTATTCTCTTAATGGCTCACTGCCAGCTCAAGCAGCCTGCACTATTGCCAATCTGTGTGATTTGCCATGTTACCTTTTCAGCAGACTTCCTGTGTGAATGATAATAATTATGATACTTACGTATGTGTTTCAGCCAATCATGTTCTTTGCTCTCTGACGCTCTAGCCCCAATCCCTGATTTCTTCTGTTCATGGAGGGACCGGGTGTTTGGGGGAGACGCTTGATTTTTTTTTTGCAAATAAATGCTTCCCTAATGAATTTCATGTAAATGTGAGGATATGTTGAAAAGTGTAAATTGATTTATTTTAGAGAGAAATACTGTAGGTGGAGCCACACAGACAAAAAAAATAAAAAGAGGAGGAGTTTATTTTTGTCTTCAATGTATATCTGTGTGATGACATTTGCGGATGTTTTTGCGGGGAGTGTTTTGTCGTTTATTCATTCACTATGTCACACTTTTATGACCAGTAAAAACAGATGCCGTCATTTGGCATTTTCATCATCTCTCTTTCTCCTTCTGTAAAGTTTACATTCTAATAATGGTTATGATCCTGTCTTTGGCAGTCTCTTCTCTTTCTGTCTCTGTATGCCACAGCAGTAACCGTGTTTGAATTTGTTTCCAAATAATGGACCTTTGCATTCTATTAAAAATCTGCTAAATAAAAATAAGCAAACATAAAGGGTTTCGTTTCATTTTTTTCTACAAACAAATGTTGTATTTATCCAGCTTTTTTCCCTCAGATTAATAGACCGGCCTTGGTGAACTCACGGAGTTCAGCTAGGAATTTGAGTTTAAATGTTTGATTTTAGTCAAACAGTTGTGCCAAAAAAGAAAATGTTTTCTAAGCAGTTAAAAGCTTTTGTTGACTGTAAAACTAAACAAAGACCTTTGGCTAAAAGCTTGGCAATATCTGTTCAATTAATTGGAAGAAATGCAGAAATATGTAGAAGCTTGAATCAGCTTGAACTAGTTTAACCTTCACCTCTTGAACCTTTCAAATACAAGAATTGCATTCATATATTTCCACTTATTGTATGTGAGTTGTGAAGGGGCAAAACACTCATTTATCTGTTGGCTTGCCAAAGCTCTATATTTCCTAAATCTATTTGAATATGCAAAGAAACATTATTGGCAATGTGTGACCTATAGTTAAATAAAAAAGGTAGATGAGTTCAAAGAGAATTTGTTAGTGATGGTGTACTGTACTAAACTTCAGTCGTAGTGCAGTGAGGTATTTCTAGGGATTTTAATTTTTTCATAATTGTTCTGCGTATATTTCTATATGTACTATAGCACAATCTATTTATTTATTTTCTGGGTCATATGCTTCAAATCCACCATGCTACGGTTTAAAAAAAAAAAGCAGAGATGTAATGAAGTTCTCATAAATATGTAATATTGCTTGCTATATAAATAATTGTTCCAAATTAAATGACTTTAGTATATAAAGCAACTGTGCTTTACCAAATATTACATAAAGCAGATGGTTGCTCCTTCATCTCATCACTGAAGTGGTTGAAAGCAGAAGTTGCCTGCATATGATTGAGGGCCACACAGGAAAACAAAAATCTTTGCAATATCACATGCAACTCCCACTATGTCTACTATTCTATATGATAACATACTATATATAGTATATCATAAAAAAAGTATTTGACATATTAATGACTTTTTAAAGCAGACTATATAACTTTTTTTATGACATACCATACAATATTTTTATAACACTAAACTATTATTTTTCATTTGAGTGAGCAAGCTTGGAACATTGAATGAAAAATTAAACTTAACAAAATCAAATTCTCTAGTTGTTGCATGTGAAAATCATTAATATTCCAACAGAGGACTCAAGTTCTTGGTGTAGATATTAAACAAAGATGAGTATTCATTTAAAATTGATGAAAGGCTTTTACAAGGAACTCAGTTTCATGTTATCTGATGTTTCTGCACACGACAATAAAAAAGCTAGTTATACGCATCTCGATGTACTAGATGTACAGTATCTGGTAGTGATGGCGAGATGAAGCTTCCTGAAGCATTGAAGCTTTCCATCCAATTGGTTCGGTCATGGGCCGAAGCTTCATGGGGCTTCATTTGCTCCACTGCGCCACCAAGTGGACATACATGTAAAACTTGTGTCTATCTTTATGATATAATGGCGGGGTCAAAATCAAAGGTGGAAACAAATTGGGAAAAAAGTTGTGATGTGACTGTGGGTCAGTGGTTAGATTACCCGTCTTTCAGTCAGAGGATCGGTGTTTCGAGCCTCGGCTCCGCTAGTCCATGTTGATGTGTCTAATTTTTTTTTTTTTTAAATAAGAACTTTTCCACAGTGCTGGGCTTTTTGAGACTATTTTGCCTGCTTTATAAAATACCCTTTCACAGGCACAGATGACGCTGGGGTACAGAGAGGAAGGGGGAAATCCATTGAGTTTCGCTGCCCCTTATTTCAAATCGCACCCACGAACCCACGAACCATTTTCTGAATCAGTCACGTGGTACGGCCGGCTCGCGAGGCTTCGAACGTCACCACATACGTCATCGACACGAGCCTCGATACGCGCTTCACCAAAATCTACCTGGATTACTCGACACGCGCATCGAAGCCTCGACACGAAAGGACACATCACTAGTATCTGGTCACTAAATACTCGGCCACTTGCTAATGTATTCACTTACAGCACCCCGACATGTCTTATGACCTTTTTTTATGGCATTTTATTAAGGCATATTATATTGTGATTTTTTACACTTTCAAAAAATTATTATTATGACACTTTCATAGCATACTATACTGTGTTTTAATGATATTTATGACATACTATTACTTTTTTAATGATTTCTAGGATTTTTTGTATACGTATTTATGGCATAGTATACTATGATTTATCTTGTGACATACTATATTAGGATTTTTTAATGACTTATGGAAATTCTTATGACCTCCTGTAGCTTACTTTATGAAACTATATACGCTTGGTTGAACCCCACTGCCATGTACTGCAATATTCATAAGATGGTTATGTCACTAATGTCACCTTGATATACAGTACTCCAACATGTACTTTGCATTTTATAGCTTAACAACTGATTGTGTGATTCAAGGTTTTTTTGATATTAGACAGATGTTTCATTTCGTCAGAGGTGTGGCAGATGTTAACCCTCCCCACAGTGGGTATCTACAATTTCAATCAGTGTGTGAGGCATCCACAGTAATCTCCAAAAAAAGATCTCTAAAAAGACTGTTCACAAACCACACTGGCTCACTGCCTTACAATTCAACAATCTCCCTTGACATTTAAAAACAAAAAAAGTCACCAAATTATGAACCATATGGATAAAACATCAGCTGCTAACATGGCACAATAATGACTCATTGTTGCAACATAAAGCACCCTGATGACAGTCAACAATATATATATTAAAGTCATTTATATTTGTACGTGTTCATTTTAGCATTAAAAGAAGGAAGGAAAGTAGGACATCATAAAGGTTCCTTTAGGTGAAACACATTTGCAAAGCAAAGAGAAGGGGCCTCTTAAGATTTACCTGATTCACTTGAACTATTACATGACCCTTTGAACCTCTCAGTGAAATACACTAATTCATAAAAAAAAGAGGGCACCAGTGTAGCATCTAATAAACAGAGTGTATAAGTATTTACGCTGGAAGCAAAATGCTGCATGGGATACAACATCATTTTCTCCCTTTCGGGTGTATATTCTTTTACCTGAAGGAGAACCAACAACACGTGATTCACAGAGCAAATATGTATAAGCTGGAGGCAGAACAAACAAACAAAGAACAAATCAAAGCGTGCCCTTTAGTTTTGGTTTGTCTTTAATATGAAAAGCAACTGCAGTTGGGAACAAAAGCACACCTCGTTGTTGTTTTCGTCTTCAAAATGCACTCTGAAGGAGTGACCAGAGGTTGTTGTTGCAAACTGCCCTGAAAGATAAATCTACCTGCTAAAATTCAAAATGTAATTTTGAAAACACAGCCTCTGCCTCAAAGACATGTTTTTCAATTACACATGGCAGGAGTAATTTTATTTTTTATGATTTTCTCTGTGGTTGATAGATGACACGCAGTACTGGAAGGTTTTGCATGATCAGAACCAAAGGCACGGATTATTATTCATGCCTGGGCTTTGTATCGGTTCTTTTTTTTTTTAAAAGCTCTCAGACTCAGATGGAGCAAAAAAATAAGTGTCAGAAAATGATTTAAAATGTGCGCGGGGAATTAAAAGTCGGACAGGTGTAAAATAAAATAAAATAAAAAAATGAAACTGTTGCCGTCATCCCTCCCCATTCCAAGTCCGGAGCCACTTTTTCAAAGATGGCCCGAGTCATTCATCACCGGTGTTCACGTCCAATAACCAGATGTTGGGATGAGATATTTGCTCTCAGGGCAATTAACAACCCGGTCGGTCCTGTCAGCTGACTCCTGGACCGGCTGAGACGACTTTGTCTTTTATCCACGTCCTTTTTCCCCCGTCTTATTTTGTCACAAACTATCCATTGTCTCTCCCTATTTGCCTCATTGCTTTTCCTCTCTGATGCTGATTTAAACAGCTAGAGGAAAAGGGACGGAAAAGAAAAAGCACGTGGGAGATATGAAAAGTGGTTGTCTGTTGGAGTTGCAAGCTCAGCTTTTCTGGTTTCATCTCCTCCGTGTTTGTGAAGCTGTCATAGTCGAAACAACGGCCAGCAGACGTGACACGCAGATTACAGAGAGCTGTTGTCAGCAAATGGTTTGCTTAAAAATGACGATTATTTGATGCCTTCCGCAGCGTTTGCTGACAGCCAAATAAAAAATGTGCCAACAATCAAACCAATAAATGGTACCGTGCTGCTGTGAAGACTTTGCAAGTCAAAAGCACCCATCACCCAGGTCCTTTTCTTTCAATTAGTCAAACGCTGCTTCTCTGTGATCTATATGTGTTTACATGTGTTAACTGTGCGGCTACACGACCGCGAGAAAGAGAAGAAGAAGAAAATAATATTCAATCATTTGTGGCGAACAAGAAACAGCCATGTGAGGAAATATCTTTTTTTTTCATGAACCCAAGGCATATTTAGCCTCTGAGGGGTTCGAGGGAGGAAAATGAAACCCATCTCAATAATTCACAAACCTGAGAAGAAAGAGAGAAAATGCTTTTAAACGCATCTGGGTGGGCGGATGCAAACGTAGGATGGATTTCAAGGGACAGCGTGTGTGTGTTTACAGCGTGTGTGCGTGTGTGTGTGTGTGTGTGTGTGTGTAGTATCAGTGAACGCACCGCTGGTCAGAGATCAGGATTGTCAAACTGTTGTTTACTTTTCTCCTGAACCTCTCTGCTGTGAGTAACTGTGAGATTCATTGTGTTTATAGTAGATAAGAAGTAGTCAAACTTCTATAAAAAAAAAATGTCATGAATCATTCAGACGCACAGTTATCTCTTCAATGTTGTTTTCCATGACAAGCGCTTATATGAGCTGATATTTGATTAACTCTTATTCTAACAGGCGGAGATCAGGGGTTCAAATATGTGGCAGACAAAGTTAATTTCATTCCATTTATAATGTCAATCTGCTCTTCTAAATTGTTAATTTATTGTTCATGCCACTTAATTTCATGCCCTCTGCCTCAAAAAACACTGCATGGCTCCCCTGTCTTCCCTTATCTCTCAGCAGCACCCGCTCACGTCCGGCCCTCGGTCCTCCAGGGGGGCGGGACGTGTCCAAAGTGTTCCTGCTTAGAGCTTCAGCCCGGAAAAACATGACTATAACTAACGATGACAAAAATGTATTCAAATGTTCATCAACAAATTCAAGCTGAACAATATCGTGCTGTATTGCAGGGTTATTTGATCAGTTGCGTGCATCTGCAGAATCAAACATGCTTCTTGGTAAACCACAAGCTGTGCACATACATACTGCATGCATACTAATTGTATTTACTATATGCTATACTAATATTTGCAGTTAGTATACAAGAAGCCAACATATGTCTGTTTTATTTTAACGAAATATGATTAATTACTACTGAAAATGAAGAGAAAGCTTTTGATCTATTTTATTTTGTAGAACACCCTACAAAACTAAATATTTTATATTACCAGCCACAATTAGTCTGTGAGCAGCTTCACAATATCCTTTGTGCACTGCATTGTGGGAGAAACATGCCCGTCACATGGGATTTTATAATGCTGACTGTTTTGATCATACTTTACTGAGTGAACCAACTTTATCCCAAACCCTACTGAAAAATGTTCTGCAGTGTGAATGTGGGACACAGGATATTGACTAGTTACTTAATGTACAACTAAGCAGCATATTGACAAAATCGATCCACAAACTCAGTGAAAAGGAACAACAGGTGGCAACAAAACCAGCCGGGTCCAACCGTGGAAGCAGGACGGCCGGCAACGTAATATTGTCTTCTGAATACAGCATGTTATGGAACATGTCTTCTGAATATAGCATGTTATGGAACATGTCTTCTGAATATAGCATGTTATGGAACATGTCTTCTGAATATAGCATGTTATGGAACATGTCTTCTGAATACAGCATGTTATGGAACATGTCTTCTGAATATAGTATGTTATGGAACATGTCTTCTGAATATAGCATGTTATGGAACATGTCTTCTGAATACAGCATGTTATGGAACATGTCTTCTGAATATAGCATGTTATGGAACATGTCTTCTGAATATAGTATGTTATGGAACATGTCTTCTAAATATAGCATGTTATGGAACATGTCTTCTGAATACAGCATGTTATGGAACATGTCTTCTGAATATAGCATGTTATGGAACATGTCTTCTGAATACAGCATGTTATGGAACATGTCTTCTGAATACAGCATGTTATGGAACATGTCTTCTGAATATAGCATGTTAATGAACATGTCTTCTGAATACAGCATGTTATGGAACATGTCTTCTGAATACAGCATGTTATGGAACATGTCTTCTGAATATAGCATGTTATGGAACATGTTTTCTGAATATAGCATGTTATGGTGTCTGCTCTGCTGTGTAAAGCAGCTGCAATAATGCTGAGCGACTAAAACGCGATTAAAAATGATCATAATTTATTTTTGTCACGATACTAAGACTAAATCAAAATGGGTTCCTAAAGGAATGCTGCAGGAGAAGTGTCTGCTCCTGATTCGCATGAATCAGACGTGAGCGATCTGCTGAAGAGACAAACCTTCTTTTCCCTCACAATGACCTTTGATTGTATCAATTGTAGCGGCGGAGAAAAGTGCCTTTTATTGTGCACGGACAGATGGCGCCGTACAAATGAGTCAGCATTTGGACATTTTACTGTTCAGTTGGAGAATGTTAATGAAAAAAATAAAAAATACCATTTATGCATTTGAATAAAATTGCTTCTGGTGAAACTATCCATTATGAGCTTGCTGCTGATTAAGAGTTAAACACGGTCATTTGTTTCACAGTGTATCTATGTAATCAAGTAGTCAAGTGGCAAGCTGTTTTTATAATTCAATCAAACGTATACTCTTTTTGGGATTAGTTGATCTGCATGAGCCGAACACTGAATTTAAATTTGGCATTTGATATGGTCTAAAATACATAGTGGATCATACATGTAATGGCTCCTATAGTATTTATGGCAGTGTGACTTACTGTAGTTAACAAGACTCACTTGTGTGTTCATCCCACCCACTAAATAATCCTTAACAAGTAACAGTCACATATTAATAACAATAACAATGTAACAATACCAATAACAGTTGAACAGACGACAGGCTAAGTACTTATCGCTGAACACATCGAGAGGAAGAGAAGATTTAGTCTGCTGAGAGAGCTCTGGCCTGAAAGCCAGGCAGCATTCACAGAAGTGGCATGAGAGCATTCGCAAATATTGGACTGAAACAGAAAAGGCATGAAAGGCACAGCGTTTCTTTAATGGTTGTATAATTTTCCAAAAAGCAAGTTAAGGATAGAGGCCTGGAAACATTTGTTTTTCCACTGCGCTTCCACAGAGTGACTAAAGGAGCCAGCATGTCTAATGCAGCCGCTTTTAGCTGCCGCTTCATGCTTCTGTAGATCTACTATATTTAGAGCGTATTGTGTGCATGTGTGTCGTTAAACCAGTGCAATAACATATAAAGGATAATTTGTTTGAGTGCAGTACACTATGTTTTTATCAACATAACTTTTCCACCATCAGAGATGAAATCTACCCTGAAAAAGCTTTTAATAGGGGACGCCAGCCGCTTCATCCCTGAGTGATACCGAGAGCATCAGACTTGCTCTGCACCTCATCTTGTTACACCGCACACAACAACGACACGCAACTGTACACATCGGAGAAGATTCAAACCACTTCCCCTGTGTATTACGAGCAATTCTGCGTGTCACCGAGCTGCCTTCAAGTGCCTCTTTGTATTTTTCTCATGTTTCTTGTCTCCTACCTGCATAAACAGCGCAGTGTCTTCAGATTAAATTGCTGCTTGATTCAAAGTTGGTTTTGCAAAACAGCGGAGCAATCGCATAGTCCAACTGTTAAGAGCTATATTCATTCTGGTGACTTCTTTGTAAATGTATCTTTTGTGGCGTTCGTCATCTCATATGTTTGCCAATTTTGCCAATTTCAATGGCAGTGGGATTCAAACCAGCATCGTGCGCATGCACTGTATCTGCCAGGGCTGTCGAACACCACCGAACCTCAGCTTGACACGTGTTTGTCACAATAGTCATTGGCTGTAAGCACCGGCAACAAAGAGCTTTTAGTATCTGACGTGTGAATCACCAAACACCCGGTAGTTTCTCTGTCAATAACCCGAAATACAATGGAAAACATGTCTATTGTGAGGGTGAATGGAGAGAAAAGTGCTGCTTTAAAGCAACGGTTTGTGGGATTTAGGGGAAGAAAGTGAATATGATAGCCATAACTATGTTTTTATTCGTGTATTAATCAACTGAAACTAAGAATCATTGTGTTTTACCTTATCAAATACATGTTTTGGTCATTTTGTGGCCGGGCTCACCAGGCGCCCCCAGGGAGCCTTGGGGTCACAAAGCACGTTATCATAAGTTATAGGTGGCCTTGTTAGAGACTGTGAAAAATAATGGCCAATCACATTCACTACTCCTGCAGATGGAGAATCCTGTGGAGACTTTTCCCTTTTTCTACCTGTGAAGATTGTTACTGTCACCACAGCTTCCCTGTGTAATAATAGCACTCCATTTCATTTGTCATCACAGCGATCCAAGCAGTAATCATCTGCAGCTTAATACCTCCGTCCCGCCAACGCTGCAATGAAAACGGATTCTAAAAAATGGATCTAGTTCTAAGCATGTGCTATTTTTTGGTATTTCTGTAGATTGTCTTTGAAGTATAATTTAGCTAGATTTTACTTTTTTATATACAAACAAATAGTCTCTATATTGCGACATTAATGTGATTATTTTTTTCCACGAATCAATTGGGTTTGTAAAAACAACAGTCCATAGTTTCTGGGAACATATATACACCATTTAACATCCCATCATGCTCATCACAGCCTCACATCTATACGTACTGTAATTAAAAATGTGTCTGTATTGGATGGACACTGAGAGAGACGATTGGCAGGAACATGCGCTCCTCAGAGTCATGAGCTGAGAGAGAGGTTTGAATTGATGTCACATGTTTCATGGGACTGTGTGAACTGTTTTCAATGCGCTTGTTGATCTGCAGTATAAAATATAGAATAATAATTATCACAAGTGTGATGTGCACATAAGCACCGAGGTTTCTGTCTGCTGCTGGTTGCATTCAATATATAGACCTGCCATTCATAATTATGCCTTGATATTGTGCAACATCTCTCCAAATAGACACAAAACAGCTGCACCAAAACCGGTGCAGTTGAGGATATATATATAACCTCCCGGCGACAGAGGAGAATACCAGTTCGCCATTGGTGAGGATGACTACATTAGGACTATTACAATGCTTTACATTCAGAAGTGGCAATACATTTTGTGATAACTGCTGTGTAGTTTTGCACTGAAGCTCTCCTTCTCCCTTTGGATGCTGAGCTAACGTTATAATTGGACAAGCTGCTGCTCAGTTGTGAACGTCCAAACATCCCAATCAAGATGGTAAAAGTGTCATGTGATGTACGGCTACTGTTTGCTGTCCAGCTGCTGTGTAGCAGGAAAAGTATGTGACGCTAGATTGTTTCTTGACTGACAGAATTATCGATCTGTTGGTCTTTGAGAAGAAGAAGACAAAAAAAACGGACAATTTTCACAAACTTTGTCAATTTCGCAAACACAGCGTCTTTAAGTGCATGAGCACTGGTTTGAGATGCACGTTCACAGCCAACATTTTCATTTTTGAATCTGGCTAAAAATAAATGCTGATACACATTTTTTTAATGAAAAATGTATGAGAGGCCTGTTAGCAGCTTTCACCTCGCCCTCAGTTTTATGGCGAACATTCGGGTACACAGAGGTTGTAGCGATGGGGCATTTAGTGATAAAGTCCTCTGTGTCACAATGATCTGCAGCTTTAACCCACTGCACTAGCCACTAAGCTAAGGACTTATGAGTTTATCTAGTTTGTATTTTGTGTATTATGTTGGGGGACTATATTGCATGAATATGCATATTAATTAGGAAAAATGATTTTCCTGAAATACTAATACCAGTTCTTAATGCTTCAAACAAGCAGGTTCTCGTGGTTGTTGCTAATCTTTTTCAATTAGATATTTTAATTAAACCGGCTTAAATAATATATGATATGGGATTCCAATCCATGATACTCACGGAGTGTTTGCCTTTTCAATCTCATCAGTATTATTCCAGTGAGCCATCTGTGAGCCTTTCTATCCAAGCCATTAAATTTGAACATCCTCACACCCGTAATGTTAATAAAGTACAAGGCACTGGATTTAGCCCCTGGGATCTGCGTCCACTATTAATACCCACAGTGGGCCAGCACTGTCCACATCCGTCCAGAGAGCTCTACAGCTTGTCTTATGTCTTATCATTCATCATATTTAAATACATCCACACCCACAGTGATCTTAACTGCTGCTCATGGAAGTGGATCTATTAATATGACACTTTTTTTCTTCTTTTTTTTTGCATACTACTCTCATACTCTACTCGCTCATTATTCTATTATAATGTTAATTTACTGTTTCAAATACACAAAGGAAGGAGAGAGAAGCTGGTTAAGCCTTACAATAATCCATAAAAATACTGCGCAATAACAACTAACTCACTTGAAGAATTACCGGTTTGTACAAATTCAAGTATAATTAGGTAGACATTGTCCAGAATATATAGATTTACGTGTGTAATTCCTTTTCAGTGTTCAGTGTAATCCTGCTTCTTAACAGTTCCACACCCCAGGGTATTTTTTTTCTGTAAGCTCCTATTACAACTGCGGGTCCATTCCATTGTAGGTCCCAGATAGAGATGAAGTTATTGTTAGCGGCCACAAAAATGGGGATTTGATCCTGCAGTCAAATTTAATTAAGGCCGTTTAACTATCTGAGACTTGCTTGTGTGCATTATATTCAAATGTGATCGTGGAGAAAAGGTTGTCTTTGTCCTTAGAATTGTCAAAGCTAAGTGCAACCAGTAAAATGGTATTCGTCAAATCAATATTTCTGTATTTCTTTTTGTAAGCTTGACGAAAAAGAGGGTCAGAACACAGCTGCCCGGGACGATGGCGACATCTCAACTGTGTGCAATCAGTGAATTGACCCAACATGAGGCCATATTCAGACCAACATCACAGAATCAAAACAATTCCAAGAGGCTGTGTTAGTGCGGGTGTTGATGTGGACTTTTTTTTGGGGGGGAATGATACTGGAAGTCCAGTTTGAAGGCTTTTCAGATACAAATACACTGTTCTGTCAGAAGCACTCATGTCAATGGATTGACAATTCATAGCAAATGGTTATACAGCTAGATGTGCCTGAGGAGGCTCTGCTCTTTGAGGGAGCCCTCAAAGGAATCTGAGCAGCCCCCAAAAAAAGAAGAAAATTCAGCTTGGAAAACAAATCCCTCATCAATAAAACCATATGAAATAAAGTATACCAAAAATAGAGAAACTGTGGTAGTAAAAAAAGAGCTTTTGCAACAAATGGTGTCATGAGCACATCAACAGAGTAATACTAAGAACTGTCAGGTTATAACAGCCGTGCTGAAAATGATTTGACGTTATCCGGCAGCTGGTAGCCAACCAGTCGATAAACGAGTGAGTGATGTGAAGGATGGACGCAGCTGCTCGTGCCAGTCACCTAATGGGAGACTTTTGTGCTTTGTCTGAACCTGTGCTTTGAGTCATCCCAGCGTCATTCATTATATTTGTTTGAAGCAGGATAACTGAGTTATCAGACCTGGGGATGGGTAATTGTTGGATTTCCGTTCCATACTCGTGCAAAACAACAAAACAAACAATACGATACTTAATAAAAACTGAAAAAATACTTATTTTTTGTCTCCATGACGTTATCCATTGGTCTGTGGACGGCCGTTTCGAAGGCTCGAATTCGCTATTTTGGCTGTTGCCATCTTGGTTTTTGGCCGTCGCAATCTTGACATTTTGCAACCAGACGTGACACAAGAGGGCGGAGCTAAGTACATTACAGAGTACACTGAATAAGACATTTTTAGCGGACCAAAAAAGGTTGTATCGGTTAAAGTAGTAAAACCAACAAAAAACACGAACAACTCCCAGACCGGACGACGGCGTGGTAGCGGCCTGTCAATCACAGGGTAGCAACACCCTCAAGCAAACCCTGCGTTATCGTCTATTTTACTCTTAATGAAACAATAATTTATGACATGAACATCATGCTGGATTGAAGAAGACTTGAAACAAGCCATTCAGTCCGTTAGTTTTTACGGAGGTTGTAAATCAAGTATGAATCTGATTTATTTTTGCAACCAGAAGAGTCGGCAAAAGTTGGCAAGTTTAAGACACTAGTGGGTTTAAAATGAGGAGTTATCTTTTCAAACAATAAGTATGCAAGATTACAAATCTAAGGAGACATTTGATGCCAGCTTTCAGTACCTTTTGACACTGTGCGGAAAAATGTTGGTCGGCACTAAAAAAGTATTTCAGTACAATACCAGCATACTACATTGTTGGCAAGGTATTAAGAAGGAAATATAAGAAATACCTCAATGTTACATTTTACAACAATATTTTCTCACCGGCACATATCTAATTGGCCCACTCAGTGTGTTTTGGCGCATCACCACAACCTAGTGAGTGACAGAAGGGGAAGAAGAGGAAAATAAAAAACAGGGATTTAAAAAGCCACTGGCACTGTCACTTCCACCCACCCTGCATCATTTAGGTCTTTAAAGTGAGTCTTCACCAAGCAATTAGGCGTTGTTCCACACAGACACCCTGATCCACTTGCATGGACAGTACAACAGTCTATCACTGCATGCGTGTGACACTAATGCACTTGTCTGTTGTTTGGACATTACATAATCCACTTATGTACCTTCAGCCGTCAGCGCAGTATGATTGAGACAGGAGCTGGTTCCTTTTATTGTGAGAAGTTGTTCAGTGGGTGAGTGATGAACTCAATTCTGAAAAAGAAAAGTGAATAAGAAAGCCTCATTCGTATAAATGATATGCCTGTATTGTATTTAGGGACACTGCAATGCAATTTAAAAACAAGCCTCCAAGGATGCAAATATTCCTCTGAGGATATGATCCTGATAATAAGTATCAGATTGCATTGCTAAGATATCTCTCAGAAAACATTGGTTGAACTCCTTTGTGTGTACGGGAGTTCAGTATGTACTTGTTTGTATAGCTGGATTCTTTTATTTATTATTATTCATGACAGGTTTTCTTTTTCTGTATGTGTCCATGATCCTTTTAAATAATGTGTATAATCCAAATAAGATAGTTTCTTGTGAAATATACAATATAAAATCATATATTTACGTTTTAAGTCTTAATTTCTATGAAAGCTAAATTATACTTCAATCAATCAAGAGTTTAAGGCTCTGAAAAACCATCAGGAGTGTGTGGGTGTGGTTTGATCATATTTTATGCTGGCAACATACACAAACCACACCACAACTATAATCAGATAAGTATGTAACACTTCCTTTTTAAACATCCCCATTTAACTGGACTATTGCATCTTTAATATAAACAGCGCATCACCCAAACTGGTCCATCTCTGTGCATTCATGTAGAAGCCCAATAACAACTTAAAGAGCTGATTGAAAAAGGCTTATTTCAGGACCTTTAAATGTCCTCATACATCATCTACACTTTAATTTAATCAATTAAGAATCAAGCATGTTCTTTGCTCAATACTTTTGCAGTACGGAGATGATCTTAAAGCAGCTCGGTGGTCAATACCCATCGGATTAGCGCGGTTTCCATGACATCTCATGAGGAGGCGCGATTACCGGCCCCATGTGTAATTAAACACCATAAACCTTCCGTAATCTAAATGGCGGCACCTGTATACAGACATTCACACGCGAGAACACAAATTAACCTGTGTTTGATTAGAGAGCAGTAGGTGCTCTGTGTTGAATGCTAAACCACACGTGAGGAAGGAGGAAGGACTGGGAGGAAGTAGACATGGTGGAAGCACAAATGAAGCCATCCCTGATAAACACACGCACACTCACACACACACATGAGTGAAAGCAGCGCCTGTTCTCCTCTGCTGTCTTCTCCTTCTGCACTTTGTTGGAGGAACCCCTCCACTGAAGTGACAGTACACACCAGAGGGTGTGAGCCTCGACGCCAGAGCACGCCGCCCACCTCTTCCCCCGAGCCTCGCACTACTTCCTGGACACTGGCAAGCCAAGCGAGCGCAATCGAAGTACAGGACGCACGCGTACACCCTCTCCCCTTGCCCTCCAGCTTGCGCACACATGTACTGTACCATATGTATACACACACACGCATGCCCAGCCAACACTTGTTTCTCCACATCCCCTCCACTGAGGGCCATCGCTTCAAGCTCCCATGTGCTTGCCAATTCCGTTAGCCACCCAAGGGACACAGCATTATCAAGTGGCACGCCGGTCCTCCATGGTGCCTGCTGTGGTTTGCAAGTTTTCTGTTGTACATCCCACTGCTCTGGGGACGCCTGCTGCCCAGGAACACACACAACCCCCTCCATGGAAAGAAGACAAAACACCCGTCCCGCTCCTCCTTGAGGGTTGTATGGGAGTTCTTGTTGAACCGCGCCGGCTTCACGCCATGCTAATGCCCTGCAAACTCAAGAGGAGGCGCTTACCGCGGCAGGTGGCGGTTGGGGACATCACAGGCCTTCGAGTGAGCCTGTTAGTTGGAAGTCTGCATGTTGAGATGTAGCGTGCCGACATGGTACGATCACATAACGGGTTCTACACAACACTTTTGAGCAGAAACGCTCTGAATCACACTGTTTTTCTGTGATAGTGTGACCTGAACACAGCAGATTTGTAGCTTCCAGTTATTTTTTGGGGGGGATTTGCTCTCTGATCTTAAAATGTGAAGACTGCATATTTTCCTAAATGCAGCATTACTTCCTCACCAGCAGATCCCAGTCCCCATATGGCCATGTTCTAATCTGCAGAAAAACTAAACTGAAACTTTCTTTACTGTTATGGTCATGGTGAGCTATCACTCACCATGCCTTGGCAGTAATGTGAGGACAAACCCTCCATTTGTTTGAAGTTGCTGTTTACTGGTAAAGCCTCCAGAACTCATTAGCCAGCCATGAATATGACAAAGAATATATTAGCATTATTGTATTTATCTTGTCATTGTGGCTCGCTCGTGATTTCGCCGCGTGCTAATGCCACCAGCTACGCTGTCAGGACGCGTGATGGAATACCGAGAGCTCATATCAATGACAGACGGAGACCCAGGTACCAGGCACCAACTGGTGATTAGTATTTAATTGCTCATTTGTACATTTCCTTGATGCTTTTATCCAAATCAAATCAGTTTGGCATAAAAAAGGATCAAGCATTTCTCCCCTTTCTCATTTCTTAAAGACTCACAGCTGGGCACGTTTTTTTTTAGTCCTGTGCGGCTGCAATAATCCCCCTCTCTCGCCACTTTTAATCCTTATTCACCATAGCAACAGGCTCTGCTGTCAGGTATGCGTTGACATGCACACCCCACCCATGGCTATCAGGAATCTACATAAATAGCCACCTCGTCTGTTTCCTCGGTAACGCCAGGTGATTCTCCAAGGCAACCTCCGCCCACAGAGCAGGTCCGCTGCATCCTCCTGCGCGCGCACACACACACACACACACACACACACACACACACACACACACTAGGGACACAAGAGATGAGTCAAATTACATTTCAAACTTGTGATGCCAAGTTAATAACAAGGACATATTTCCAAGAATAAACTATATATTATGTATAATTCAGTATTGTAGATTTTTTTTTATTACTGTTTTACCGTTTATTATTTATATGACTTGTTTTGATTTTTTACTATGTCTCTTCTGTGCACTTTACCCTGTTTGCTGCTATAATCCTGTAATTTCCCCACTGTGGGACTAATAAAGGAATATCTAATCTAATGCTAGACAAAGTACTTCTCTGACATGACTGAAAGATGTCCGCAGTTTGTTGAGAGGTGAGGTTGAGAGTGGGGCTGAATATGGAGTATAAACAGGAAACCGTAGGTGCTCCGAATCAGTGGCTTTTTCTGGCTTAGCCATTGCCAAGACAACTAAGTTTGTCCCTTTTGTTGTCTGAGAAACTTCGATTAACTTCTAAAGAAGTGTTATATTTGCCTATTTATCACTCTGGAAGAGGAATAAATATCCATGCGGATCTAATTTGATTTGATTGCATTTGGAGTGTTGAAATAAAACAGATCCAGCTCTGACAATGTTTGGAAAATGTCTGTTCTTGTTGTGGTCAAGCTACAACTTAGTATGCTGTGGGGCCGTGCCTTGTATTCCAGCAGGGAGCGTTCGTAAACTGCACTATCACTCTGATCTATTGCTCGCCCTACTCAGCAGATTAGATTATTGCTGTTCTCTTCTTAAAAGAGCAACTGAACACTGGGGCCTAAAGGTAAGGTTATACAACCCTCTCTGGTTGAAAGTGTTTTTTCACCTCTGGTCACATCCAGCAGCTCTGATAGGTGTGGCTGGGTGTTGGAGTGTAACGGTGCACAGAAGTCACGGTTTGATACAAATGCGGTACAGCAGAGACAACATTTTTCGTCTTCTGTTTACCATGAACATGTCTAAAAGAAAAGTTAAACCAAATCAACAAAAATCCCATTTTCAGCTGGTGTTAAGCTGTTTTTTTCAACACAAAATGGCAGAAACTTGCAAGATAATTATGGATAAACATGAAAATGCTGGTAAATGGTTGAGAAAAAAATATGTATTTCCAGTCCTTACCTGCAGATAATCTTCTTTATAAATCATTCAATCGTGACAGACAACTGCCACCCTCGTTATCAGTAGGACATCCTACAACTCAGAACTAACCAATAGTATTGGCTTTCGTTTGTGAGGGTAACACATTCCATGCCCTATATCTAGCCTGAGCTTTGATGGGAATGGATTTCTAGAGTGCCGTATCACCCCTGCTCAGTATGAGGTAATGTGACTGGCCTCACAGTGAACGGGCTCAGAGTTTATCATGCCTTTCAATGTCTGAGAAGAGAGAAAATTAGGAGCGCAAACACACATTACACTTAAATTAAATCAGCGTCTCTCTCTTGTCTCCACTTCTAAGCCATGTCTGCCTGGAGGGAGAATGAGGTTTACCTTAATTACAAAAATACACAAAAGCCATTTTGTTCTTCTCCTATTGTAACAACATCGTCAACAGGTTTGTGTGGGCAAGCGATTACTGAGAAGGTTTTTGAATAAAGTGCCCGTCTTCCCCGCTGAATACGGAGCATTACAACCACCATTGCACGATCTAGAAAATAAGGTGTTTGTTTTATTGTAAATCGTCAGAGAAACACTACACTGTGTGCAATTAAATCTACCTTGGCAGCTGCATCTCCTTTCATGCCTTAGAGTATCCTCCGATCTTTGCCTCTTGATTTCTGACATTAAAACTGTCCCCTTGCCATTTGTTACGCATATATTAGCCTTTACATGATTGATTGAATTAATACATTATTTTGCTGTTTTTAATCTGCTTAAAAAAATTGCCTGTAGGTTGGGTCTGAATAGGAATTACCCGGTGGAGCATAGCTAATTACCAAGCATTAGCATATGCAAATGGAGGCTGTTATCTTGTGTACAAAATGTTGCTTATGGTAAACACAAGCTAATCACTTTAACAAGTTTAGCTGTTTAAATGCTGGTAATTGCATATTGTTTAAACAGATGGGCTTGATTCACTGGAAATGATCACGGTATGGGAAAGAATGCAAGATATTCCTCTTTTATGTCCACTCTCTGTCTCACCTTGACTGATGCACTCTGGTGCTGCAACTCATTTGATGAAAAGACTGAAAAGGGAATAAAAGATGTTCTCTGCCTTAGCATCAGATATTGGTTTTGGCTGTTAAAGCGGTGTCATGGAAGTTACCTTCCTTTTACATAACTGCACATAGTGACGCACACCACAGACCTTATAAAACTTTGTGTCATGATGGTGGAAGAAAATACTGGAATTAGCAAGGCCAAATGTGTTAGCACTAAATTCCACATGTGAGAGGCCCCCTTACACACGTTGAAAATCACACATCGTCACATGGCATTGTCTGGACGAAATACTCGTCATCCACCTTGTTTCAAAAATGCCATGGCAATTCAACATGTAGGCCTCAAGTCACTTTTACCAAAAAGCCACAGCAGCCATATCACCAGGTCCGACCTGCCAACCCATTCTCACTTCCAATGCATTAAATACCACAGCTTGGTCGGTGCTCCTTTGGACGGACAGAGGCGCTGTGTTTCGCCTGTGTGCAACACCCCGACATGCAACTAACTCCGGTGTAAACACACCCTTGTCCTTATTACGCGCTCAGAGAAACTGCCATAGAGTAGAGGCTGCACAGGGCAAAACAAAGTGTCAAACGAACACAGCACTTTGGGCCTAGAGACGGTGAAACAGTGACATTTTGGAACGAGTCATGAGTGTCGCTAGTCACGAGACTTGTTTGTCACTCGCTAGTCACGAGACTTGTTTGTCACTCGCTAGTCACAAGACTTGTTTGTCACTAGCTAGTCACGAGACTCGCTAGTCACGAGACTTGTTTGTCACTCGCTAGTCACAAGACTTGTTTGTCACTCGCTAGTCACGAGACGTGTTTGTCACTCGCTAGTCACGAGACTTGTTTGTCACTAGCTAGTCACGAGACTTGTTTGTCACTCGCTAGTCACGAGACTTGTTTGTCACTAGCTAGTCACGAGACTCGCTTGTCACTCGCTAGTCACGAGACTTGTTTGTCACTCGCTAGTCACGAGACGTGTTTGTCACTCGCTAGTCACAAGACTTGTTTGTCACTAGCTAGTCACAAGACTCGCTAGTCACGAGACTTGTTTGTCACTCGCTAGTCACAAGACTTGTTTGTCACTCGCTAGTCACAAGACTTGTTTGTCACTCGCTAGTCACAAGACTTGTTTGTCACTCGCTAGTCACGAGCCTTGTTTGTCACTTGCTAGTCACGAGACTTATTTGTCACTAGCTAGTCACGAGACTTGTTTGTCACTCGCTAGTCACGAGACTCGTTTGTCACTAGCTAGTCACGAGACTCGCTTGTCACTCGCTAGTCACGAGACTTGTTTGTCACTCGCTAGTCACGAGACGTGTTTGTCACTCGCTAGTCACGAGACTTGTTTGTCACTAGCTAGTCACAAGACTCGCTAGTCACGAGACTTGTTTGTCACTCGCTAGTCACAAGACTTGTTTGTCACTCGCTAGTCACAAGACTTGTTTGTCACTCGCTAGTCACGAGCCTTGTTTGTCACTAGCTAGTCACGAGACTTGTTTGTCACTCGCTAGTCACGAGACTTGTTTGTCACTCGCTAGTCACGAGACTCGCTAGTCACGAGACTTGTTTGTCACTCGCTAGTCACGAGACTTGTTTGTCACTCGCTAGTCACGAGACTTGTTTGTCACTCGCTAGTCACGAGACTTGTTTGTCACACGCTAGTCACGAGACTTGTTTGTCACTAGCTAGTCACGAGACTTGTTTGTCACTAGCTAGTCACGAGACTCGCTAGTCACGAGACTTGTTTGTCACTCGCTAGTCACGAGACTTGTTTGTCACTAGCTAGTCACGAGACTTGTTTGTCACTCGCTAGTCACGAGACTTGCTTGTCACTAGCGAGTCACGAGACTCGCTAGTCACGAGACTTGTTTGTCACTCGCTAGTCACGAGACTTGTTTGTCACTCGCTAGTCACAAGCCTTGTTTGTCACTCGCTAGTCACAAGACTTATTTGTCACTCGCTAGTCACGAGACTTGTTTGTCACTCGCTAAACACGAGACGTGTCTGTCACTCGCTATTCACAAGACTTGTTTGTCACTCGCTAGTCACGAGACTTGTTTGTCACTCGCTAGTCACGAGACTTGTTTGTCACTCGCTAGTCACAAGACTTGTTTGTCACTCGCTAGTCACAAGACTTGTTTGTCACTCGCTAGTCACAAGCCTTGTTTGTCACTCGCTAGTCACGAGACTTATTTGTCACTAGCTAGTCACGAGACTTATTTGTCACTAGCTAGTCACAAGACTTGTTTGTCACTCGCTAGTCACGAGACTTGTTTGTCACTAGCTAGTCACGAGACTCGCTAGTCACGAGACTTGTTTGTCACTCGCTAGTCACGAGACTTGTTTGTCACTCGCTAGTCACAAGACTTGTTTGTCACTAGCTAGTCACGAGACTCGCTAGTCACGAGACTTGTTTGTCACTAGCTAGTCACGAGACTCGCTAGTCACGAGACTTGTTTGTCACTAGCTAGTCACGAGACTCGCTAGTCACGTGACTAGCTAGTGACAAACAAGTCTCGACTTGTTTGTCACTCGCTAGTCACGAGACTTGTTTGTCACTCACTAGACACGAGACTTGTTTGTCACTCACTAGACACGAGACTTGTTTGTCACTAGCTAGTCACGAGACTCGCTAGTCACGAGACTTGTTTGTCACTCGCTAGTCACGAGACTTGTTTGTCACTCACTAGACACGAGACTTGTTTGTCACGAGACTTGTTTGTCACTCGCTAGTTGCGTGAGTCGGAAGTCACTCGCTCAGACAGTCAAGTTAACATTAACCGCGTCCGTTCCCACAGAATCCAGTCTGCAGTGTAGTTCATACACTTGGGTGATAAACCTGAGAAGTGTATTGTAACATTGGGCTCCATGATCAAAGAAGGTTTCTTGTATAACATCTACACTAACTTGATACTTCATATTCCCACACTCTCTTTCTCTCTCCCCGGGGAAATACAGTAGCCTACTTTTAAACATTATTAAATATAATCAGGAGCTACAACCAAATCAGACATGCCATTGGGCAGTAATAGCAGTTACTCTAGCAACAATGTTAAATACCGGCAGCGAAACTGAATGCATGGGAGCAGAATGTTCTTTCTCATGAATGCTGAATGAAATTGATGGGAAAACGTGTGAGGAAATACACTGTGAGAACTTTTGTTTGAAAGTCATCGCTTTCTAACTCTCCCATGCAATGTACGCCAGCTAGCCTTGTGGCTCTTTCCGCAAATGTCTTGTCATGTGTGAATAAAGCTGTGACCAACATGTATTCAGACCTGTGTCTGAATGACGAAAGGTCATCGCATTAACGCGCCAATGAAGCCGGAAACGTTGTGCATCGGGTGTCTGGAAAGTGCTTAAGAAAGTGGACGTATTGTGATGCAATAAACAGAAACAGAAGATGTCCTGTTGTCCTCAGAGAAATGGCTCACAAAGAAAGCAGTCATAGTTTATCAGTGGAGGACTTTGTAGTGAAGGGCCCCTGTGGCAGAAGAGCCTCTGTCCTTAGAGGTTAGAGCTATGTGAATGACAGTGGACAGAGAGAGGCCCTGGGGCAAACTTTCCAGTCTGGAGATGGCAACAGTTTTACAACACACACACACACACACACACACACACACACACACACACACACACACACACACACACACACACACACACACACACACACACACACACACACGCACACACGCACACACACACTATCTCTTTTTTTGTACAACATCCACAGGGTGATTTGGAGATAAACTTTCTCTCTCTGTTGTGTGTATGCTCACACACACACAGTCACACACTTTCTGAGGTGGTCTATGTGTGTATGCAGAAAACACACAGAAAGAGAAAGGTAGTCAGACAGTTAGAATACATGTGAGTATGTCTCTCTGAGTTACCCTGTGGACTTCTTACAGAGAAGATACAATCATTTCATCATATCGCAGTGACCACCTTTTCTGTTGCTGTTTGCAACCGGGGGTGAGTCAACCCCACCAAATAAGACCCGTTTGCCCTCTTAACACACTCATTTGATGGTACAGAAAATCCATGGCAATAATTTAGCCCTCTGTGGGAGTTGGACTTAATCGTGAGCAAGTGGCTCATACCTTTTGTGAAGTGGAGAGTAATTAGAATCTGCACGTTTCATTTCAGCTCCTGTAGAAAAAACACAGCTGGCTGGAATTTAGTTCACGATGCAGTCTGTGTTTCAATTTGTCAAGACTGAATGCTCGCTGGCTTCCTTTTTGTTTACCGCTAAAGCGACAATGGAGAGAAGAATTGTTTCACCATACGCTGACAGAAACAGGTGTAATTATATTCAAATTGTGTTGCTTTATACGGAGAGGCAGGGCAAATCAAAATCCAATCCCTATCTAAATCTCCAAAGGCAAACAGTTGACTGAAAGCCAACCCTCTGTCTGAATAGCATTGTTTTAGCACCTGTCTCTTTAAGGCCCCCTTCCCGGAAAAGCCCAGTCTCCTTTTATTTGCTTGTGAAAAGAAATATGGCGCAGCTTTGCAAAGGTAGTTCTCAAGCCCTGCATGTGACACAGGAAGGACAGCCAAATCTGAATAGCTTGTTAAATCCCGTGTTTTCTGATCTCCGCAGCCAACAAAAAATTTACTAGGTTGTTTTTATTTCACTATTTGTAGGTTTGTAGGCACTCCAGACACCCAAATGTATGTTCACAAGCACTGGAAAAGTGAATTGTTCATGATATGTCCCTTTTAAAATACACAAACAGCTTTCTTACAAGTTCTGATTGACTTTTAGAGTATTTCATTTCACAGAGTTGGCCTCTAGTTAAATTGCTATAAAACTAGATGGACCAAAAAGTCTGCAGATGCCCCAAAACAGAAACATGCTTCAAATACTCTTTCCAAACCCTTGCAGGTGTTATAAATCTCACTCATTATGAAAGCGTAAAGAATAAGTGTTGAAGCAATGCCTTTATAATTTTGGATATTTGGCTCTTGCTTAATCTACGTAGTACGTTTAGCCCTCGGTACAGTCTACTTAAAGATGAGAGACTGGATAATTAGTATTGGCTACCATGGCTGGAAAAAGAAGTCACAGGACTGGACCCACATAAGAGGTAGAACAAATGTAATGTTACTGATATGGAGGCAGACATGAAGCAAATTAGTCATAGTTCAAACTTTCAGCATCATATTTGCAATGTGATCGAAATACACATCATTAGCATTAACCGCATCATTATACACAAGTATGGCTTATCTTTAGGTCTTTCCATGCGTTTTTAAGGGCCCCATTTGCTGCAGCTAAAGTGTGAAGCACTCAACACAATCATTACTGTGAAAAGAGATGGAAATAGTTCACTATGAGTGTGAATAAACTCACTTTAGGTCCAGCTCAAGCAAACAGCAACTATTGATAGATGGGTTTGCCTCAAATTGCATCAGTCTGTTTTTGCCAAATTGGTAAAATTGGTGAGTATATTCCGTGCATGTTCTCTCTAATTATGCATAAAAATGCTCTCTGATTCGAAACATTAAACTAAACACCTGCTCGCTGTGTTTTCCATTCAAGGTGAAGGTCAGCACAGGTGTGTGGGCAGTTCAGTTTTCAGCGCCAGGCTCTCTCTGGACACACCAGTCGACAAGGAGTAACCAGCCGTATCGGATTTTTCCATGTCTCCAATGCTCACTGTTCCAATCTGGAAATCACTTGCTCCTGGGACACATCCATCTTCTGTGATGATGGGCCTCCCCATCCATACTTATTTTGCCTCTAAACCCGCCCTGCTCCTCTTTCCCCCTGTACTGTCCTCTCTCTCCACGCTCTCTGAGGGATGGAGAGTCATTAGCAAATAATGAATGCAGGGGAAGTGTGATTTCAGCGAGTGTCTTTTGGGCTAACTGAATGGGGAACTAGAGAGTGGACATTTTCCTCACTGCTCCTTGACCGTGCTATGGGGAAGGTGGGGACACTTCGGTTATTTTGGCCCCACTCTGAAGGAGGAATGTTGTAATTGGCTCCCCTTGGAGACTTTCTGGCGTCAGAGCAAAATGTGCCCAATTTGCTGCGGCCGGTTTATTCCATGTAGCCACATATAGCATGTATAATAGATGTGCATCTCTTTCTATCTGTCTTCAGGGTGGATGAAGCAGCTCTGATTTTCACCCTGTAGTGTGTGAGCAGGAGGGGGGACCACCATCCCGGCTTCATGATTGGATGACATGCTGGGTGATACATTGGTGAACTGCTTTGACCGCTGTGCTGTGAAAGTTACCATCAAGAACCTCTCACAGCTGAAATATACATCAGGATCTCTGCCAGTTAAATGTAGATGTACCATACAGTATGTATGCTGAGTGAGGACAGGGTGGTTTACTGTGTGTGTGTGTGTGTGTGTGTGTGTGTGTGTGTGTGTGTGTGTGTGTGTGTGTGTGTGTGTGTGTGTGTGTGTGACACTGACTGCTGCTCTGTGTTTCCCCACAGGGTCACTCTACTGTTGGGGAATGTCTGTCTGAAATGTGCTTTGTAAGCTGTAGACTTGAAATGAGTGTGTCCGTCTCATCTTTTATATACTTTGAGAAGCATGAGTGGACCAGTGAGTCGCCAATATATTTTGTATCTAGTTTCCATCTATAGTGGAACTTCGTCACACACGTCTGTTTCATCAACTTATGAATATTCGCAATACAAGGGAGCTACTATAGACAAAGATTTATTTAATTTTTTTCACAGGACAGTGGTTAGTCTAACCTTCTCAACTATGCTCTCTTTCCTGAGATGGTGGAAAAGATGAGAGGGAAACAGAAGAGAGCAAAGCCACAGGAGAGAATGTAATGATGGGATTTTATCCTTGGCCAGAGGAGCGTGTTGTACAGAGGATTGGTGAAGATGAATAGGACATTGGACATATTTTATTATTTCAAGGCAAGATAGCGCGTTAAACTTATTTTTAACAGTAGAACCCTCAGTAACATGGGGAGTTATAGCATGCAATAGCCCTCCATCATCCATTATCTTTAAAATGGATTAAAAAAATGGTCAGATCCCTGTTTCAGATTGTCCTGCGAATTCCATGTGTGCTCGCCTAGAAATACACGGAAACTGGGGGTTACTAGCTCAATGCCCAGGTGAATTCCACAATAAAAGGTGAAGTGATGAGCACTGCTCATATCTGCAAGGGGATATAAATGGTGTTGCAAACGCTGCAAGGCTGTCTGTGACTTGTGCATGCTGTGAGATAGCATGCCAGGAGGCCAAGGAAATCTCATTCCCCTATATTTTCTGGCTGGCTTGGGCCAACCTCGGATGAATGATAAATGAGCTGTTAAAGCCGAGGTCTTGTGTGAAATCCTCACCCATATCATAACTGTCAGTGTGGTCACAGGATTGCTGTGATTCAAAAGAGAAAAGAACAATAAAACTTCCAGCAGCAAATATAACCAAGTAAAGAGCAGCTGTATCTGATATGATATAATATTGATAGTATTATATTGCGTTATATTATAATAACTATAAATTCCCTCAGCTATCGCTGAAAATCTTTACAATTACAGCAATAACACGTATGATAATTGCATCAGCCACGGAACAATGATGTATATCTGCAGCAGGTGCTGGCCTGTACACACTGTTCAGTCTTTCATGGAAACAGCAATCATTGCCATGGTTACCCGAGAAATATATAATATAATATTTCCACCTTTTTGCTCTTGTGGTGGTATAATGATTGTCTGAAAGATGCTGAGACACGACCCACCATCTGTGCCAGTATTAGAAGTTTGATTTGAAAAATACTGTGTTTCCTCAAACTGTAATTTGGTGAATGGCGGATGACAGCGACATGAAATGCTAGAGTTCAGTGCAGAGACCTGATTTTGGCAGATTTGTTATTTCCCTTTGTTTGATATAATATACAAACTTTGTTAAAAAGCAAACCGATTGGTATAACCGGAAGAATACTTCTTCCTGAAGCTCCAAGGTCTCGTTGATCTCAGATGGAAAAGAAATGTGTACATCATCTTAATGTGCTGCCATAGAGATTCTCCCATTGTGCTCCTAGATTCTCTCTTATTGCAGAAAAAAAAACTCAATTCCATCTCAAGGACAGACCCTCCTCGCGTTGCAATTGTTCATCTGCAGCAGTGGCAATGGGGAATGTGAACGTTAAATGACCCTGAACTTGATGGATTCTGTTTTTGTGAGATTCCCTCAGGGCTAAGTAGCCATTTGACACGTCGTTGCC
Organism: Myoxocephalus aenaeus; assembly: GCA_038501785.1. Classification (NCBI taxonomy): domain Eukaryota; kingdom Metazoa; phylum Chordata; class Actinopteri; order Perciformes; family Cottidae; genus Myoxocephalus; species Myoxocephalus aenaeus. Next base: position 9,401,859 of record JBAMJR010000053.1, read on the forward strand.
ATGGTAAGTGGAAGCTTCGCTGGAAAAAGGGGAAAGTCCGTTTCCGGTTTAAGAGGTCAGTGATTGGCTTGCCGGACACTAAACAAGGAAGGGGGCATATATGAGCTGAGGCCCTCTGATTGGGCAAAGAGGAAACAGCGTGTTCCTGGTTGGTTGAGAAGTGTGTCTTTGGATCCTTGACACACACTCGCCATGTTCTCATCTGCTCCTGCTAATTAGCTGTTCGCCTGAGAGAGTACTCTGCTGCCCGCCAACCCTATTAGCCAAGAAAACTGTCCCCATGAATCCCAGCTTCACAAACAAACAGACACACATGCACCATCGTATCCATCTCTCCACTGCACCGAGCTTGTATCCATGGGAATGGCGTATTATATTTATCTAATACCCTAGACCCTTTGAGTGATGTATTGATGCTGAAATTACAGGGTGGGCTTGGTTTAAGCATGGCCAAAATGCAATATGCGAGAGGGCGAGCTCTCTCTCATCCGACTCTGACTCTCTTCCAGCAGCATAATGAGCCATCAGCTACTGCTGACAACCTAACATCAGCTGGCCAATTAATGTCCATGCTTCTTTTTTAATCAGGCGCCTGTGCAGATGCCTCAGTCCAACAATGTCTGGGCCCTGGCTATTTGGAGGCTGCTTTTTTATGAGACTCTATAATGATTTCCTCAAGAAAAGCAGAATTCACATTCTGCCAGATGATTAGTACTCAAAGGGAGCATCTTGGACAGAAGCCTGGAGGTAGTACTATATGCAGTGGAGAGCCACAAAGAGTGCATACAATATTGCACAATAAATACAATTAGGGAGCGTTTGCAAGGAGGACTGCTCAAAGAGCAGCTTGTTGGTTAGCAACAATGCATACATGTTTCAAAGACACTCTGGTGTTGAGTAAAAACCTGCTTGGCTGAGATGGCGTTACAGAGTTGACGTGAGATGACAAACAGTACTTTGAGAGGCAGAAAACAAACGATATAGATGTTTAAAAAGGCCGCAAAGAGGAGTCGTTAAAGCGAAGCGGAAGCTAAGAAGTCATCATCTCATTACCCAGTCAACAGAAGTGGCCCGTTTACACTGCCAATATGAAAGGGGGAGGGGCGATAGCAATGATAGAGTGAGCAATAAGAGAGAGAGATAGAAGAGTGTGAGCTCTCCAAATGGTCCTGTCAGAAGATAAGGCAAGCTATTTGGTTGCGGCTGACGCTCCAGAAGCAGGGTCACGAATTATGACTTTTGACAACCGCTCAGTCTGCTGTCACTCAGTGGACTCCCTTATCGGGGCAAAGCCTGGCAGTGGAAACCCACAACATTCCCTCGAGATGCTCCCGTAAAACATGCATGATTTCTGATCACATTTTTCATGTCCTATACGGTACGTTATTAGAATGGTGATATGAGCCGGAGCTGGAGCCACCCACCATGAATACATCCTCCTTTTCCATCCTCCCAGTGGTATGAAGCCGCTATCAACTGTCACATGCCTGGTTTATGAAACAGCATCGATTTATATGTTAATTATATCTCGGGACAGATTTAACACGCTCTTACGTAAGTGTGAGGACTCCTAAGCTCGCTGTTTCTCCTTTTTGTCTATTCTCCGTCCTCCATCCCCTCACAATCGGCAACCCGGCATCTGCAGTCTTGTCACGGAGCTGACACTGGTTATCCTGATGATAGCAGATGTCATTTAATGTGATCTCCAGGGGGGAGAGTGAAGGGGCTAAGGCTAATGGAGAGTAGAGCAAATCTGATTTCTGTTTGACAACATTGTTCTCTTTTCTAGCGCCACCTGCTAGATTGATTTGAACTGGGCACGTAGAGCCGGAAACAGCTATAGAAGCTGGGGGGTGAAAAAAAAAGGGCGAGGTCATTTGTTGTATAGATGCAATCAACAGCTTTTTTTTTCTATTCCTGCAGAATCTGTTTCAGCCTCAGACTACATCCAGAAAAAAAGCTGGTGTAGTCACTAAGTGAAACAATATTTGCGAACCCTTTTTTGTGGACTTCAAATCCTTTAAATACTTAAATCTGAGGAACAAGTCACTAAATATGAAATGACTAGCTCCTGAAACTATCATGATAATATATGCAAGTGGGTCAGCAATTACAGCAACCACACATACCACACCCAGCAGCAGTCAGTAGAGCAGATGATTGCATAATCCTGAAAGCATCTATTAATTTCCATTTGTCAGTAGCCATGGTATTTCACCATGCTTTGGTGGCAGGGACATAAATAGTGCCATCCCCAATTTTGAATTCCGATGGGTGAAAATTCTTATAGTGTACATGCTAGGTTTTTATCAATACACCTTAGGCGCAAAAAAAAGATGGACAATATCGGTAAACAAATAAATCATGCAAAGTGTTACTTTGCTGTCATGAGAAATGTTACCACCATACGTGCCCTATAAAGGTCAGTGGTAACATATGCACTGAGATGAGGAGAGATGGCACATGACTCAAGTCTCAGAGTTGAAGTCATTCTGACAGGTTGGGCAGGCCAACGGCTTACAGGGAGGACATTTCAAATCTCACATTTAAATCTACAGCTGCAGAGTTGTACGGTACCAAGGCTATACAACAGATCAGTCTGTCACTGGTAGTGAGGCATACTGTCACTTCTGAATGAACGAGGGCCTTTATTAGCAACTTCTTCCTCTGCCCATCTGCCAGGAGCATCATTGTAGTATTTTCTCTGTGGATCCGATCTGAATAGGAGTTTAACGATAGGATAAAAATTAGTAACCACTTGATTGACAAAAAAAAAAAGTGGACTGGTATGTTAGACTGCACTCTCAATGCATAATAACTCCACCTCTGGCAGTCCGGCTACTGTTAATCACACAGTGATATCGTGGCTTCCTCTTTCGCAGCTGATTGGTCTTTCCTGCTGAATGTACGAGGGTGGCTTGCTCAGCTCTGGGACTCAATCAGAAATGCACAACACACATTGAAGCAGGTGGGCAAACAGATAATGTAATCATACACATCGTGCATGGATGCACACACACATGCACAAACATATACTGCGGACTGTGGGGAATATAAATGAATTCTGAAGCACAAAATGAAATCACAGCTCGCGGTACAATGCAGCCCCAATGGTCAGATGTATTTACAGACTATTCTCATTCTGTATGCATCATGCATTCACCCGTATCTCCTCAGTTGACACAAGAACCCAGTAATTAAATGTGACTTCTGTCATCTGTCCAACTCCAACAAATGAAATGCCAACACACACTCCCAGGGGTCTTTATGAAGTCGAACCTCCCTGTCAACTGACTGAGGGTGGGCCAAACAAGGGGAGTGGGAAAAGAAAGAAAAAAAAATAACGAGATAGAAGCTTTTTAGATCAAAGTTACGAGACGCAGAACGAGCAACGTGGAATAATTCATAAAAAAATTAATGGTCGTCAAAGGGTGCTGAGGGAAATGTCCAGTGTAGCCTGCGTTCTTACCATCAACGTAAATGACTCTCTCACTATGGGCCTTTACGGCAAGCGGCTCCTCCTGTCAATAGTGAGCAAGCAGCCTTTAATCTAATTTGACAGAGGGGCCACGGCTCTGGTGAAAAGACATTCCATCTATAAAGAGCAATGGACTGCTTGCTGTGCACACTCTCTTTGAAAAGAGAAGAAAAGTGGGCAGTTAGTGAAGGGTTTCTCGCTTGTGTATACAGATGCACACTCATTTCTTAAAGCGGATGACTTCACACATGTAGCAGCTAGTTCCCTCTCTATCAGACAAGCAGCTTAATTCCCCCTCTTTGATGCCAGTCGAGGGTTCCTCTGCGATCAAAGTGGTCAGGTGCTCATGCCCAAATATATTGACCGTGACTGATTTCATTATTGATGGGTGGCTGCTTGGTTTTGCTGACTGACCCCATCCGACTGTCCCGTGCGATGCCCCAAGGGTGGCAGGACCCCCTGCCCCTCACCTCCTCCACACCACCTTTACCACCACTGGGCTCCAGTCAGACTGCCCTGTCAGCCAGTCAAGCTTGCTCAAAGCTAATGCGATGTGACCACTTTCAGCCTTCCACCTCTCTCGGCATGTCAAGGGCATATATATATTCAGCACTATCGGCGTGGAACGGCTGTACTCATTCCGGTGCTCAGTGCCCGTGGCCCTGGGTCCCCAACCGTGGCAAGGGGCCCTCTTTAGCATTAAAGGTCATTAAAGGAGCAATATAGGACTGTCATTAATAGTGCAGCAAGCAACTATTTGCTAATAATGATAAACTGAAGTAACGTGTACGTGAGCAGAAAATGAATACGCTCCGTGTGTGTTGTTATTCATGCTTCTCCTCGCTTTGTTGACACAGCCTGGCCGGCCTCTTGAATGGGAGCGTGCCCAACTGGCAGTTTCTGCTGAAAACGCCATGTCGATAAAATTGTTTTGCAATATTTTACACTCAATATTATCAATAACCACTCCTAATTTTTTTTTTTTTTTTTTTTTCTTTGATCAGATACATTTTCTTTTGTGAAAGATTAGCATTCTGAAAAGCCATGATTCTACCAGGCATGCAGATTTAACAAAAGCAAATGCTATCGTGACATGTTGGGGGTGGCTAGAGGTCATCAAAAGTTCATGTCAAACAATTTGTTATCTTTTTACACGATGTTATTCAAAACAATTACACTCCAAAAGGAGACTTATTCCAGAAAAAAAACCTTGACGCATCAATGACCCATAACCAGTCCTACCACAATCCAAGCTTTACCTACCTATGACCCCCTGGCAGGGCCACTGTTGGCAGACCATTTGTCTTTCACACCTGTCTGTGATCACATATGCAAATCTGATTAAATATTGAATAATCCCTCTAAATCCATACCAGTCAACAAAGTGGGTCACAACATCTGCTGTTACGTAATCATGGATTACTCTCGTTGTGCCGCACAGTCTCTAATATGTGGTGAGAGACACGATTAAAGGACAACCGGAGAATTTGGGGGGGAACGCTTGTTTGCCTTCTTAACAGAAGTTAAGACACCGATGCTATACTTTTCTTTTAGTTCAAATTGGTCGTAGACATACTTAGTCTAGCTCGGTACGAAACTGTGAGCAGAACTAGACCGGCTCCATCAAAGGTGGCTTCAAACGAAATCAAGACCATTATGCATTAATGTCTCTAAATTAGAAAATGAGATATTGAAAGCTATAATAAAGGCACTTTTCACAGGCCAGCTTTGACAACCACACAGATCAGATTCTCCGAGCAGCAAAAGACCAGCTCTGTGTCACATACAGTGTGGTCAGAATATCCTGTTATCACTCAGTGTGTAAGTCCAGCGAGCGCCAACGTCTTTTCCCTCCTTTGACCAAAAATGAGAGCAGCGTAGAGGGAGACAATAATGAGACAAACATGTTATCCTTTGCTACACTGCTGGTGCGGCGGGTCTCACAGCGTCATCATCAGTCTGAGTCATCTCATTTTAATATGCTACTTTGATGAGCTGGTGGTGGTGGGGAGTCCACCGGCACCACACACACACACACACACACACACACACACACACTCACCATCTCGACTCAGCCCTCTTATATACTAAGACATGTGGTTAGTAGCCATTTCTATACTGCAGATCTGCACATTAACAGGACATGCCTTGTTTCGGTGCCCTGTTCCTTCATCTTCCTCTACACATGTTCTCGTCTTTCCCCTCGGTCAAACAAACACACACACTTTCAGATTTCTTTTTCTTTCTTTCTCATTAATTAAGAAATCACACTGACTTATGGCACGTGGGCTTTCACATATCTTTGACCGGCACATGTGACCGCGCACTACCAGCTATAGCATGCGGGTCGTGCCTGTGGCCGGTATGTATGTGTGTCCATGCGTGTAACCACGTATGTGCATGCATATGCATATATGAGTGTGTGTCTGTTACAGTGTAACACTGTAGGTGGGAGAGTCTCATGTGCCAGTTATGCACTTGTGTCCTCCAGGGCAGTGTTAGGGGGATGGGAAGTCACGCAAGCATTTTTCTCAATAGCCGAGACCCTCTTGAGTATCCCCAGCCCATCTGTTCATCCATACAAACAGATGTCTGAGCTGGAATCGCAAGAAAGAAGCATCGCACCATCATATATATATATATTGAGAATACAATATTGGATGGAAATCAAATGAGTTGTTGCCTGAGGGTTGTTTGGGTTATGCTGGCAGATTGAGGTGCATGAAAGAAAAATAATGTGCATATATATGCTATATACTTCCGTTTATTTATTTCATTCCTTAGATGCCTGCTCTGGTTCAGAAGCTCCACTCTTACTGAGGGAATAGAGATGCACAGTTAGAGCAATTTTCCATTACATTTTTTTTCATCTCCTTTCAGCTACCTCCTCCTCTTTCCAAGAATGGAACATTAACTGGGCTTGACTTCATTTGTCACAGCTTCTTATGTCTCCTGCTAATGACCTTTCTGTTTAAATAAGTAAACATCTCTCTCCTAACTCTGCGTCTCATTGGAAAATGACCTTGCTCGATGTCTGCGGCCCTGTGTCTGCACATATTAGGGCGCTGAGCCTCAGACTGGGAGAGCGAGGTATGTGGTGGCAGCCGGGACACCCCACCTTGCTTAGCGTAATCCAATGGGAGCAAAGGTTCGAATCTCAGCGCTACATTCTCTGCGGCTGCTCCAAGCATGAACTGGCAGGGCGGGAGGCAATTACCGCCACTCAGCCAGCCATTTACCAGAGGAACTGTGGCTGCAGAATGGGCCAGCACTGCTCACTTTGGATTGAGCTCAAATTGGTTCTAAGCAGGACCGACACTCTGCTGAGGGGACAAGGAGTCCATGTTTCAACACACACACACACACACACACACACACACACACACACACACACACACACACACACACACACATATGCATACACGCACACGCACAGACACACACACACCAACAAACTGGGTTTTTCTTTCATACACTCACTCAACCATGTGCATATGTGTACCCCTCCATACAGAGTCTGAGCCTACGCAGGAAATAAGTCTAAAAGAGAATTTCCATTTATCAAACTTGAGTTACATGATTGGTATGCAGACTAACACAAAACATTCTCACCAACTTAAAAAAAAGTCACACTTATGCATCCACCCACAGGTTCGTGCACATGACACCGGTGCCCGAAAACACACGGAGAGAAGTGGCACAAAAGATAAATACTATTTTTGAGAAAGAGATGCCTATTATTCACCGGCTCTTATCTTCAGAAAACTTAATTATTCTTTCTTTTCCTTCCTTGTCACGACTGCCATCTATTCCCGGTTTCAGGTGTCATTGAGAATAATGTAAGGTGCCCTGAATAATAAAAGCATTCTACAGTGCAAAATATTTAGCTGTCTTCGATGCTGCCATAATCACCATTAAACATAACCACCAATGCTAAGGAGGTTACGTAAGACAATTACGCAAGTCCATGCATTCCTTTCTTTGTCAACATGTTAATATTAGCTGTATTTTTGGAAAACTGCTCCTATCCCCAAGTAGTGATCTGTTTTTAGATAAACGCCGGCTGACAACAGTGTGTTTATGGACTCTTTAAGGTCTACGGCAATAGAGAGCAAATTGAGTAAAGCATTTATGCCGTGGAGCTTAAGGAGCATACTGCTGCTACACACGAGAGAATTGTGAGCGACCAAGCAAACATTCTATTACAACTGATGCTGAGAACAAGTTGCTGGAGTAAAAGCCCGGGGCAACTTTCATAAAAAATAAAGTGATACTTCATTGATCGCACAAAGAAAGTCTCTTTCCACTTCAGCCATACAAAAGCAGCCCTGGAAGAGATTCAGTGTGTTGCTCAAAGACGCACACGCAGGAGCGATTCATGCCAACATAGGTTGGAACCATAACACCTCGCTGCAGCACTGGGAGTCATCTCAATAATTCCGACTATCGCCTACATTTGTGAGCTTGCCACAACAATGTGTGTTTGAATATCATCGACGTTTGTGTTACCTGATATATATATATATACATATATATATATATATATATACATATATATATACATATATATATATATATATATATATATATATATATATATTATTGCTGTGTCTTTATATGTGCTTTAACGTTGTTGTTTGTTTCTTTTACAGATGAATAGCTATCTGGTTAAATCTGGCAAGATGTTGAGTAATGTTCGTAAATCTAAGCAAAGTAAAGTCAGTGATGGAATGTAGCTAAGTACATTTACTTAAGGCCTGTACACATTTAAGGTACTTGTACTTCACTTGAATATTTCAATTTCACTCGAGTGTATCCTTCTTAAAGGTACGGGATGCATGCAGAGATAAATATTGTAGTTTTTTCTTCCCTAGATTTACATGCATATGATATGGTACTTGCTACTTGCATACAGGTGCATACTGTCTAAACAGACATGTCAAAAGTGGCCCAATACGTTGCCTGTTAATGCAGTAAACCTTTTTTGGAGTAACAACCAGAACCTCTGTCTTATTAGCATCAAGCTGTTTTTTATTTTGTATAAAGTACAGACACAGGACAATTACCCGCATCAGAGGACTATTATCAAAAAGCCTCAAAAGAGTAGTTTGTGTTTTGAGTGCTGTTTATGAAACCTTGACTAAAGTTATCATAAATTGTGTTGCAGGATGAATACTAGACCTACTAGCCATTACCTTATCAGCAAAGAAGGTAAGGAACTTCCAACACTCATCTACAGAAAAGCATGGTAATATAGAAAGCTATGGTGAAGAAGTGTTATTAATTATTAATGTTGAATAAAGGGTTCTTTGCAGTGCTTGTCATTCGGCCCTGCACCATCATTTCTTTCCCAAATGTAATCATTTACAAGCACACTACGGGGATTAATCTTGTATGTAACAACAGAGGCTTCAATAAAAATCCAGACTGTTATCCATCTACTTTGGGCCACAGTGAGGGTGAGTGATTAAACATTCAGCGAACAACATAGATCAATCAGAAATGTCAAGAGGACCTCATATTGTCAGCCTGAATATCAATCCTCTCGTTGTGTTTTGACAGGGCCTTGACCTGTCCACCCAGCTGCATGTGGAAACATCTCTTTTACAATGGCACGGCATAAAGCTGTTGTTATTGGAAATAGTAAAGCTCCATCTTGCTTCTCTGTGCGATGAAATACTAGATTAGGTTAAAAATATTTAAGCTTTTTGGCTCTTTGATTATCGTCCAAAGTTATTGCGTGGTCATCTCTTAACTCAAGTAATTATTCCAGTTTTGGCACTAAAATGTCCTCATATCTCATATCAGGCAGATTTCCGATGCTACACTACTACAATGATCATGTGTAGTAAACAGATTTGTCCACATATTTGATGGCATCAACAACATATTCCAGTGCTGTAGAACGTCTTTCAGAGACCACATTTTTTTCAAAATGTTTTGCATTTTATGATATTTATTTCAAAGTAAAAGACAGAGCAAAATCATTGTACATCATTGTACAATTTGCTTTACCTATTTGTAGTGATTTCATTATAACCCTTGAGTTAACCCCCACCTGCTGTTACATTAATTACTTCTGATGAGGTGTCTCTTCTATGCATTTTCAAATTAATTGGAAAACACGCTCACTCACATGCGCACAAAACAGAGACTTTCAGATATAAATGTAATCTCATCAGAATAAAGGGTGCATTTTGGTGGCGTTGCAGGGTGAGGTGGGGGTTAATTAAGATGTATAACTAGGAGATCGCAATTAATACCTCCACAGAGGTCATTTAGCTGTTGGTTGAAGTGAACAGAGAGTGAACATGTTAAAGTCTGCCTAATTAGCAAATCTGATCTCCTGCTTTTCTTCTTTCCATTAGAGGCCACAGGGACTGATGAGCATGGAGGAAGTAGTGGTACCCCTGGAGCTTATGACACAGATAAGATTTCAGGATAAACGGTGGAACGGCATGGGGCTTCTCTCACCAGAGGGCACATGAATCAAACGCACCACTGTCATTTGTCCTTCACGTCGGGCAGATGGAATTGCGTCTGTTGCTGCCCGTTTGATGGCCGCTGAATGATTGTATGCAAGAATGATGGGAACACGGCGGAAGCTGCGGGGTGGCGTGACTACAAAGTCACTGGTGTCATTTCATATGTGCAACAAAGAAATTATCTCTTCATGAAAACTCAAAACTATAGGCTGTTATGGAGGGTTGATTTTACAGATATTTGATGGTATAACATATTTATAGTTGTTCTGGTCTGGGCTTCAGACTGTTCGGCGGACAAAACAAGCAATGAGAAGACGTCAGACATAATTATCAACATATTTCACAAATGTTTGACATTTTACAGAAAAAACGATTCATCAAGAAAATAATTGCATGCTCAATCATCATGAAAAATATTGTTACTTGCAGCCCTAATACAGAGTAGTGGTCTGAAACCTCTAATTTATTCCCAGTTTAGTGGTACTGCACATTTATCAAGTCATTGCCTGGTGCAGTTGCTTTCTCTGCATATAATCTACAGTGTGATTACATTTCTAATTTTTTTCCTTAGAAATTCACATGGCATTGCTCTTGATTTTACCTTCTCGACCCCCACGTTGTATCAGTGTGAAATGGACCTATTAGCGCCCGTCCCCTCGAGGAATCAATCTAATGATATTCCAGTGAGGTTTAAAGACTCAGGTGTGGTCATGGTGTCTTACTTCTTTTTTTGCCTGAACTTGTCTGCTGGGCAAAGCAATCTATCAGCTTCATGCTGTCAACGCTCCCTGGTCCTCCAAGGTCTTCTTAGACATGACTGACTGACCACATCGCCATTCTTTCCATCTCACTTACATGGAGAGAAGCACCGAGTGAGGCGAAGGGACGCGGCTGCTACATAATATCTCCATAAAAAGATAAAAAACATGCTGCTTGAAGGAGTGACGGTCGACTCCATCCCATACCATTTTATTCTGTCTTTGCCATTTGCCCATAATAGGTAGGATCTATTTTAAGTGTGTGACCTTTACCGACTACCTCATCTCCAGTGGAGTGAGTGGAATTGAGGGTTATTGAGCAAAATAGTAGCAACTTGTGCACTTGTTGGATTGTGTATGTGCCACAATCACCGCACCATGCATTTGGGGACACAAACACACGTTTATTGTAAATGAAAAGATGTTAGAGAAGGATTATCTGCATACATGTAAATAATTTAAAGAAAAAAAGGTCATTTTTGAGCAGTCATCATTTTTTTTTACCCCCTGTGATACTATTTTCATTAACATGCAATTTTGAACAGCCTTAAAAAGCTAAGTAGCTCAGTTAATTGTTGGCTTTTGATTCCCGGGGATGTTGGGGAAAAAAATGGAGTAAGCCCTGCCTGGCACTGTTACTATGACAACAAGCTTATAGATATATAATCACACTCCACTCACCCCCTCATGAAACAACACACACACACACACACACACACACACACACACACACACACAGTCTTATAAACAAATAATTCGGCTCCAAAAGCTCCTTGACTGCAGCTGTATAAGCATACATCATGCTGGGATGTGATGCACAGCTGTTGACTAGTGAGCTTGCCAAAAGGGCCCTACCGCCTCAATCCTTGGACCCAAATCAAATCCCCAATTTGTTTATGTTATTATGTTAATAAAGGGTAGCATTTCCATATGAATATCAATATTTCAGTGGCAAGCCAGGCGTTACTGTGAACACAGTGGAATGCTGGCAAGGAGCCCAACACAATATGAATGTGGTTCCATTTGAAGTGTAATTTCACTCATCTGATTTTCTCTTCCTCGCATGATCTGAAAAGGAGGTATTTTTAGAGCCCAGGTGCTTATCCTCTTTGTGGTGCTGGAGGCTAATGTTAAATGAACACATCAATCTTAGGCGTTTGAGAGGGAGAAGGGAGCAGCGGCTGCACTGTCACAGTGGTAGTAGTTCCCCTTCCAACTGTGCAATACTAAAGCGTTCTGTTCTCTATTGCCATAGTTTGCTGTTGTATGATTCATTCAAGATACAATTATGACTCAAATCTGGGAGCATAAATAACATTGCCGAGTAAAAGACACATGGAAATATCAGTAATAAACAGCTAATGGCGTCAGTTTCATTCCATAGAGCTTCTTCTAAGATATGGATAAATCCTCAAGGCATCATGAAAAATAATTCCCTCCTTAAATCAGAATCAGAATCAGAATCAAGTGCTAAATTCCATATTTAGAGCATATCTATGATTGAGGGATTGCCTTCACACGGCTCTCGACATGGCAACGGCCGAGCCGGTAGCTTGCAGTTAACAGTGCTAACAGCCTGAAGAATGGAAACATAGGCAATAGTGCTGACCAAGATAACAGTGCTAACAGCCCGAAGAGTGCAAATGTAGGCAACAGTGCTGACCAAGCTAACAGTGCTAACAACCCATAGAGTGCAAACATAGGCAACAGTGCTGACAAAGCTAACAGTGGTAAGAGCCCGAAGAGTGCAAACATAGGCAACAGTGCTGACAAAGCTAACAGTGCTAAGAGCCCGAAGAGTGCAAAGCAACAGTGCTGACAAAGCTAACAGTGCTAACAGCCCGAAGAATGCAAACATAGGCCACAGTGCAAAGCTAACCGTGTTTACCTGACGGGGAACAGGGAGATAGCGGTGTAGGTCAGCACAGCGTCATCAGAGTGCACACACACTGGACTGACACACACTAATATGCACACATGACAGCACCAGCTACATAAAACATGTATTTCACTATAAATGACATAGCATTACAACATTACAATAGCACAGTATGTGTACACTAAGTGCCAAACAGAGATGAGTCATCACTCTTTCAGCAATTTGAATCACTGTGGGTCAGTAATCGTTAATGGTACTCTAATGCATCAAGAACATTCATATCCGCTGTTTAGGCAGTGTGTATGAGCTCTTTGAGTTATGTGCTGTTGTTAAAGCCTGATGGGGAGATTGGAAGGCCAATCAGTCATCTACTTGCTGGTGTAGATTATTCAGTGTGTGCACATGATTAAAAGGGCTCATGACAATCCCCGAGATTGAACTTTAATGCACCTATGCAATCATTCCTGATTCATTTTGCGGTAATTCTTGTGATCATTTTCGAGGACTAGGTGCACAATTAGCCATTTTAATTGTCCACTTTTAAACATCCATGCTGTATCCATTCTGCATTAGTTCAAGAGGCAGAAGTGTCATTTAATTTTTTTAATTATCATTGTAGCTTCTGATTGATGTCAGTTAACCATTCATTTCCTAAATAATTCCTTATGAATCAAAAAGTGGGCCTTCAATTATATTGTTATATTGTAATATGTTATATTATAACGTTTTTGGACGAGAACTCGGCAACAGTTCAGTGACGTAAGTCTTATAGAGTTTAAATATAAAGAACCAAGTTTGTGAGAACGATTTTTTTTAAATGGGTAATTTTACTTATCGCCTCTGTCTTATCTTTATTGATTTTTTTCAGAAATAGTTGGTCAAAAGCTTGCTGCTAAGTGAATGCTGATTTCATCAGGTAAATACGTTTGGTAAAGTTTGAATGACATTCAAGAAAAAGTGGGTCGGGAAAATCAGATAAACCAGATTATTATTCAGAGTAAATATAATGAGAGTTTCTGCAGTACAATCTGACTATAGGCTGACTCCATTATTTTACCAATTATGCCAAGTTCACTCGGTTATCATCAGTGTAGCACAGTGGAAATAATGCTATTCAATACCGTGGAGGATACGAGTGATCCCAGCTGTCATCAGCAGGTATTCACATTTAACAACCGGCAGCACATGAAAACAGATCAATATACCAGCCACAGACCTGTATGATGGTAGATGGTGTGGAATTGTAACCGCTGGCCTAGTGGGCTGTGCATTGATAGTTTGGAATAATGCATTTTGGAGCTTCTCCATTCAATATCTCTAATGTGGTTTGTTGGGAAAACAAATGTCATCATCTCAATGGCCATTGCTTTCATTTCAAGAGTCTGATTGGTCAGTCAGTCAACTGACAGTTATCTGGGAATTGTTATACAGTGGAACTCTGTGATGGCCTTTTGTAGGCCATCGATTGATTTGTAAGTGGGACAGCATTCAGTCCCACTGACTATTGATTTACCACTGTCCATATTTGTTCATGTTATTGGAGATGTCGCATTGCGCCTGTCGTGCTGCCTGCCGCACAGTAAAAACAGAGGTACCTTTTCTCTTTAGTAGGAAGTTATGTTTATTTCTAGTATGTCTTTATTTGTATCTGGATCTGTGGAGTGCTTTTTTATAGGTGCAGCACCCATAATGTTTAATACGCTCCTCCTGATTGGCTGAGCATGTCCATAATATGCAAATGTTAAGTGCACAGATGACATTGAGTGGCTAAGGCCTGTTTGTGGGCAAAGCCCATGTGAACTACAATTATGTTCATCTTTGCTTAAGTAGATGATGGACGCAATGGACAAAGTGTGTGATATCGAATGTTCCCTTGGAACACAACTTGTCCAGCAACTATTGTGAAAGGAAAATACCACAAAGTTTGTTTTGCAGCTTGCTGGCTCCTGACAGAATGACTCATTTATTAACCTTAAAGGCTGTGAATGTTCAAAGTGTCTCTTAACGATTACATCAGGCCGAATGAGCATAAATCATGTTTGGAAATCAATAAATACAGCAATGGTACAGGGCGTTCTGCAGCGCCCTATCATCTTGGTCACAGCCAATGAATGCACCTTGGGCTTACAGAAGAAAAAAAACACCTCAATCATCCACACTGTGATGGGATAAAGACCCCACACTGGGCCTCATATGCCACAAATACGAACTACTCTCCTTAAACAAAATTGTCGATAATTAAACTAGATGATGTATAGGTGCCTGTGCAATCAATATTCCTTAGTAGTACCATATAGCTTTTTTGTTGGGTTAAGTGCACCAGCAACACTTTGTAGCCGTAATAAATGAGCTGTAATGGGGGTGTATTTCCCATTTGGATATGCACTCTCTTGTCATAATGGGGCTCTTTGAAATCCAATTTATTCCACTCCAGGTTGACAAATAAAGCCCTAATTGAGGAACATCTAAATTTCAAAGCAAACTAATTGAGGCTGGTGGTGGCTCTAAGGGTGTGTTCGCTTATTGGCTTACGCTTTTTTTTTGTCAACTGCCACATTGTGTGATCTTTGGGTTAATCCATCCGCTACTTAATTTGTGAAAAACAATTAACTAAAGGTGTAGAAAGGGCAAAATCACACGGAGTAGAGCCCTGGACTAGAGCCACGGTTTTCCGTCTGAGGAAGAAAGAGAAAAATAAAAGTAATTCACCATGATCTACAGCTCTACGTTCATATAAATTGTGTTGATGTGAATTTAACGGGAAATTAAAAGTCCCTCCTCCCTCTTCTGAGGCACGTTGCTTTTTCAAGGCTTAAAATGGGACCATATGCCCAGTGAATCCTTGCCCAGGGTCACCTTGAAAGTATTAGGATTTAATATGATTGACCGTGCAGTCTTAGCAAAGGATTAACGTGATGGTGTCCGTATGCTGCCTGAAAACAAGAGAAGTCAACATTATGCTTATAGGTATGAAACAGAGGTGAGATAGGAAGTGCTGGGGGAGGGTGGACGGAATCAGCTCAACAAGAACTTTAGGGCGAGGTTGGAAATGTGTCTGTAATGAGTGAACATGGACGTGCGGGTCATTCTGTCAAACCAGAGGATGAGGATCCTATTAGCTTGAAAAAGTCTGAGGTGAATGTGATGAGCTGGGAGACTCAATAATGTCCCCCCCCCCGTTCCTCTCCTGCCCTCCCTGTCTCCCTCCCTTCATCCTCCTCGTTCAGGGTCAAGCATGGCTTTATAAATGTTATCTGATTGCTGAGAGCTTTCCAATGCCTAGAATCGGCGGTGAAATTAATCTCTGACTAAAATATCGACAGCACACAGAACATACCTAAGTGAGGAGAAGCCATCAGGTAAAAAGGGAGGAGTTGGAGTGAAGAAGAAGAAGAAGAAGAAGAAGAAGAAGCGTTGCAGATAAGCAGAATCAATCGGACAACGTCACCCCGGGTTGAGGTGCTGCGCAGTTGAATTTGATCAACTGCAGAACAGGTGAAACATTGAAATAGAGTGGAAATAATCTCAAATTGTTTGACCTTTCATTAAAGTAATCCTAGAGCTCTGCATAGGTTTTAAGTGGCATGATGATAAAACTGTTTTTAAATTAGAATCAGATTCCCTTGATTGAAATGCCATGGCATAACGTAAAGCTAGTGAAGCATTCATTACTTTCAACATATGAAAAGTAGCATAAATGCTGACTTGCATTTTATAATGCGACAGAATTTATAGCTATGGTATCTGTGTTTAGGACATCACAAAGCGTTCCTATTATGTTACACTATCGCAGCCATTATTATTCCATTGGACAGGCCTTAATCCTCGACAATGGCAGACGCACTTTATATTATACAGTATACAATGATGACCTTCCACATTCACCTTCCAGGGTTTAGATGAATAATACAAAACATGCAAGCGTTAATCTTCTCGGCTGTGCTTCACAACCCTCTGTCAAACCCTTGGGGAATGTCACAAAGGCACTGTCGAAATGCCTCCTGTGTATACCTCCTGGCAACGATGGGAACATGGAAATAATATAATAAAACATTCATATTTCATTTGGTAATGCTGAGGTTGAAGAAAAGGAGAAAGAGAGAGCGGGAGTGAGAAAAGGAGCGCAAGAAAATCAGTCGCACATGTGTGACAGAGACTGACAGGCCCTTTTCATGTGGAAAAATAGCACAAATTCATTTCCTGCACAGTAAATCCTCTTGTTTGCAATATTCATGTCACCTAGCACAATGAAAGGAGGACAACCCCTGTTACTGGTGTAGCGCCAAGAATAGATGTAACCCCCTTTTGTTTTTTGGGGGGAAAATATTTCTTAAATAAAGAAAAAGCTGAGGAGGAACTCAACTCGCAAACTGACCCAGATAACAACAACAGAAAGTCTGGAGGGGCAAACAAAACAGTCCATGCAGAGGAGAGAGAGAGAGCTATAAAGACAGTGGGGGGAAAGAAGGCTCTAAAATTGTTCTCCTGACAAAAAGTTAGTTGAGAAGTAAGAGAGGAAAAAAGGGGATGAATATTTTAAGGAGCAAGCTCTCTCAAGGAGGCGAGAGACGAGTAAGAGAAAGAATAAAAACAACCAGCGATGGTTCAAATTGTTGACTTGCAAAAAGGGGAGTTTTCCGGAGTACATGCAGCATCTGTTGAAGGCTGACTCTGTGTACATTTCCTCCTGCACCATCAGCTTATTGGGGTAATCATCCGAAGAAGAGAAAATACAAATATGGCAACTGCGGGCCGGCGCCTCGACATTGTTAGAACATCTGCAGTTGTTGCATTTCTATTTCTAGAGCGCTTTCTTGGTAGCGCTGAGCTAAGTGCTACAGTAAGCTGTGTAACAGTAGCCTATTCTATGCAACCCTCAGCAGTGCAACGGTTTAACATTCACAATAGCCCCACTAAGACTTTGCAGAGAGCAGAAATGCACCGATTGTTTCCGTACTTTGAAAAGTACCCGCCACTGAGTTAGATATACCCTTATGTATACAAAGTTAATATGCTAATTCTACCCCACCAATCACATGCATATTGGACATTTGCATTATTTCCCAACGCTAACACTAAATGCTATGCCAGACTAAAAATGCTAATGTGTGCTGCAATATGTCATTTGTCCTTGTGCCTAGCTGGCCTCCAGCTCCACTGAGCATGGCCTACGGTGTCCAGGCTGTCAACTCCACTCCGCTCTCCTTCTCCCACCGTGCCAGGGAGAGGGGACTCTGACCCCGCCATGATGACACTGCTCCAGAAGAGATTATAAACCCTGATACTCCGCCGCGCCAGCATTATGCACACGCTGCCCTTTAACTAAGATACACGGGCTGGCTGCCAGCTCTGTTCGGCCCCGTCAGATCTGCCTACTCACGTTTGTGCAGGAGATTTAACAGAAACAGCCCAAGACAAGCAAATGGCACATACATAGGGGATGTGGCGATGGACAAACATCATGATACATGCATAGGGAGGAACACACACACACACACACATTCCAATTTTAAAAAGACGAATGTGGTGCAACAAACATACATAAAATCAATGAGCAGTTGCATTTAACCTATGTGGGGTATGGGCTGCTGAAATCAATACCAATAGCTTAGGACTGGAGTTTTCAACCGTTTATACCACCATGGTATTGGAGGGAGACAACATAACAAGTATGCATTATTTCAAACCAAAGGGAATATGATCAGCAAAGCAATATTGAGTATGAAGCTAACCATGTGTAAAATGAAAATGAATTTGATCAGGAAAACTGCTGATGCCCTACTCTCTGAGGGTTGAAACTTGCAAGCTTGTTTTGATGATGGCCACACCCCAATCAGTGATGTCATTGCTGGTGTTTTCCTTATTCTTCCAAATGTAAAACAAACACTGTGATATTGCTCCATAATATGCCGTGTGCTTGAAAGCCCCAAATCACTGAAAGCAGTGTGGAAGCAGAAATTATATCCTTTGTGATTGTGAGTGTTAAATTGCCTGTTTTAAGGCAAATCATTGGAAGCTCTTCACAAGTTTCAAGGATAGGAGTACCAAACAAAACAAGACTTCATTTATTTCTTCAAGGCGTGTGCTTTCATGTACTTTGATCAGGGGGGGGAAAAAAAACTTCAGTAGAGTCTTTCAAAGAGATGGTGCAGTACCAGACCCCCTTCCAAAACCTGTGACAAGCATGACAAACGTTTAACTTCTCTGTGATGTGAAAAGAGCTTGTGGTCAGGTGAACAGACTTAGTGTTGGCTACTTAAAAAAGAGAAAAAAGTAGCTGGTCTAGTGGGGGAAATAAAGTAAAGGAAAGGCATGTTACATATATTGTTGCACTAAATGGCACTGCATTTCACTTACAAAAAAATGTTAATAAAGGATGTTATGGAAAATTAATGAAGCTACCTCGCATTTTCATTGAGTACAGCATAAACCTCTAAGCCCTGAATGTCACGCTTTAGGTTCTGGACTGAATCTGTCAAATTACATCAAGTTCTGCTTACATCTTAATGTAATTGTTAAATTAAAATGACTTCAATTTTGACTTTGAAGAGTCACTAATGTCACTTGTTGAAAAAAACAAACACTCGCCTTTGTATAATGAGACTCAAGATGTCAATGTCCGCTTGCCTTCCTCTCGCCATCCTGGACCCTTTTAACCCTTTATCCCTTCTCATGTTTGAGAGTTGTCACCGCAGGATGACGAACCTTGATCCTCTGGCTTCCAAAATATATTAGCTCCTGCCTAAAAATGTATCGCACATTATTTGAGGCTCGTCTCTGGCTTCATGCAAGAGAAACAATTAATATCACAGATTTCTTCTGAGGATGTTCAGCAAATCCTGTATTCAGCCAAAGGCAGAACTGAGGGCATACAAAGTTCATTTATATTATTCATCTTGTTCAATCACCGGTAAGTGACACATTCTGCCAGCGTCATTTTTCATTTAACACGGAAGCAGCAGTGCGTTTTTTATTACATCAAAGAAATATATCAATTTAAAAGTTCTTACTTATGTAAGGTGAATAACAACCACCTGTATGTCTGCATAGGTCTGCTTACCCAAGCTTTTTGCCATTTTGTGGCAACTTTTCCACCGCTATTGTTCATGTGTGTAGCTACATTGCTCGCTAGTTATGTACATAGATGAAGTCTCCATTCTTGATCTCACCAACAAAGCTATGCATGATTAACTGCTGGCTCCAAAAACTAAAGTAAATGACCACAACACTGGAGCTATTTGAATTTTGAAGTAATTGCTCCAATGTTGCAAAATGTCCAGCATCTGGGCGTCAACTCAGAAGTGTAAAATCAGGCGACGGTTTTAATGGCATTAATAGAAAGAAGAAGAACAAAATTGGTAACACTTTAGAGAGACTTGTTCTGTATTATCTAACTGTCTAATAAAGGAAAAAGGTTCATCCAGGAAACTGTTCAGCTTTCTTGTTAAGTTTTAGTTTGATTCCTTCCTCTGGTAGAATGAGCAATTAGCACTAACAGACTTCATGCCTCATGCTGTTTCATCATGTTCATGTTTTTCAGCGACTTCGTGGTTCTGTGTGAGCCTGTGCCCAATACTAGTCCCTTGTAGAAAAACATCTAGCTAACTAACCTGCATGCATTACATGATTGTTTTTGCCCAATTGAGCCCATTAATCCTGGAAGGACTGTGGGAGAATGCAACTGAACTGTTCTATTCTTGGCACTTTGCTCTGTGCGTCATTGCACAAGCAAAGGAGCTGAGTGAGACAGAGGGTAGAGCGAGCGTGTGTGTGTGTGTGTGTGTGTATGAGTGTGTATATTTTCATCCAAAGAGACTCCGCCCTAAAGGCAACGGCTCAACGCTGCCGCTGTCATATATAAACAATGAGACCTGATTTGATGAACTGACAATGACATAGAGCTTGTGAAATTGTATTCAAAATACCAGAGACTATTTTTATTACTTTTTTTGTGACACATAAGAAGAAAGAATAAAGACCACGCTCCCAATAATGGAATAGAACTGAAAGCTTGGGTCTGGTGTGATTCATGATTATATAACTGCTACCAAATCACTGTGTCTGGTATACACACACACACACACACACACACGCACACACGCACACCAGTAACTTGCGCCTGCTGTGGCGTTCTGTGATGTCCTCGGCCCTTCCTGCGAGGCAGCCGTCTCATGAGATGGCAGGGATCAGAAAGGGAACAACACGCAAACTGATCCCACCGTCTTGGCAGGCTGGTAATTAAATATCAGCTCTTGGCAAAGAAGTATGTAAATGCTGCTTCCCTGCCCGTGCTTGTGCCCATTTCACCCCGCCCAGACCCCGCCCCCTCCAGTGAAGAAAGCCATGCCAGGTCCTGTTGCTACAGACTTTTTTCAAAGATATTATTAACAGAGGATCCAGATCAGAGGCACCCCACCACTTTGAGGCCCTCGGCTTAACTGGCTGAATGGCTAATGCTTGTTTAGGCCCTTACAGCATAAGATGGGATATGAGAAGGGGGGGCGGAAGGGTGACACAGATGCAGTAAGTCAGGATGGGAGATGGGTGGGTGGCAGGGCAGGATGGAGGGTGAAAAATAGGGACGGGCTCATAAATGGCAAGGGTTCATAATTCTGAAGATGTCAGAGGCCAAATAGATATTTCTCTATTGCTTGCGATAAGGCATGTGGCCCAACACTCGTATCGTGGCTTTATTAAATTTCCCATAAAGCCTATCAATGTGTGGCAGAGCAGAGGGCTTTCTGTTAACATGCCAGTTTATGGATGCGTGGCAATTGTTCCGGTACAGGCTCGCGCACGATGGAAAGCGTGAGTTCTTTGTGTTGCTGCGGCCTTATTAACGATGCGCCATCAAACAAATCGCACCATGATTGCACCCTTATCAGCATTCAACCCTAAGTCAACCCTGCAGTTAGAGATGGCAATTTTTTGTAATGGACATTCAGAATCTAACTGGATGAAAAAAAAAAAAAAAACTGGATATTACTGGCTCCGATTTTCATTAATTCTGAATCTTTCTGTTTTTTTTATTAAAACCAGAGAGCGGCCTATTAACTGTGGCTGTACAGAAACACGAGCAGGAGTTTAGCTAATTTGTACAGTGATTGGAGCTGAGGAGCCCCCTGTCACTGGCAAGGAGGGATTTATCAATCACAGAGTCTCCAGCTGCAGCTTTTGCTCCCTTAGACTGCCGGTGCTTTTCTAAAAATGGAGAAAGATGTGATGGAGAACAAAGGAGAGTAAATGGGCATGCAAAAAGGATGTAAATATCTGGAAACTATCTGAAGACAGGAGGAAGAAGATTGATACAATGAGGTGTTGGGGAAAGAGCTGCAAGACAGGAAGAAGGATTGCGGAGGAAAGAACTTGTTTTGAGAGAAGAATGAAACAGTGAAAAGAACAGAAGACAGATATAGCCCGAGAGAAAAATCATTAAAAGAAGCAATTTGTGAATGCCTTTGATACAACCAGTGCTCCAGATGCTGTCATTTTGAGACATAAGCCAATTAAGGTGGGGGAGATGTAGTCAACATGCGATAATGCTTGCATGATCCTACTACAGATGTAAAACATCACATTACTAATGCTCCGCGTTACTGCGCGTCAATGTCAACTACAACTGAGATCCAATTAGTTATCCCCACGTCTTTCCCTTGGTCTGCCTCACCTCATACGCCTGCAAACGGATAAATTCAGAAGAGCATTCAACACGTATGAAGCAGAAGCTAAGCTTAACTGATCTGCGATACCCATGTGTACAACGAGGAAGAAAAGGGTTTTTGATACAAATCAATTGTCTGGCTTAGAAGTACCATTTGGAAAATGTGATGGCGTATTAAAAAAAAAAGGTTTCATCCACTGCTGATAAGAGACAGAAAGAACCTCTGTCTTTTCCTCTCCTACATGAATAATCTTTCAGTCACAACGCCTTTTCATTGACTTTGCTCTATCTCAACCTCCTCAAGATCACAGAACAACAGCGAGAACGCACTCGGTAGATGCGCACGCTTGGAAGATAATACATTTTGATCACAAAAGGCACAAATGTATCCCTCAACCTTGCCAGGCTCAACTGATTGAATGCCTCCCCCAGATAAGGCTTTCCAAAAGATAGAAGGAAAAATGTTCAGACACATTAATGATTAGTCGCTAATGACTGATCAAACAAAACATGGCGCCACTCGTAAGCACTGCTCTAATGAAGTCGGCTAAATACGCAGCAATCAATAAGCCAGAGCCCAATATCTGTGAAGAGATACAGTATAAGTATAAGCCACTTTTAAATAAATGGCTGGATGCGATACATGATTTATTAAATACCAAGACCAAAGTAGCCCGAAAGTTTTCCTGTCGTGTTGGTAAATGAATGAGAATGCCCTTTTAGAAACTTACACTTTTGACCAGAGATACGCTGTATAATGTCACAAACCAACTTATATAATGAATCAATGCGCCTTCTCTGTATTTTTGTCTCCTCTGTCCGCTGCTTTCGCTCTAACCAATGTTGACATTTGGCTCAAAGTATATCGATCTATGCTGGGAAGTGGAGCGCGCACACGCAACGACACAATGGAGTGTGAGGCAGAGGGTGCAAAATGGGAACAAACTGCATTCACTGGATCTTTTTTTTATGTTGGGACTTTTCATTTAAAGTGCACTACTGTCGCATCGGTCATGAAAAAGAGGATCATAACTGACAATTCATTTACCTCTGGAATGTGTCGTGCCTATTCATCCAACACATGTTGTACCTTGCATTGTGCACAGGGGTAAATGTCCCTCTAAGAAGTGTACAGGAGAAAAATGCCTTCAAGAACAAATTATGAATGTGGTTACCGACTTCATAAGTGACGTCTTAACAGTTTTGGAAAGTGAAAATATTTCATGGCCAGTGGCTTAAGAAAAGCCGCACAAAGAACATTCTAACTTCTTCTGAATAGCTTTTGACTAACGGATTCTCATCGAATTCTTTCAGTGTTTGACTATTCTCAGCAGCTCGTCAAAGATTGCCTGTTATTTCTTTCATTTGGTTGACTGGGAACATCTCTGCAATTTTACAGGCTTGCAGCTCAATTGACTCCAGATTGTGGAATATGTATAGGAGTGAGTCTTGAATAATGTATTGGAATCAGACACATTCACTTTAACGACGGAGCTCCCAGAGTCGGGCACAGTGGCAATCTTTGATGTGAAGCCAGAGCCTCAGATATGCAAAAAAAAAAGAAAAGGCGAGAAGGAGCTGTGGGAGTTTTTGTCACCTTAATGGATTAAAATAATGGAGATAAGAGGCCCTAAATGAATGTATAACACAGCTTTATTGTACCTCAGAGTGGAGAAAGAGAGGAAGGCTGGTGTGGAACGAGTATGGCGAGTAAACAGGTCATCTCCACAGGTCCACTGAGAAGAAATGGCTTTCTTCAGTCCAATATCTAAACTGAAAACATAAAGGAAATACATAATTGATGATTCATCAGAACCCAGCATGTAAAGCAATATGCCTGAGCTGGCTTTCATGTTACATTTTCTATAGATATTACATGCATATTGAAGCTGTTTCTTCTCCTTTCTTCATATTCTCTCTGGGAAGGAAATATTATTCCTTTATTTCACATGTATACTATCAAAGAACCCCCGTGCTCCATTGATATCCAACTTTACTTTTTTAAATGAGAAAAAGTAAACTCACTGACAGTCTACTGTGATAAAATAAACACAGAGAGAGAGAGAGAGAGAGAGAGAGAGAGAGAGAGAGAGAGAGAGAGAGAGAGAGAGAGAGAGAGAGAGAGAGAGAGAGAGATCATTGGGAAATATGCAAATAAAGATATGAATACAGATCAGGCTTCTCCTCAGTAGGAGCTGAATACATTTACCTCTCATCTACATGCTGATGAACAACAATAAGGTCCTTTTTTGGGGTTTTGGCACAGTCACATAAATATTGCTTTCATAACTGTTTCATGGTCAGTTGTTTGAAATGAAAACAACCTTCAAAGAAAAAGAAAAAAAGCATAGAAGGCAAACTGATTCACACATTGTCCATTCAAATACTCATGTTTACAACTTAACTATTGATCTTTCCTCCAGGTAATATTGTAAACTACTTTACAGTCTCAGCAGTGGTCAATGTCTCTGCATTTGTACCACTGGCTGCTGCAAGAAAATGAGAATAATTACCAGTTAATTCAGCCTAGGTAGAAATCGCTAAACATTTGCTTCTGCACAGGATATCTGACAGGAAGAGAATAGACTGAAAACATGTATAAGTCAATATGTACAGAGGAAAGTACTTTTATGATAAACCCACAGGTGTTAAGATGAGCAGCTGGAATAGAAAGCATAAGAAATAACACTTTGTAAGCTCATCAGCATGCGTGAATTATGGCTGTGTGTTTGTGTGTGAGTGCAGGTACACACGAACACCATGGGTGTGCTTGTTTTGCTGTGTTTCACCATGTCTGTGTGTGTGCGTGTGGTTTCATTTCATTTCAATGGATTGTTTCGAGTCCCTTTGGAGGAATAACTTAGAGTTTTTCTTTTTTCTTTCTTACTTCCACACAAACGCTCGCTGGTGTTTGCCACTGTTTCAGAAGGTAGCCATGGTCAATGCCTGGCACAGCTGTCCCCGGGCTACCTTCAAGCATCACTAGAGCAGTCACCAGGAAGAGAGGAGGGTTTATAGTCCTAAAGCGGAGAGAGTGCCTCCCTTAAACCCTGTGGCATGAACCCACTATATCTTTTTAATGAGGCTCTCAGTGTTACAGGCCTCCAGGCATGTGGCCGGAGGAGATGAAGTTTTCCAGAGACCGGCCTGACACAGTAAAGGCTTTGGAAGGTTCACTGACACCAGCAACGCGGTATCAGCAGAGGACCTTTGAACCAACACACCACATCACATTTATATTCATTTCGACCTGGCAAAGGTGTTTGAGCGCATATTGAATCTACTCCCCACTTGCTCCAGCGATTTTATTCAATATTCAGCATACATTATATCAACATGTTGCACAGAGAGAAATGCATGAAATCCCTTCGGAAATATAAACACTTCTTGGCAATCCTATTTTTTTTTATCTGTGACAGTGTCATTCTATAATTGAACTGCAAGTTGTACACAAGTCTTTAGTTTAGCCAGAGCTTAAGGTCTAACCTCACACTGTCAGGTTGGTGACAAATCTATAATATTTTCTCTGCATCATATTGCATATATATATATATGGGTTAAATACCAAGGTGTTGCAGCTCACTATTATCCCAGCCAGCATGTCCATGTGGGGCCCATAAGGTTTACATTTGGGCTGCAGATAAGGGTCCCAAGTGGGTTTGTCCGCAGTTTCCACGGTGGCCTCACCTGTGTTTGCCCATACTGGGTTTATTCACCGAAACCCATAATGTAGCCAATTTGGGTCCCACTTAAAGCCCAGTCAGAGCCCTCTTAAAGTCTGTGAATAAACCGGTGAATAAACCCAGTATGGGCAAATACAGGTGAGGCCACCGTGGAAACTGAGGACAAACCCACTTGGGACCCTTATCGGCAGCCCAAATTTAAACCTTATGGGCCCCACATGGACATGCTGGCTGGGTATATAACTATTAAAGCGCTGAGCATATGAATTATTCACCAACTTTCATATGGTACTCTAAATGTTGAGAACATTGCATGCATGGGATTAGGCTGAAACAATAATAATGTTATTTCTCTTACAAATTAAAAGCTGAATTCAAAAGCAATAAATTGCTGAAGTCAACACACCAGGTGTTTTGGTGCTACGGTCTTATTTGGTCTGGTATGAGTATTAGCTAATATTGCTTGTGCTTCCGTTAAGAAAGAAAAAAAAGTCGACAAAAGAACGACTCAATATCTGAAGTTTGCCAACATGAGCAAACTGACCAGACCAACACTAACTTTTGAAATGGAATCATCTGTTCTTGAGTGTCAGAGTTTAAAAGCTGAGCTTAAACGCACCTGGAATTACAGGCAAAGTGGTAAAAAGGGCTTTTCAGCATTCTCTTTGAAGGCTGTGTGACAAGGGTCGCTCCGTAAGAGCCAATTCAGTGTTGATTTGTTGTCATCTCCAAGTGTAGTTTTTTGGGAGAGTGCTACTCCAAGCAGCTGGGAGAGAAAAAACACATCACTCTTGAGAAAAAAATGCTGTTGCTTGGGTTGCCCATATGCCTCAGCATCTGTGAGTGATGAACACTATTCTGTATGACAAGATACATCCCAATGACCAATGTTTACCAACACAGATTGCTTTCTCTGTTCCAAAATGTACAATTTTTACACATATTTTATGCCTTCAGAATTGCATATTGTTTTGTTACAAATATTGCACAAGTGGGGTCGGATGTGCCGTATACATTTTGGGTAAACTCTACATTATTTTCAATACTGCTGCCAGATTTTGGTCCAGAGACCTTATTTAAAAGCTGCCCTGCTGTGCTCCCCTTTCCAATGAGTCATCACCTGCATTTATAGTAGGATCAGAGGCTTTGTAATCCAAATGGGGAATAGTGGTGTTTTTAGTTAGTCAACTAAAACCTCTTACCACCGTATTTGCCGGGTGGTTCGAAAACGTTGTCTGCTGTTTGGGGAGGTCGTCTCTTCTGAGCCTCCACTCAGCTCAACAATCAACACAATCTCCCTCATGAAACTGATTGGTAAATTTAGCACTCTGGGCTTGAATACCATAATCTGCAACTGGTCATTAGACGTCCTCACAAACGGAGCCCAGGCCGATCGGATTGGCAGCCACACCTCCTCCACTCTATAGTGTTGAACACCGGAGCCTCGCAGGGCTGTGTGCTCAGCCCACTGCTGTTCACGCTGTACGCCCGCGACTGAAACCCACCACATGAAGAGAACTTTGTCGGGGAAGTTTGCAGATGGCGGTACCATCATCGGCCAGAAAACGAACAATGATGACACTTCACAGAGCGGAAATCAGCAATCTTGCTCGGCGAAAAAAACCTGCTGCTCAACATCAGTAAAACCAAGGAGCTGGGTTGCTTTTTTGTTATAGTTTGTGAAAGGAACCATTGGAATCTGTTTATTATCAATGTCTCACCACTTCCAGTGTGCATCCACTTATGAATAAGATTATTATGTTAAGATTACAGTAGCTTTGCTCTACACCTTAACTGCATATACATTAATGTGACATACTCAAATGTATTCATGCTCTCTGATTACAGTAATTGTATCTTGTTCGTGCAAAGGGAGCCAAGAAGGCCTTAAAGAAGGTCTGCTCTGAATACTTGCCGATAGGCCAAAACAACAAATGGGATTACACGGTCTGGAGCCACTGCAAACACGTCGGAACAAGACTCAATGCTGTTGCAGGTAAACATGTGATGTGCGGTGATTTGACATCATTGGAAAGCAGGGGTGAGTGATGCTGAAGTGATTCTCAATGATAACTTGTCATCCAAGACCTGAAATGTAAAACTGCTCAGACAAAATGAAAAAAATGATCTAATCCCTCACAGCTTCAATCTAATGCTTGTACGAAGCAATCTGCATGAATATAATTGCCACGGTCTTGGGTTTTGATTTAGTTTGCTTCTGGCTTTATTTTGAATTCCACCTGACCTGTGTTCAATTCACTTCCTGCCCCTGATTGAATCCTCATGTGTCACCTGCAGCTCCCCAGTGTATTTAACTCTGCGTTCCCCTGTTGGTTTGTCTGCTTTACTCTGCTCTGTTCCCTGCTGTCCACTCTTCCCTGATCCCTGTATGTTTCCCTGCTTCCTCTATGGATCTGGTTATTTTTGGATTATGTTCAGTTAATTACTTTTTGGACTCCCCTGCTCAGTTAGTTTTGTTTGTTTTAGACCTTTCTTGTTTTATTAAATATCACTGTGTATCCCACTGTTCCCCCTACAGTCCCCTGTAGTTTTTTTTTGCCATAACTTTATATTAATATTTCAAATGAATGCCCTGTAATACATCTATATACAATAATATATAAAGGAGATGGTCACATTCATTACGAGCTAGATTACACAATTTAAAGTCAAAAGAAGAAAATGTATAGGATGATAATGTACATTCTGCAAGGCAGTCCTATGAGAGGGAAAATAATCTCTACTTTCATATTTAAATTTGCTTTACTCTAATTTAATGTGACTTTATATTTTAATCTTGCGACACCAAATTGTATCATTCCATATGTTCAGTTCAAGGAGAAAAGCCAAGAGAGTGCCACCTGCTGCAGAAAAAATAGGGTACGCTCTTGGCACACTATCAAATTATGAATAAATAACCCAACATGCTGTAAGCTTGGGGATAAAACACACACTATTAGCTTAAAAAAAGCCACCATAGCCTGAAACAGATGGCTGCATCGTCCTCTATATGTCAGTTCTGTCTGGCTCTCGCAACCTTTGTCTGTGGCCTGCACATGCAACACACAATTGTACACACACACACACACACACACACACACACACACACACACACACACACACACACACACACACACCTACTTTTCTGCCCATCTATTCTATCTTTTTCATGATATCTCCTCTCTCCCCAAAAAGCCTCTCTAATAAATATTAATGTCAGCTCCCATGTGGCGGGGCAGGGCTTACTCTCAGCCAAATGATCCTCACACAGAATAATGAAGCCGCTGGGATCCAGGTGAGAGGACAGAGGGAGGCTTATGTAACTCTGTGCCTTGTCAGGTAGGTTTCATCCATAATGTAACACCAGAGGAAGGAGATTGGAGATATAAGAGAAGACGTGAGGAATTAGCCCCATAACCTGGGAAAGATGTGGGAACGGAGAAAGCAAATGTAATGAGAGAGTAAGCCCACGAGAGATTAAGTGCACAAACAGTTCTGCAGCCAAATTTCCGGCATATACCTGCTGAGAGCATTATACCTTTCCTGCATGTAAACCGCAGGATTTCTGTTTTATTTATTGATTCAGCAATATTACTCACATGCACTGCCCAATGGAATGATCAATTCAAAGACATCGGCAAACAACGGTCCACCACGGGAGACCCCAGAACTCAGGCAATTCAAAGACTGTGGGTTTGTCCTGTCTACAAGTGTCCCCTGTTGACACATATAAACAAGACAAATGGCCCTGACAGGCAATCTGATAGACGCAGTAGTTGACAACTTCACATTTTCTGGAGATCAATCTGCCACACACAGAGCAGCTGTGCACAGACAAACAATCAAACAGGGACAGGAAACCACTTAGTTATTGATCCAGCTGACCTTTGCACTGTACCTTGTGACCTTGCTATGATCCAACAGTGTGGCTTGGCAAATCTAGGGTGAAAACAAGCTGGTAGATCATCGGTTGGTGCTGTCCAGAATCACACTTTTGGCCAAACAGGCAATACATTAAACTACTAGGGCTGTAGTCATCCAAAGAAAATCTTGGTTGGCGGAAATTCTACCATCAATTGACACATCTGCACATTACTCTGAATAGCCAGATGCACTGTGCCCCTCTACCTGGTAGCCTAAATACATTTGAAATAAACACAACTATTTAATATTAATATAATTGACTAATTATTTAACTGAAATAATACAGACTTAAAGCCAACCAGCGTGCACTTGCCCATCATCATGTGATTTCCAAAAACAGATCAAGCCGCCTCTTTTATTAGACAAAAATGATGATATGTTCACACAAAGCTATGATTGGCCAGTCTGAGTTTGAGGAGCGGGACTTAACTTACTTCAGTACTTTTAAATGCAGAGTATTTCTACGGTGTGGTATTGCTTTTACTAAAGTAAATAATCTGAATACCCTCCCCACTAGTTATTAGCCTACTTTTGGACACATAACTTGTTCTATAATGTAATTCAAACAAAGACAGACAGAACAACAGAAACATAGATCCGTAGAAAGAAAAGACAAACAGATATGAAAATAGGAATACTGCACCTGGTTGGTTACTACAATTCATACAAATAGAGATAAGCTTGAAAGTGAAACCCATGTGAGGACCGTTCAACCATATGAATGATCTAAAATCGAAATGATTCATCTACAATTTATTACCGAATGTCTCACACTGACAGATGTCAAATATGTTTGTGATATTTGTTCATTAATGTTTCTACGTGAGATGTTTGTATCTGTGAAAGCCTGTATTTGCAAATGATAATGTGATAATTACCATGGAAATACATATGTGCATACTCATAACATGTTAGCATTTGCATACATGGTGCCTTAAAGTTTGTCTTTGCATACATATTGCATCTGTATACTTGTGCGTGTTCAGAGTAAGGCCACGGGGCCAAGCAGGGTCCAGATTGATCAGAGGGCCCCTGGAGAGCCCCAGGGAGGCCACTAATGGAGCTGTCATTATGCCACATCCTTGCTGTCCAACAGCCTCCTCTGCTGTCACGCACACATTGGACACACACACACACACACACACACACACACACACACACACACACACACACACACACACACACAGAGTGTTTACTGGTCTCAACAACTCAGCAGTTTCTACCAGAGAGAGTTCAAAGGCACAACTGTGTCGGACAGGCGAAACATTGTCATCTCGGCGGGATGCAAAAAAATAGAGTTCGAAGGCAAATAGAGCTGTTTAAATGTTGCATCATGTGTTCAATGCTTTGACCTCAGGAATTTGAAAAGGCAATGCAGCAGAGAGGTTTGCTCGGCCTCAAAACACTAAACAGGGTTCGGAATTTTACACAGAAGTCACAACCGGTATTTTGCTCTGTGCCTTAGAGACGGCCTTGTGGAGGGAACATTTGAATTGCTCTTGTATTGCAAATGGTTGTTACCACAGCAGGAGGTCCGGAGGTCTGGGAAAAACCCGCAGAGAATTTCTCTCGCTGTCTGTCTCTATTTGATCTGAAGGTAATGGTGAGGAGAATGGTTTAAACCCTTCACCTATTTAAGTCTAAGTTTGTGTTTATGTGGAGGAGATCGAAAATCAAAAGAGAAGCTTTGTATGGTTTAGCCTACAGCTGTGGTGCTGTAAGTACCTGCATCCTTTCAATACCAGGTCAAAGCCTGGGGATTTTATATAAGGTGGTTTTCAGCACTTCAGCAGCTTGTTTTCCTTTTTATCCGTGAAAAAAAAGAAGAAGCTTCTCTCTAAGTGTGCATGTGCAGCCGTGTGTCCATTTTCTCTTTCAGGCTTTATCAATAAAAAGTTCAAGGAATAAAATGTGATTCTGTTGATATTTGAAACACATGTTCTCTCCGCTTCCTTTACCCCGTCTCTTTCAATCTCGCCCAGCTGACCAAGAAACATGATTGCTATTCTTATTCAAATGAGGTGGAGTTCAGCATCATCATACAATACTCAGTAAGTCCAGTCGGAGCTAAGAGTGGTAGAAGGGCTAAAAGAAAGGACTATAGTGTTATTTAATGCCAACTATTCCTCATGAACTCAAACAGCAAGAATCAGCATTAGCCTTTCCTGAGGAGGGGATCTGCTATTTCTCAATTAACCTCTCTCTCTTTGGCTCCTTGACAACCAGGCTCAGGACTGTCACTGGCGGTAATCTTAGCTTGGGAAAAGAGCGTTCAACAGTGGTTTGAACTGGAAGGAAGTCTGCGACGTGGCCGGGCCGTGCCGGCTGGCAGGCAGCGTATTTCACAAAAAGTAAAGTGTTGAAAGTCTGTGAATAGTTGTAGTTGTTTGCAGGGTCACATAACAAGTTTCTATTTAATATTAATTTCACCAAAAATAGCACATCACGGGCAACAATCTAATTTACTGAGTGTATGGCCCTCAGCCTTAAATCCCATCATGTAGTAGCAATTGTATTAGTTTTTACTGGCTTATTTTAAAACGGTGCTGACCAGATACCCTGTTCCCTTTGACTGCCTGGTAGATGAAAGTGAGGACATCGTTATTAAAAGCACACACACATAATTTCTGACACTCAACCAATACCAACGTAGCACACACACACACACACACGCACACACACACACACACACACACACACACACACACACACACACACACACACACACACACACACACACACACACACACACACACCGCTGACCCTTCCACTGTCATAACAACATTGAATAAACGCGCCGCGAGTTCAGCGTCACCTCAGCAAAGAGAGTGTGAACACGTTTTCGGGTCGCCATATAAACCAACACTCTTAACAGACTGGCTGAACTCAAAAGTCCATTGTTTAGCGCTGCAGCGATCCACAGTTTATCAAACGCACTACCCATGACCCGAGGAGAGGTGTGAACAAGTTCCTCCTCAAAGGAAACATCCGACCAGCAAAACAATATCTAATAGGCCACGAGTGCGTCCAAAATTCACAACAAAGTGACTCAGACGGGTGTTGAATGGGACGAGGGGAGCAAAATTGGTATCCTGCGGATACTCCAAATGTCAGGTCTGGTAAGAAGAAGTCAAGGCTGCCTTGACAGAGCAATATAATTTGAACCCAATTTTGTGACTCAACTAGATATATCTGCTCTTCTTCCTTCTGAGTGAGTGGACATATCTGCCACTGTCATTTTTAGAGAAGAGGAGGGAGGAAATGAGCCGTGGAAAAGACGGATTTAGAAGATGGGATGGTGTTTGTGTGTGTGTGTGAGAGAGAGAGAGAGAGAGAGAGAGTGTGTATGAGGGAGAGATAACTTGTGCATCAGAGCCTATTCAACAGGGAAATGGACTTGTGTGCTGGGAGTATGTGTATGACACATCTGATCTGTACATGATGAATACTCCTTAAATAATGTACATTGATACACATCGTAGCGTGTAAAGGAAGTTTTGGGAGAGCGCGCTGTCACCCATGATGCTCTACCGTCGCTGGCGTGAGACTTTGATGTCAGTGTCACCCGTCACTTGTCTTGTCACGTCAGCCATGATACCGCGAGTGCGTCAATCAGCGATCTCGAGGCTGCGTCTGGGCTACCACGGCAACAGGGAGAGATGACACGGGAGGCAAAGCATCTCCCCGTCGAGAGCGACGGAAGTCTAGGTGGACTTTTTGAGCATCCGACACATATGAGAGACGAATGACAAGGAGTTGGGTTTTCTGTCAGGCGGAGAAGAACAAAGTGTAAATCTGAGAGTGAGGAAGTGAGTGGGCATGTGTTGACATTTCACTGACAATCAACTTGAGGGATTTGTAATACACCCAGGTGGTGTTCAACCCGAAAAGGTTTGGATTCCAGGAATAGAGGTGGGTCAAACTGAGAAGTATTATTCAGATCGCGGCACTCTTAACCCTTCACCTGAATCAAAACAACCGTCTGTCTGTCTCCTTGCTCTCCGACGTCTTGCTGCTTCCTCCATTTCACAGTAATATCAAGGGCTGCAAAAAACACATGAGGTATTGATCACAGGCTCTCAACATGGCTGCATCTGTGTGGTGGAACGGAAAGAGTGAGGGGAGGGAGGGGGGATGGGGATGTCTGGAGGAACAAGGGAAAGGGAAACAAGGAAAGGCTTGACAGGCAGGAAGAGCGAGATGAGACGATTTGATAAATGCAGCCGGTGTCAGCGGGCGCTCTCATCCTACCGGGAAGAGGAGAATAGAGCCGCGGCCTCCCACCTACCTCCCATTGACCGGTCAACGGGGAATTCCTATTACAGTTGCTGCCTTGCTGGCAGTGGATATGGACTTGACACAACAGACCCACGGGAGGTTATTGGCTGCACTCTCCTTCAATAACCGCTACCCATCTCCCTCTAGCTCTCCTCCATCAATCAGCTCTGTCAGCCAAGTTTGTGTTTTCCCATGTTTGTCTCTCCATCTTGCCCTCTTTTTCTTCTTCTTCTTTGTTTCTCCCTTTCTTTCACATTTTCTCTCCACCGCCTGGAACACATTTCAAACACCCAAACCTGATTTTCAGCCACTTCTTTTCGCTTCAGAATCTTCTTTTTTTTATCTCTCGCTGTTGCCTGGCTTTCACACCCTTATCCAATCTCTCTGTCTTCCGCTCTCCCACCTCCTCTTTTCATCGCTGTATCACTGCATCCGCTGGTCCAATCCGCAGCAAAGGATTCTGTGAGGCTCAGTATTTGTTGCCAGAGAGCCAGCGGCCCACGCTAAAAGTCACCTGTTCATTCATGCTTTATTTTCTGCTTTTCAAATAAAGAGAGAGAAGAACATCATATTGTGCAAAGTAAATTCTACTTAAGCCTCAAACCCATACACACAAGCGTCCTGCTCCACTCTCCAGTCAAGGTGATCTTTTTCTAACTCTGCGACAGGAAGTAAGGGTTAAAAGCCCTCTTATAAGAAGTGTGGCCACGTCATGGTTCTTTTCTTGAGTACAACATAGTCAGGGCCATAAGTATTTGGACTTTGACACAATTTTTCTTATTTTGCCTATATGTGGTTGACAATATGTGGGGGACTGTTCATTGAATTAAAGCTGAAAGTCGGCTATTCAACCACATATTGACTGCATCATTTCAAATCTGTGCAAAGTCATATAAAGAGGGAAATTAGACTTGTGTCACAGTCCAAATACTTATGGCCCTGACTGTATAGTGTGGGCACTATATGGCAAGCTAGGCAACACCACACACACTGATCTTTTCTAAAAGCAAAAAGAAGATGTCACCAGAGCTGTCACACCCAAAACGATTCTCTTAGACACCTTACTCTGCTTCCGTCAAGCGCAGATTATGTGACATCATTTAAAGTTTTCTTGTCTTACTCGACGGCATAGTGAACCCTTCTGTTTTTTCCTCCCATCACCTTCCACACAAGCCTCAGGCAGTCAATTTCAATATTCAGCCACAAACTGTACTGAACACCGCATTGTTTTCAGTGAAAACACAAACAAATAAAAAAGTAAATTAAACAGCATGCTAGACCAAAGCATGCTCATTCAATGAAGAGAAACTGGGACAGATAGACACCCCCCTCCCTTTATTTATTTATATTTGTCCTGCAGTTTAATATATTCTACTGCGCCTGGCATAAAACTGCCGAGCTCCTCTCCATCACGAGCAAACACAAGATTGAATTTTGGGGGAGAGAAGGGGCAGGGGAGGGAGAGAGAGATAGATAGAAAGACTAAGAGAGACAGAGAAAGCAGTAGGTGGTGGGGGTCATGGAACCAGTAAATCTGTGCATGTAAGTGTACCGGCTCAGTGGATGTTTGGATTCTTTTTATATGCCCCTTTTCTGCAAATTTCTAAAGGGAATGAATATGTGGCACAGAGAAAATGAAATATTAAGGACACATTCAATCTGACAACATGAAGCCCATACGGCTGATATTCACTATTTCTGGAATGCTTTCAAAGTATTATCTTCTTTTTCTTTCCCCATTTCAAAGGGCCGTCATAGAGACACAGAGGGGCTGCGTTTCCTCAGTCATATCTCCCTTTTACGTCTCCTCCCTGCGTGCTCCTCTCCCTATCCGGTTTCTAGGATTATACAGTACTGCATGTGATGTAATGAATCAGCGGGTACAGTAAATATGGGATTGGTAGTGTACTTGCGACCTAACAAACCGCCCCTGCAACATCGCCACGATGCTCGCTCTGCTCAATCTCTAACAGCCAAGAAATAGAAATGAGATCTTATCCACCCTATCTCGTCATGCACCCTGTCCTGAACACACACACACACACACACACACACACACACACACACACACACACACACACACACACACACACACACAGACTTTTGTCCCTGTAACATTGCTATGGTGTCCTCCATCATGACTCCTTGGCTGAATGTGCCGAGCTCATACATACATCAGAGCGCTCGTATAGCAAGTGTGCACCCGCGACTGAGACACCCCGACCTTTATGTCTATATATATTTTTTATTTAGCACGCAACATCTTCGTACACTATTTTCAAATCACTTTGTCTGAACCGTGAACAAGTTCATGACCTATCGCCAGGACAAGAAACAAAGTCCATCAGGTCTGTTATCCCTCTTTCTAAATAGTCTTTAGTCCGCAGTGAATCGGGAACTTAACACACGCCTCTTAGCATTTTCATAAAATAACTTTTACAGGAGTCAGAGATTCAGCTATGTCAATACACAACCAGCTGTCAAATGTACACCATTGCCCATGTTTACTATTGTTTGTGTGGCAGAATATATTGTATGTAGTAGTTCTGCTTCAGTATTTGAAATTAAATTTATCAAAAATAATTGATTTCTATATTAGAATCACACTTTTATTATTTAAAAAGAAGACATACTAATTACGAAATGGGCTTTGTTTAAACGTCAATAAACATTGCAGAAAATCCCCATAACAAATCTTGATATCAATAGTATTGGCAGCCAGTGCTTGTTTACTGTGTGTTTGAATGCTGTTCACAAATTGTTACACCAGAGTTTGTGTTTGACCGTTTAGTGACGGCTACGCAATTACACCCCAACAGCAGGGACTTTTTCAAGACCCATATTTCTCCAAAAGAAACAGAGAGAAAGTTCCTGCATCCCCTAACATGTTCCTGCGTTCTTAAAAAAGTTCCCGTGTGAAAGAGTAAATAGATAACGTAGACCATATCAAAAACTGTGGCAGGAAGGAAATACATCTTTTATAACTGCAAAATGAGTATTGTCTTTTCAATAGATCCATTACATGTACTGCAGAGTTGAAAGAGTTTCACTTCGCAGCTGTGGTCGTGTAGCAAATACAGAAACTGGGTTCGATCTTTAGCGTTTGGACGGGAGAAAAAGAGGCATTTAAAAGTTCTTAGAAGTGAGATACATCACCGCCAAGATATTATGAACAGCTTTATATTATTCACCTGCCCTAAAACACAGCTCTCTAAGGTAAGACATATTATCAGGATTTAGAAATAATATATCTAGTGAGGCTAACTTGTATTGGCTTGTAAAATATTACCACCCCATAGACACATCTAACAAGAATTGAGCGGTGAAAGCTCCATCATCTTATAATGAATAGAGTCTTCTTCTCTGCTATCTAAGTGTAGGAGAGTACTACTCCGGGCATTCTGACTTTGGTTGGCATTCATATGACATAATGGACTTCATATCAAAGTATATTAGTGATGAATGCGAGAGAGAGCAAGTCATGACAGGGATCACAAAGGTGGAGGTTGTGTATGTGTGCGGTTGAACGTGTATGTGTGTCTGACTTCCGCAACTGAGGAATCCGCACCGCGTCTCATCAGTATTCTGAATGAGTGTGTCCTGTTTCCATCAGACGCTTGTGCCCACCCTCGAGCTCCGATCTCTGATGATGCAAAGCACGTATAGTGTCCCTGCGCAGAAGCATGCATACGCGTGGAGTGTGTTAAAAAGTCAGCTTTGAGACAAGTGGGGAAAAAACTGCAATATGATGAAGTAAAAAAGCCTGGGAAAAAAAGAGAATTGTCCCGAAAACGCAATTCAATCTTCGACATTTAAGAAAGTGGGTGTATTACATTTGTTTTATGCAATTAAAAAACAAAAGAAACCTTGTATTTAAGGTTTAATGTACCGGGGGAAAGAATGCCATGGATATGAAACTTGTAGATGACTGCATTTAAATCTCTTGATTTCAGATTCAGCCTGAGGATTATATAACACAAACCTGGGTAGACCACCCTGCAGTTCGTTGGTGAACTTTTTGAAAGGCTTTTCTTGCAGATATGTTGTACACCCATGCTAATAACCCAGGCAAGGCTGACACAGCAGAGCTGTAAAGCTGGGAGCAGTGATATATATATTTTTTACTAATGCAGGAAGTGTTGTAAAATGTAATGTACCAACCGTATTTAGCTCTGGTTAAAATAGCCACTTTGTTGTGAATCACTAGCAAAGAGGATGACTCTCATGGCATGAAAAGGATAACAGCGCTCTTTGTTTCTACAGATGGTTTAGGAAACTGTTCTCAATGTCACAGTTTCCAGTTTTATTATTCTATAAAACGATAAAGGGCAAAACATTATTGTACTTATCTCTTTCTAATAAGGTGTTTGCTGTCTTTTTATTTCTGTTGTTTTTGGATGTTTTTTTGGGGGTGGGGGATTGTAATTTAGTTTGTAACATATATTTTTGTGAATTGGAAATGAAATACAATACAAAGAAATGAAAGAAAAACTTAAGGACTGCTCTTGCACGGTAACTCTCAACACCATGAACCAGCATGCAACTCAAACATTAACCAAATAATCAATGTTAACAACTTCAGTCACTTAACAACCCCAATCAGTGCACAATGTTAATGTCTCAGCCTTTCCCATAAACAGGGTCTACAATGACAGAACCGAGAAGAGGCCTGTCACACAGAGAGCAGAGAATTGCAGCCCTGTGTAATTAGAATCGATAATTCATTTTCCCCTTTTCTGCCACTGTTCCATTCAAACGACCCGTCGCACACGATCGAGAGAGCCTCCGAATCTCTTCAGGGTCGCAGTAATTGGACCGTTTTTTCTTCTTCTCTTTCTCCTACACTCCTTTTTGCACTTCACCAAAATCTCATCAGCTAAATGCAGAGGACGGCATTCTTCTTGTGGTAATTGTCTCCGTCGGCCATGTGATATTTTTGCTGCCCTTTTCCAGGTGCTGGTATTGTTCTTTTGCGTTGGTTTAATTCAAGGGGCTTTTGGTCGTTGAGTGTATGAGTGCCAGACAACGAGGGTGTCATGCTATTCATCCCCTCGGCTAAATGGAGCCTATTAGAGGTCTGAAACATAATGCTTGCAATCTGTAAGTGGATGAGCAATAGGACGCGGATTTTCATGTGTTTTCGGTGGAATAATTATCGGAGTTCTTCAGTTTCAACAGTTGAATGGTGGATTTAATAGCAATCCACAACGGAGCTGCCCATCGTGTGAACATTCAAAATCTTTTCATTTGAGAAAAAACACCCTGCTGGTAATGTCATGGATTTCATTCACTCATGTTTAAATCTATTCTCTCTACCCTGATAATTGGGTTAATTTCTTGAGAAATCCATCAGGATTAACACGCGCCATCATCACCATCGTTCCCAACATGGCCACCAATATCGATCACCGCCATTACTGTCATTGCCATCGCCATCGCACTCATCCTGAAAAATATTTTGACTGCAATCATCATCATCGCTGATCAGTATTGGTATGACCGTCGTAATCACTGTCATCATCACCGCTGTCACCATCGCTTTCAAGTGTAGGACTCACATCACTTTCAACTTGTGAAGCGAATCACAGTCAGTGTCAGGTAAGAGATTGCTCTGGGACATTGTAGAGATCATGGCTACCTAAACATGTCTTCGCTTCCGCACAGGCACACTGCAGCTGCACATTTCTATCTGTGGGTGTCACCCACAGAGACATAGATAATGGCGGTGGTGAATGGCTTCTCTGTCACTCTGCCATTCCCATCTCCCTGGCTGGGATTTAATGTGACACTTATAGCTATTGCATGTCTTGGCCCCCAGATAGCAGGAAACCACGCCTGAATGGAATTGAGATTGTCATCCGTCAGCTACAGCCATCAAACCACTGGGAGACTGACAAAGAGAGTGGGAGAAAGATTGAGGGACATACTGGGCGAGGGAGAGGAAGAGGAGGAACCCTGTAGTTGCCTCTTATCTTGGGCCCCCCATCATATCTGAAAACAGCAATGCTAGGTTAATATCATGCAGGTCTATCAGCTTGGGGGAGTTTTGATTTGAGCTACATGATGCAACAAACTAGCAAAGATGCAGCAAGTTTCCAAAGCAGAAGTTGTATATATCACCCAACAAATAAATCATAAAAACACAAGATCAACCACTACAAAGTGATTTTGCAGCCCAGTGACAACATAATCCATGTTGTCGCTATTTCCTGATACGTTCCTCAGATATGCAGTGCAGTCTGTAAGTATTTGGACAGTGAAACATTTTTCTTCCTTTCATTCTTTTTGATTTACTCCAGCACACTGGATTTGAAACAATGACTATAAACTGCTGACTTTCAGCTTTGAGGGCGTAAGAGGTTGTTCACATCCATATTGTCATACTGACATTTTTATGAATAGTCTCCAATTGATTCCTGTCATCTTCACCTTTGTCTGTCCATTAAAGCCGTAAAATGCCGAGAAATTATGACTTGATTTTATGCTATGTTAATTCTTCCATTTACTTTTGGTCCCCTAAATCTTGGTCACCATGCATAAAAGGGCTACAATTGTAATGGGAAGCATCAAATTCACTTTAACCTCAAAAGTCATTACATTTACAATCTAATGCACTTGAGTACTAAGGGTGTTTATCATTATACGATCTCATATCCCTTCATTAGACGACTATAAAGTACATACATGAAGTAAC
Organism: Myoxocephalus aenaeus; assembly: GCA_038501785.1. Lineage (NCBI taxonomy): Eukaryota > Metazoa > Chordata > Actinopteri > Perciformes > Cottidae > Myoxocephalus > Myoxocephalus aenaeus. Next base: position 9,442,699 of record JBAMJR010000053.1, read on the forward strand.
ACGTAAACAATGTAACATAAGTACAATCCTTTGGGACAGGAACACCAGTGTTTATGTGACCCACCACCGCCTTGTGTGTATTTGTTGGGTCCTCACACTCTCAGAGCACTTTTTTCCTGGCTTATATGACAACAATGGGTTTACATTGAAGTTACTTGAACGCTCGGTGCAAGCCGCTTACGGGTGCCTTGTGCAACGGTATCAGGGGCAGAGTAGCGTGACTAAGTGTCTGTATTTGACGCCCTGCTAGAGAACTAGCTGTTTTCACTTTGCATCGATTGTATTGTATCGTTGATCATTGGATCGGTACATGGTTACAGATCAATGGATCATAGCACCAACAGAACAAAAACTCCTAGACCAGCCCAAGGCGCATGAGCCAAGCCTCCTGAAGGAATGGTAGATCAAATTAGCATCACAATAAATCAACAGTAGAGACACAGCAGTCGGAGTAAAGGTGAGGGTAGGAGGCCATGGATTTTCTGCCATGGAGACGACTTGCTGTCAATCAGTTGCCTGAAGCTGCTGTATCCGAAGAGCATAACCACAAAGGGACAAACGTACAGGCTGGCATTTGCACACCGTGCACGATCAAACTTTCATGTCACAAATGCTTACACACACTCTCACGCACACACGTTCGTCCACACATTGATTCTTCAAAAATAAGAAATCATTGACTGTGGCCAAGTTGACTGGGTGTGTTAAGAAGACAGTGATCAATATTGATGTCCCGAGCTACAGTGAGAGCAGAGCTCACTACCGAGTGCCTTGAATTGAATTATTGCACATGCACAAATATAGAGAAGAACACACACACACACACACACACACACACACACACACACACACACACACACACACACACACACACCAGTTGGTAATTAGTCAGCCTGACAGAACATCCCATGGCATGTGAGGACAACTGCAGCTGAAATAGACCAGGGAAACTTCACTTGCAAACATACACACAGTCGCAGACTTACACACAGTCACCAGGGAGGGTCTCCGCACAGTATGAGGGCCTAATTAAGACACAGAGATAATTGGGAAATTGGGGGTTTGAGGTGCAGTGTATGGGTATGTGTGTGTCTATGTTTGTTTCAAAGAGAAGTTAAATTACTCTGAGAGACAGAACATGGGCACGTACCCCAACAATGAATTCCTATGGGGAGTCAGACGGAAAAGGAGAAAGGTACTGTAGGGGAAAGCGAAAGGACAGCGGGCCACAGACAAACACATACACAGCACCACAAAGGCATACACAAAAGGGATATATGCCAAATTTAGAAAGAGAGAGGCAGGCGGAGAGAGGTCACAGTAAGAGAAAGGGTGGTGGTGGTGGTGGGGGGGGGGGGGGGGGGGGGGAACACCAGATGAAAAATGAGGCATCCTAGCAGACAGGCCTCAGACGACACCACACACTCCCAACGCAGCAGAGCCTTGGGGATACACAGGGAATTTTGGGTAATGCGGTCCGACAGTCACAGCTCAGTGGCCCCCTGACTGGCTGCTCTGATTGGGCCGACGAGCTCACAGGGGGGATTGGTCACGACGGAGGTTTCTGATTGGGTGCAGTGTTTCTGGAGGCAGCCTATCTCGGTTCGTCCTCAGACTAAGGTCGACAGGCAGCCGAGACGAAGCTACAAAGCATTTATCAACAGCAGGCGATAGCAGGGTTTCATTACCACGCTAAAATTGGACAAGATCTTGTCTTCTGCAGCCACACAAACTGTACCTTTTATCTTTAGTGTTTCACTTTAGATCATCACATAATCTCAGGGTGCTTTTGCAAGAATAAATAGTCAACAAGTTCTAGTGTATGCTCTGCAACAAAAGCACTTGTGGGAATAAACACACAAAACAAGTCTTAAAAAAATCATCATTCCCTTCAAGCATCAACTACAATCATTACACACATCCTCTCTTCAATACAAAATCCTAAGTGATTTTGGCATTGTGTTTGTGTTAATGCAAATATGTAAACCCATTTTTTTCAGGACTGCCGTGAGATTAGGCTACGACATCCATGCCCACAAACATTTACTTATTAATATACAAAAAAAACACTCTAGACACATTTACCGTGCTCTCCTTTGCCCTTCTTCCTCACTCAATGATAATATCTTGCAAGCATGCATACATTCATAACCTAGGGCTCCTTGTAGATTTCTGCAAAAGCCTCAGAAATGCTTACCAGCAAAACTATCAAGCACACGGACTGATATTAGTTTAATGCAAGGCATGATTAATTGAGAACCGCAGAGATTCCGTGGCCCCGTTTCTTAGTTGCATTTAGATCCAGAGCCATATCTCTTCAGTACAAACTGTCCTTTGGTTGCAATGTCATGTATCATGCATTAGCTAACATATTAATCACCATAAAGATGACTCAAATATAATTAGATTCTCCCCCTGGTGCATGCCTGATTTGGTGTTTTACTTCGTGGTGTGAATTTGAGGTCATCTCTCTCTCCACCGATCCCCCCCAGCGGGAATGAGAGCTTGAGGAAGCGTCCGGGGCTATCCCTCACCTCTTCTTGCATTGGGAATGTCTCTCCACCTCTCTCTCCCGCCACTTCTCCCTACTTCACAGCTATGAATGGTGCTTTTATGGATGAGCCTACTAATGAAGGCTCCATCTTCTGTGATTAACATTTTCCCAGGCCCGGGAATCGTCTGTGGGTTCAATTATCACTTAGGAGCCCACCTATTGTTCAGGTGGCATGGGCCTGCTAAGTGGAGGTTCATACCTTCAGCATTGTGCGTTAGTGCACATCAATTATACAGGGTGCAGCAATTACATATTTATGTATTCTGATAATTACATTTTTAATTCAGCAGATGTCAGCCTCATTTATAAGAGTTAATGAAAATGAATGACAGTCATTTTACAGCGGGAAGTTCATAGGAGTGTTGAAAATACGTGGCTTCGCATGGGCGATTTTGGCGACATCGCGAGTGAGAAATATGCCTCCTTTATTGATTAGGAGACCTTTAATAACATGAAGTTGTCTTTTCAATGTAGGAATCATGAGACATTTGCATAATCATGCGCTAAGTGCTGTTCTGTGCGATACATACGTTCCCCATGAGCACATGTGGTTTTCATTAATGGAAGCGAATGGCGCGGATACCCACGCAACACATTATCTACTCTATAATGCAGTACATCATTATTTTTCGCTCTACTCTGTGAGGTTATGAATGCCATAGAATATGTCAATCAACTCCTCGAGGTTGGCAGCCTATGCTGCAGCGGTCTTGCATAACCAGGGTCGTATGCTATAAAAGGATCAAACTGGGGCAAAAGTTTGAAGGGAAGGACTCCGCAGCATGAGGGTCGACACGTGTAAAGAGTAAGAGGACTCTACACTCAAATTAAAGATGGCATTTTGTCAAGCTACTGACATCTGAAACTGAGTCACCAGCTGTGAGTGGCATCCCCACAAAAGAAGCCCAGGAAAGGATTGACAGCAATTCACCAGCGATTTATTCCGATTTTGGGGGGAAATGTTGCGTTTGCGGTCCAGTCATCCGTACCAATGCAAGACTAATCATCACATGCCCGTAGGAGAATGACTCCACATGCGAATGCGGTGGTCACATACCCGGAAATATCTCCGTTTCTGTCACCCATCATGAAGAGTAAAAATAAAATCAGTGCACACGGGCGACGTCATCGCAGGCCAAGACTGGGGACACTGGAGCCCTCTGACACGATTCCCACTTTGAACTTAGCTGTCATGCCTCATCATCACTGCAATTGCACTCGTATAGCAAGCACTTCCCATACCCCAAGGTGAGTGAATTATTTGGTGGCCATTAGGATGTCTGCTGTGTTCTTGGAATAAGGATTGTTTGTCATCAGCAAAGATACTTCTGAGATCCACTCTAAATGCAGATTTCATGAAGCGTTTGACAAGTGCAAGGGGACTAGCCGGTGGGAAATAACCTAAAATATAATCAAATAAAAAACACAAGAGGCCTTCGGTTCTACTTAGCTCTTTGACAGGTGAACTGGCCACCGCTATGAGAACTGGTTTATTTTTGGGAGGGAAGAAAGAAACAATCTGTGAGTTGACTGTGCTTGATCAATGGAATTCCTCAGCATTTTCTCAAGGTTTTTAATAGTGTATTTCTTAAGCTACAATATAAATGAAAGGGATTAAAAAAGGACAACAGTAAAAGAAGTCCATTGTACCAAACAGATTGAGCTTCAATTGAAAACAAACTGTCAATTGTTTCTGGCATATTTATTTGGATTGCACCATGTGGTATTTGTCTTGATTTGTCATGCTTTTCTTACTACAGCTTGTTGTCTGCAGAAAGTACAAAGTTATTTCATGACAGACGATTAGATATTCTGAATACAGCCTTATCTGCAAAGCTTATTGGCTATGAAGTGCAAAATTGGACATGGCTCCCTTGGGTGTTGGCCAACACTTCTGTCTGGGCTTAGTTAAGTTTACAGAGCCTGTGCATCACATCTACTTGGCAGAAGAGGGCCCCACACAGAGAGAGAAACTGTGAAATTGAGTGTGATGTTAACGAGACATGCGGGGGCCGTCGTGACATCCACAGATTTTGGGTTTATTTTCACTCTCCAATGTCAGTGCTGTGTTGTTGACTTGTTTTGATGGCTGGCAAAGCTAAGGGCATATGTAAATGATAACTGATCGATACCTGCCAGCACTTTCAGAGCAACTGGGCCTCAGACTGGGCTGCCATGCATTCCTGCCTATCAACCACGGACTTCTGTCCTAAATTGAAAATCCAATACTCGTTTATGGAGCTCCAAATATTGCGATTAATTAAATTGCCGTCAATCTTTCACCTCCTTTCACCACTGGTGATTCATGGGGTGGAAAAGCAGAGTCCATCTTCCTTACTCTCTCTCTCTCTCTCTCTCCCATTCGCTCCTCCTCCTCCTCCCCCAGCTTTCTTGCTCGAGGACAGATTCCAGAATGAAAGAGATGTCAAAAAGAAAAGAAAAAAATAACAGTCAAAAAAAATGACAGGCCGGTGTCAAAACAATTCACCCGCGGTAATATTTGTGCAAAGGAGCTTTAACATGGTGACAGCAATGAACATACACTATTCATGAGATAGATCTCAGGAGCTTCTCAGATGGGTTTCATGTGCGAGCTGTTGATTGACTGGCTTATAATTGTCTTGGTCATCAATCGAGCAACACTGACAAGGACAAAAAGGACATTCAACAAAGGCATGAAATGTGAGAGAATGCCAAGGCTAACAAGCCGTGCCAGTAAACAATGTTCCTGTATCTGCATTATTTGACGAGGAAATTAATACACCGCAGTGACGGTTGCTGAATAAATTAGGTGAACAAGTATCTAACCAAAAATGATCATTTTGGATCAGAAAACAAATCAAAACCGCCCGTACGATTGTGGCTGATTATCCACAAACATCACGGCTCTCAAGTGCAGTTTGTTCATCAACCCTCACTCCCTTGTGTCCCTCCAGCCTCCATGGTGAGGCTGCAACGTGTTGCCTTGGAGACAGTCGAGCTCCAACACAGTGTTGAGGTGGTGAGAAGCAGATGGACAATGTTCCATTTGCTTCCTGTTAATTGAAAATTGTGCCAAAGCTGTGTTTGTTTTCTGACTCACTGAGACTTAATTATTTTTTTCACACGAACGCTTTGACAGGTAAGAAGCTTATCCTGTCACACAAACACCAACTTGACACCGGCCATTGCATTACATTTCACCGTCTACAGCCGTGTGACAACCTAATTATAGTTTAAAGGCATCGCCTTGGACATTGTATCGATTACACCTAACTGGAAGGCTCGGGCCCAAATCCACTTATGAAAGATAGAGGGAAGTCATTATCGTGCTACTATACTGCTAGTAATTAAGCTAAGCGAATTGCAACTGTTTTTCTGTCTTCTAATAAAGTCCATATTCACCTCCCCTTCTCCTCTTGCATCATCATCATCATCCTCATCACCACAGCAAACCTTCTTTCTGTCTCTGTACTGTAACTGTGTAGCTCCTCCACTTCTCCCAGAGCTCCTTGACAAACAGTCTTCCCATGGAGGGTTGTGTTGGTTCTCTCCACTGGGGAAACAAACCGGAAATTGATGGATGAGTGAGCTTGCCATTTCCCAAATCACGTCCTGAGGATCTTAAAAGCAAGGGAGACGAAAACAGGATGGGGCTCTGCTGGTATCAATCTGTCCGCTGCCTGCCCCTGACGGATGGCCCAAACCACTATCCATAATTACCTGCTTGTTAACAGGAGAGCGAACACAGCGGACCAGGGGAGGAAGTCCCTCCACTTGAACATGTTTTCCAGTCTCTCCTCTCGCTATAGATAGCTGAGAGTAGCCCTAGAATGTTTCTCTCATTGTGTCTTGTTCAGCAAGATCGGCGGCATCCGTCACTGTCATCAAACTTTGGCTAAGGGACAACCTTGCTACGGCAGCTCTGGACCATCAGATTGATGCTGGGTAGTTGATTAATGCCGGGCCACACCCGCCCAGTTTAGTGGAAGCCTGACAGCTTTATTGATAAATTAAACACATGGCCACATGAAAAGCATAAATCTCTCAACTCCTCTCCTCGCTTTTTTTTCATCCTTGAGCATTACTCAGAGCTAATCTGAAGTGCTGGTTTGAAGTACTGTCCGCTCGGAAGCAACTCAGACTGTTTGTTTTATTGGCTACAAATTACAGTTTGGCATTAGAATACGGTGGGAAATCAAGGTCATAAAAAAACAAGCGTTTAAAAGTTCACTGAGTCACTGGACTGGAACTTCTAGTTAAATTCAGAGGCAAGGATTAGTTTACTTTGATGTCTCGGTTCACTAGAATAACATCTAACACAGTGGATCTAAGTGAAATTGATGCAAAACAATGTCCTTAAAGTTTGGACTGTAAAAGCTGATCAGGTCTACCGCAGCAAATTAGTGGAAGAACGGCCTATCTAGGTCACGTACACCCTTTTAAGATCCACCATCGATATTTGATCAGAGTTAACAAAGCTGATCAAATAACAAGCCAACTCAAGCAAGAGGGAAACAAATCTCAAACCAAGGCCCTAGACCCAATCCATCAGGGATAGGAGCAGGACGAGAGGAGGAGCGTCAAAGGAAATTAAATCAAAGGCAACAACACAAGGACTTAGATAGAGAGATAACGTCCACACGCCCTCCCCACACACACACACATCGCTCTTCACATTTCCCTCCATCGTCTCCAGACAGATGGATGCACTTTTGAAGAGGAGTCTGAGGAAACTTTTAATGAACAAGCAGCTAGTTGAGGGTCTTTTTGAATTATCTCATGGTCGATAAGCACCCCGCAGCGCAAATGGCACTGCGAAGGGCTTTGGTCAGATAAACAGCATCTTTTCAGAAGCAGAACAGAGGAGGGTGCTGACGCTTGAGGAGAGATTAGCAGGGTCTCTTTTCAGGGCTTGTCAGGCCCATTGGACAGGAATTGAAAGTGTGAAAGGGAGCTCTAAGAAGAGTGGGAGGAGCCACGCCATCGAGTCATGAAAATGTGTTACACGAAAATGTGTTACACGTCACCATTTTTACACGTCACCATTTTTCCTCAATTAATATATTTCTAAAGGTGCTATTGACATGCAATTTTCACCAGATGTTGGTAACAACCCAAGTAATCCATCCATACAAATAAAACCAAACAAACAAGTTCTGAAATTAAGTTACGTGTAATAAAATGGTATTACACAGGGAAAAAGTATTGAACACGCTGACTGAAAAGCCTTTGTTGGTTCAAGACGCCTCCTGTATGATAAACTAGTCTCATGCATTGCTCAGGTGTGATTCATTCATTCATATCAATAGCACCTTTAGAAACCCTCTTTATTGTTCAAAATGCATTTTCAGTTTCATTTTCGGTCCCTAACACACAGTGGCAGAGCCCACATATGATTCTTCTTGCCAAGTATCTCTAGGGATTCAATTTGTATTGGACAATTCTGCACCTCACGATGTATTACCAATGCCAGTGTTCAGTGTCAATGCAGGAGGTACGGTGCCCTTTATGAAGCGAGGAACAGTAAGTATCTGGAGGTCAGTGTGGAGGAAGGGCGTGTGGCATATCTGATTGTCATGTACTTTTGCTGATTTGCTAACCAGAACTACAGTAGTTTTCTAACCTTACCCAAATATTGTAGTTGGAGGATTTTCCGAACAAACCCTGACCATAGTCTATTTGCCATAACTACCAACTTTATCTTACCCCTTAATCTTAACTATACCATAGTTAACGCGCGTAGATGTTGAGAGAATTTGTAAAACCTGAGCATGTGAGGTGAATATCAAGCGTGGAATCATGGACCCAACTCAACACCCTACGTGATCTGCATTTGTGTCTGGGGATCAAAGCTCGTGGCCTTTGACCTTCTGGGAGTGCTGTCACAATCTCTCTTTGATATATTCAGATCAATTAGAGGTTCCCCTGGGAAGTGTAGCAATTGGACCAAGGTTAGACATCAAAGGTAGGGGTGATTGATTAGTCCGTGCCCAGACACGCAAAACAAGCGAAGAAGCATGATGGATTCCCCGGTGTCACAACCCGGTGGGACACTCACGCGTACACACAAACCGGCTTGGCATATAACGCAGCAAGGATACAGAAAGAGGCCGAAAGACTGGTTGGTTTTTAAATTACCTGCATGCATACCTGATCTGTTATTATATCAGTGCACAAAAGTAATCACAAGAGGTCTGAATGTGAATAAACACACACTGACTTCTTTGTCTACACACACACACACACACACCTGCAGTCGTCCATGCTGCCAATATTGAGAATTTTAATACCACACCAGACAGAAGACTTGTAAAGCCGCTTATCATTTGGCATATAATAATAATCTGATGAAAAATGCACACAAGCATTACTGTCAAGAAGATAACGTGGCACTGTAAGTCATAAAAAAAAAGAAGTAGTAATACATCCAATGATTTTCTCATAATCTTAAATATGTTTATGGGATGCCGTTCATCAGCGTTAGTGATTATGAAAAAATGCAATAAAAAGAAAAAAATACATTGCGACACAGTGTTTGAGTGAATTATGGAGGAGACGTTTGAAGGCGAGGGAGCTCGGTTAAATTTTTCACACTGAGTCAGTGCGAGGGAGTCAATCTAAATTTTCTGCAGCCTGGGCCTTTAAATCAGATCTGCCATCATTTACTGCATTGCAGATGAGAAGTCAAGTCATTAGAACCACCGATCGTACACTTCATTGACCCAAGCAGTATTAATGAGATCAACCTGTTTGACTAATGGACAGCCTCCCATTGGGAGCTGAAATGGTTTGATCCCAAATAGACCAGTACGATTGTGTGTTTGGGTATGAATGAATGTGTGTGTGTGTGTGTGTGTGTGTGTGTGTGTAACATGGGGTAAATGAGTGGTGAGCCTACAGAGACCAGCCTTCAGCTTTCTTACAGGGCTTTAAAGTCTTCATTGACCTGTGAAGGTGAATGTTTTAATGACGTCTCATAAGCAGGGAGGTACACTATGTGGTTAATGTGGTAAATGGGATGCACCCTTAATTGAGCTGAGCTCTGCACATTAAGTCAGGTGAGATAATGTGCACTGATAATTTTGAAGGAAGAAGCACTTTCAACTCAGGAGGTAGCTACATGCGCTATGCCCGTTGCTGAATGATGAGGGGTGTCATTTTAAGGCAGAACCTATGAAAAATGTAGAGGCGTATGCATGTTTTGTGAAGTCTAAAATCATGCAAATTACTTTGAGAAAATTACACCCTCCCGTGATACGTCTTGTTTTCATTTCCCCAAGGAAACTACTTCACACTCTTCCTCAGCAAGCAGTGAACATAAACTGCCAGCCCGGATTTGCAATTTTACCAAAGAAACTTCTATCTCCACGTTAAGCCCGTTAGACCCAATCAATGCCAACAAACTGACACCCGCAGATGAATCTGTGAGAAAAATCCCTTAGCCTGGAGAATAGGCGAGCGGAGAGCGCCTTGGCATTTCTAAGGAGCTATCCGTCATTATGATCTGAGCACACACCACAAACAGATGATATACAAACATAATATCGTTTGCTGGGGCTTATCATGCATGAAATATAATTTTCCAGGATGGCGGGAGAAGAGAAAAGAGTGAGGAAGGCATTTCTTTGGATCATTTCTATCCTTCTTCCACGTCCCTTTAATAGACAGAGAGTAATGGCATGTGGCAGTTTAGTCAAAATGACAGATGTTTGCTGGAATCATGTAAATATGAATGAATGTTATGGACCATGTTCAATGTTTTACCAGAACACAGTCTTGTAGGAATCAATCAGGGAACAGCATGACTGTGATGATCACGTGGAAATTAATGAAATGGGACAATCTCAGGTCAATAAATGTAAAATATGGCAGACATGAACGCGTGTTTTTCTGTATGTTTTTAACTAAGATGTCTAAATCAAAAGGGCAACCTCTGGGTCTGAAAAGTGAAGGCAATGTGGAGGTGGAGGGGGGGGGGGGGGGGGGGGACTCCTATGGTTTGCAAAAATAAGTCCAATTGTTGGTCTTTGAGAAAATGACCAACCTTTACACTTGATTTATTATCTCAGTAAACATTCTACTCGTGAGTTTATGGGCTCAATAAAGTAGTTTCAAGTAGCGCTACGATGCTACAGTAGTTGATTAGTCGTCCTTTTGGTCTTAGTCATTGTTTTATTAATTTATTTCATGCTGAATGACTTACTTCCAAGAGACTTAAGAGCCCACATTTCGTAAACACAAGATATAAAGTGGCAATTTTGGTGATTCTTTGTGGAGTCAATATTAATATCCCAATTAATATCACAGTCAATGTGAATTACAGATGCACTAGCGTGAGTTAAAATGCCTTCAGAACGGTCGTCCACCAATGGTTGAAATCACAGTGATTGCGCTACTTCTTATATACCGTCTATGGTACAAATACAATCATATATTTCAAAAATGTGAATGTATTTTGGAGTAAAAAGCAGGGCTACACACTTTTGACTGTTTTTTTTTTTTTTTACTAAACTAAAAGCAAATTCAATGCATTCAAGTCGGCTCAATCCAGTCAAATAGTGTGAAAGACATCCAAGAGTCCTTCAAATGTGTGCGAGTGCTGCCTCTGTGGATTTACTGGGTCAAGGGGAGCTGGGCACAGCATGATGGTATCAGCACGGTGGGAAGAGTGCAAGGTAGCAGACAAGGTCTGAAGAAGGGCAGCTTTTGATTAAGACCTTTCTACTACACTGCTTATTTGGAATTTCCACTGCACTGCTGCTTTACTACAGCAAGGTTATACGTGTTGGCAACCCTGTTAGGTTTTAGCTCTGGGTCAAGAGCAGGTTGCAGCTGCAGATGAATTGCAATATACTCTGTTATATGCTTGTGCCGCGATCAGATAGTATATATTGTAGTGTTCTCGTGCAGGGTGTTGAAACTCTGGACTAAACACCGAGTTAAACCACAATCAATGAAGACAGAGTCGCAGTAAGTTTCACCCATTTACTATAACTCTTTCCCTTCAATCATGCTGGTGAAAACTGCAAACAAAGACAATACAAACATTCAGTGTACATACGTAAACATAACATTTCACAGTAGAAAATATAAATATACATTGCATCTTTATACATTTACAGCACTCACGAAATTGCCTCTACGATGCCTCCCCGTGGATGCGAGCAGATTCTGGAACATGCGGTCCACTGTCAAATGTTACTCAACCCGAGCTAGTGAAACCGGACACCATTCATCTGGAAGTACCGGAACCGGAAGTGACTAAACCGGAAGCCCCGCCCCAGAAGTGACTAACCCGGAAGTGACGTCATAACATGCCATGAACAGGAAAATCATGTTACCAATAACTATCTTGAAATAAACCCCATTAATTAAACAAAAATGAAATAGAAAATGCCGTAAAGGCAACACATATATTGAAGGTTGAAGGGATGATTGATGACTGTTTTTCTTCCACCCATATTAAGGCTTAAGGTTTTAAATAACTTGACTATCAGAACTAAAATGTTATAAAGAATATTCTCTGGAATCTGTGCCCTACTGTGCCTTTAAAGATGTTGTAGAGCGGCATGTCAGCCTGCTGAGTCCTTGAACATCACAAGTGACGACTGAATGTTAAATAGTTAATTACAAAAGTAATTAACGTTATGGAAAGGGTTTTCTATCAAATGTCCTTTTTTAATATTCAAAGTTTTGATCAAGGTTTTTTAATTAAACATTGAATGACTGTTCATCATATTATATGATGTTATCAGCCTAAAATAATGAGTGAAATATGATTTTGTGTTATTGTAGTGCTGTAAAATTGCTGCTAGACACTCTATTGATGCAAGTGTGTTCCTCACACTGTACCAAGAAGGAGAAATAGTTGACAGCAGAAAAAAAAAATAGATGTTTGAAAGGCTTAACACCAACAAATGGATTGAAGCAGAATATCTTGTTGGATAAAAACACGATGTGAACTTTTTGGAAATGATTACATCTCTCTTCATTCAATAAATCTTGACTTTTGGACTGAGGACCGACAATTCGAGAGACGAGGAGCGCCGCACCTCTCACCATGCGTGTGTTTGAGTGACAGAGAGCGAGGAAGAGAAGGTGGACTATATTGCAAGCAATATTTCTGTAAGTTATTGATAATAATAATATCATTTCAAATGTCAACGGCATGAATGAAGCTTTGCAACTTCAAGCTACAAAGCCCCACGGTGCTGTGATTAAGTCGCACCAAGCGCAGACGCAAAGACTTTTAAAAGGGAGCCGTTGTTTGAATTGAAGAGATATTGACATTAACTAGATTTTTTTAATGTTTAGATATTTCAAATTAAATATTCACACTATTTTACAAATGTTTATTCACATAACATGAACTGCAATGCTTGCAAAAAGCTCAACGGTTCAATTATTCCAAATCTCCATCAGACACTGTCACGCTGAGCCACATAGCAGCGCCAATGGAAATTGGATCGTCAATCTGGAGTACCCACAAGTGGACAATATGAAAATGGAAATGATTGCCCAACTGTACACTACTTGTATAACGTCTTTCTAGTCTTCCAACCACTTAAAGCGCTTTACACTACATGTCAATCACTGTTATACACCCTTTCATACACTGATGGTAGGACACTATCATGCAAGATACCATCTGCCCTTTAGGACTATCTAACCATCCACACCCATTCATACACCGCAGGCACAGCCTACACATCAGGGTTAAGTGTTTTGCACGAGGAGCCGGGGATTGAACCGATGATGATCTGACTGAACGACGACACGCTCTGCTTGGTTTCTATCAAAAATCAAGTAAAGCGAGACTGAGCTGGATGGGTTTGTCAGCATATTTTTGGGGTGTATGTTTCACCGGGATGACAGCTTGTGCGTGTATGTGTTTGTGTGGGAAAGGTGGCATCATTTATTGGAAAATTGGGTCATAGTACTGTAAAGCAGTGGTGTATAAAGTACCCAAAAGCCGTACTTGAGTAAAAGTAAAGATACCTTACTGGAAAATTACTCCAGTAAAAGTAAAAGTCACCTAGTAAAAAATACTACTTGAGTAAAAGTCTTAAAGTATCTGATATTTTCTGTACTTAAGTATCAAAAGTATTTTTCTGATATAAAATGTACTTAAGTATTGAAAGTAAAAGTACAAGTACATGCTTTTAATAAAAAAGCAAAGGGTCAGAGTTTTGAGAATTATGAAGTTTATTCTTTTAAGTGCTGTGGCCACCATGACCAAGGACCAGGAGTTGTGTTGATACAATAACTGGGTTGGCTGGGATCATCCATATATATTATGTTCAACATAATATATTGTACCTAAGTATACTTTTGCATCTACTATGAACTTATCATCATAATTCTCCAAAAAGCAATATGACACTATGAAGGACTTGTAACAGTGTGGTTATAAGTATGCTCATTCCGCCCGCCGTGGGTCTCTTGGTACCGGTCTGTGGGTCTCTTGGTACCGGGCCACAGAAAGAATGAATGAAACATTTCAATTAAATAAAAAAAAAATCAAGGCCGGAAAGATGTTTTATTGTGAAAAATGACCGCATACATCCGTCTGTGGTAACCTCAGACGGAATCTCTTGACACATGTCAAGATGTTACGTTACTCTAAAATTGAAACGTAAGTCTGTTACAACTCTGGAACTCAAACCAAGGCAGAGTATCCTGAGATCGCCAAAAAAGCATGAAAACCTGCTTCCATTTCAACATCCTGTCTTTGTGCAGCGCGTTATAAGTTAAGCAGTAGACTGGACTAAAGGTTTAGTTAGCAGTAGAGTCAGTAGACTGGACATAACGAACACACGTTGGGTGTCGTTGTCTCCCGTCTTTCCGAGGTCGGACCCGGTCTGTGAAAATATTGTCTTCACGTAACCGGTCCGTGACGCATAAAGGTTTGGGAGCGCTGGACTAGAGGATGTAGAGGGAAAATGCAAAACATTGTGATTCGCAAAACCTGCTTGGTGGAGTCTGTGTTCCACCACAGTCCCGGATGTTTTTTTTTTCTTTCTAAAGATAGATTTGATTTTGTAGCGAGTAACGAAGGTTTCATGAGAAATGTATCGGAGTAAAAGTATAATTTTTCTTTGCAAAATGTAGTGAAGTAAAAGTAAAAGTAAACAGAAATATAAATAGTAAAGTAGAGTACAGATATCCCAAAAAACTACTTAAGTACAGTAACGAAGTATTTCTACTTCGTTACTATACCAGTGGCGTCCCTAGGCTAAAGCCCCGGATGTTTTTTAATTAGCCCCGAATATTAATTTTCAAAAAAAAAAAAAATACGTCATTCACCCAAAACAGCGGCGTCAGGCAGCAGGCGCACTTGCAGTGTGCGCCCCCCTATTATACAAGTCGTCATTTAAGTTTCTCTTTCCTATAGAACAGGTCTACACCTTGTTCTGTTATTAAACAAACTAAACGGACGTATTTTATTGATCTTATCCGTCATTTCTGTCTCTAAATGGTCGCGTTAACACTTCTCCTCTGCTCTGCGATGCGCACAGACACGTGCGCGCGCACACACAGGTGAGCACTGAGCACACAACAGCGGACAGAGAGCGTCGAAAAATATGTCGCGTGAAAAGCAGATCGCTATATCTGCGTTTTAAACGCTCCCAGGGTGAAGATGGCAACAGCAGCTCTCCTGTGAGGAACAACCGGAGTTCTCCTCGCACCGGAGCAGCTCTCCTGCTCCAGGTGAAAGAGACAAAGTGCTCTTGTCTTCTACCAACAATGAGCTGCTGGCTTCACATATTACAAAAGTGCAAAGTACACGGACATAAAACTAAGTCATTAATAAATACATGGAGAAATGTCTGTACTTTCGGGTAAATGGTTACGCCGTTAACAGGTTACGCTTGCGCATGCGCGACTCGCTCGCTTATTTTTTGGCGTTTTGCCAGAAGTCTCCCCGACGTCCTTTCTGCTGCTGCGTGTCTCAAAACAGAAAACAGATCTCAACGTTGAACATGAATTGTATCAAATCTACAACCCTGTTTTATAAAGATGTGTAGAGGAAAGCAGCTCACTGCTCCACTAATACTGATGCAACCTGATGCTCACATATCTGCACTCATTCTGTTTTGTTTGGCTTATTGTTTTCCACAATGAGCTATTTAGTAGTAACTAAATATTAGTATTTTTTTTTTTGCACAGATACAACTTCCTGTTCATTGATCTAAGTGATTGCAATTAAAACATAAAAAAAAAATTCTGATGGAGCAATCTGATTTACTTGAAACTTTAAGTGATTGCAATTTTCTTTATTCTGTTATTTATAAAAGCACAGATGGAATCACAAAATGTTATTTACAGAAAAAGTTTGAGAACCACTACTTTAAGTGTTTGTGTTGGTGGAGCACTATTAGCATTATTAGCATCTTATGTCTAAATATTATGTTAAAGAGTATGTTATGTTAAATAATGTTAAAGAATATGTAAAGAATAAATACATATGAGTATGTAAAGAGCATTACATGTACAATGTAAACACTGTACATGACAAGATGCATGGTTCATTAAACATCTCAATGTTTACTGTTGCTGAATGGTTGCTGTTGGTATGTTCAACATGATGAATGGGGCATTTTTGTGCCTGGGCTATTGAGGGAAGTTTGTGAAAATTGCTAGCCTATTTGGTATTAACTGGTAACCATGAAATGCCTCAATTCAATTCAGTCCAGAAGAGCAGGTACCTGTAGGGTATGTGGAGAGTGTTTCTATGTCTAAAAATGTCGCTGCTTCACTCTTCTGGGCTAAGCCCCAGATGTGTCAAAATCCTAGAGACGCCCCTGTACTATACACCACTGCTGTAAAGTTATCAAACGGAAGAATATGCATCGCATGTAAGAAATCCTAAGTTTATGTCCTCATAACATATCTTCTCTTTCTGCATGTTATTGCTTGTATTTGTTTTTATTACAAGTATATTTCCATTTAGAATATTTAATTTGTGAAAAGAAAAAAATATATAAAAGCACAACACACTGTTTTAGTTGATCTCATCATCATCATTATCTCAATATAGGACAGTATGTTAACTGAAGGCCCTATGAAAGTCTCCTCCACTGAGCAATAATCATTCCATAAAATATAACTGCTAAAGCGAATGCACCTCCAAACAGCAATCATTTCGGACTTCATCTTCCTCTGTTTGGTATTGGCCGGCGCTCCTATAGTCCCTCTAAAGCAGATTCACCACACAGTCTCCTTATTTATTCACTGGGCATGCAGCTGTGGGACTAGGGGGGCGACTCTGTGCTAACAGATAATACCTGAACTCCACTGCTGAGGAATCCAGGCACTGATGCCCAGTCAGGGCTCAGCAACGCAGGCTGATGGACCACCCCATGGGGACGCAAGCAGCTACCCAAGCATGGCAGACAGGAGAGAGTTAGAGTGGGAGAGAGAGAGTAGGGAGGTGAGGGCGTTTAGTTTGGAGGGAGAGGAAGGAGGACTGCAGAGCAGAGCAACCGGAAGAGACAAGCGGGAGAGGAGGGGGGCCCGCATGTTAGGGCATGGTCGGTTACCCCGCTAGGTGGCAGGTAAAAGGAGATTACAAAGCAGGATTGCTTGGAGAGAATGGTTGTTGCTGAATCACAAAAGGTTTGTTTTGGTGCATCTCTACAATAGTATTTAATTGTAGTTGTTGGTAGAATAGATATCTGCACTCTATGCAGAGAAGCCTTTATTTTGTAGCTTTCGATCTGAAAGACCTTCATCAGAGCATACATGGTTCAGCTGGAATGGCAGGTGTAGAAACAAACAAATCCCATCCCAATCACTGGATGCAGTACACCTGTGCACACCCTGGTGGTAGAGGCTCCGCCTCCTGTTAACTACAGCTTTAAAGTGCTGAATGCAGTACTGTGAAGCTAAGTGGATGCCACACTTACGCAAAACACAAAAGGCGGGGTGGAGGAGAGTGTATAAAGACAAAGACGTATACAATCAAGGAGCACCTTATGGTAATATATCATATCATTACATAGTAAATGGGGCATTGAGAGTGATCAAGCTTGAGCCATCGTTAATCAAATATCCCCAGATGTACAAGGGGGGGAAAAGAAGAAAATAAAAACATCTCAAAACAAGAATTGAACAAATATAGAACATGGGGCTATGAAGGGGTATCAGGCAGGGGCCGTCATAAAACATAGATCTCAAATTCTACATTAAATAACTTGGATGACTGGTGTTTAAAGCACGGCATACATAACAAGAACCAACAAGGAATACTCAAAGTATACTAAGCCCATACCCACACAAATGCTGGCCTGAAATGTATAAAGTGATGAGATATCCCTTAGCCAAATAATTTGCCTCCCTGACTGCACATTGGCTGCTTAAAAGTCACTGAAGAGCTGCCAATGCTAACTTTGAATTTCAAGACCCAGAAAATATTTAATGTGACATCAGCTCACAGCATGTTCATGTCACTCGACCTTTGACTGTTTTATACACCGAGGGGATGAGAGACAACACAAATGTAATGTGGATGAGTCCAGTTCACTCTGGATGAATAAGAGACTGCTTCTTTTGTCCCTTGATTCTTCACCGTGTGTCAAAAATGACCTTACTAAACATCAAAATACCAGATGTCTTTGTTCAGAGTTAAAGTCAAAACAAATTAAACTATACCAACTTAAAAAGTGTGGTAATTACACGACCAAGATGCATCAGATGACATTCAGCATCCTACTATGAGTCTGTCATTGTCATCATTTTCAAAGCTCTGCATCCAGGGCAGACAATTGGCAATGATTAAAGTGGCATCTTATAACGTGGTGTGCTTGAAATTGGGCCTGATCAGGCAACTGTGAAGATAACGGCTGCACTGTGGTGCGGCCTGCAGCTGAGAAGTGCGAGCCCTTTGCCAACAAGGCCTGAAACAGAGACATGGCAGGAAGCATTAAGGGGCTTTAGAGATAGAAAATCTGCTTCAGGAAATCCTGCGACAAACGAAAAGCGTTCTCATCTGTTATTGTGTCGAAAGACACCATTTTTATGGCAAAGGCACAGCTTAGTCTTGAGCAGCCATGTAAGTATGGATTATGTTGGAGTATGTTTTCAATTGATGAAGCCAGACCGAACTGCCAGGCGCACAGTAAAAGGAACAGAGGAATATTATCACTAAATGACATGACATAACAAATCACGTGAAACAAAAAGGGTATACAAATTTCGCACATTTTGTAATATTAGCCCTGCAACTGTGCATCCTGTATTCTTCCAAGACAACGGAAGTTACCCAGCCTGCCTTGCCAACCTTGGATCCAGATGCATTACTATACACAGCTCTGACTTCCGTTGGAGTAAACAGCAAAAAGTTTGTCTGGAGATTTTCCATAATTTTACAAAAAAAAAAGGTACAAAAAAAATATATACAAAAAGTATTAACATATGAAGCTGTCAACAAAGCAACAAGGCTGAGCGTATGGGTTCCAGCTCCAAGGTACTGCTTTCTTCATGAGTTTTCAAGCTGCAGCAGCAGAGCTCCAATTCCCCAAACTTGCCAGTCCACCTGATGAACTTTGCTTTTGAACAATGCTAACGAAGTGTGGAGGCGCACAAGGCCTTTCATATCTCATCAGAACCAAATTATGTCACAGGGGAAAACGCCACAGAGGGACTACGGAAGGAAATTCCAATGCCCTAGTTATATATTTTTTCCTTTCCAAAAATGTGAGTAAGAACAGAGACGTGAGTCTTCTGGGCACTGCTTTTGCTCAAGCTTTGCACTGCATGCCCGTAACATATAAAACACATACTTCTACGCATCACTTACACCATGCCACGCTTTACTGCAGAGAACCTTATTGCAGAGAATTAGAGGGAGGGATTGAAGGGCAGAGAGGAACAAGCTGACATTTTGATTAAGGTGCCAACGAATGTTATTTGCACTTTCAAAATGTCTCCTCCGTATTTCCCACCGGACATCTGAGGGGTAGACAGGACAGGTATTCTGTCCCAACTTCAGCTGTCAGACATCGATCCTCCCTAGATTACACACCAGATGTAGCCACAGTTCACGGCAAGACACGTTTTATAAATTATGGAGCAGCTAACAGATGAAGGACTGCCTCTCCAGGGCAGATTTTCAATGTACCTGATGATAAAATTCAATGTACAGTTTAAACTGATGTAAAGGTCAATGGCATCCAAAGCATGGAGCTTGAATGCTATTGACCTCGTGTAAATATCAGCTTGAATATATTATAAAAAATTGTGGGTATTTGTCTGCTGCTACTAGCAAGTGGTAATTCTGCAGAAGTCCCGTTATCAGTGGTCCATGTTAGCCAGCTCCCTAAACTACGGCATATAATGTCATTTGAACATGATTCAGAGCTTCCTGAATGTGTTATATATCAATTTTCTCTGGACAAACAGTTTACACTCTATTAGGCTCCTTGAATAAGTCGCCGGTTACAGAAATGGAAAGTGGGACCTTGCAAACATGCCAACTTTGAACTCTGGGAGGCCTCCGTGCTTCAAGGCAATTATCCTGACTCATTGCCAATCATTTTGACTTCATGTAATTCATTATTACCAATTTCCACCTCCTTCTCCCATCAAACAAACCTGTATTCGTTTTTTTTTCCAGGTGCCCACTCAAAGTGATCGCAAGCAAGTAGAGCCAAATAATTATCTCATCTAAATGGCGCATAATTCAAGGTGTGAATCACGTTTGTACCAATGGAGTTCTGAATCATTTTATACACCTGCACTTCAATTCATCAAGGTCAAGCATGAGAGGGTAATCTTGTTTTGTTGGCAATGTGAGTAGAAGTATACTGGCAAGTCACCATAAATCGGATATGGAAACAGAAAGATGTATTCACACAGGGACAAACCCAGCAGTTTATCTGCAGTGAGACTTGACAAATATTGCATTGACATGGGTGTTTGTGTGTTTTAATGTGTATCTGCTGTGCTGTGAAAATATTCATGTATGGGTGCAATTCTTTATGGGTTACAGTTCGGTTTATTCATTTTGCCTGCCAGCTAGGGAATGAAACAAAAAGTGGCAAAAGGACACTTCCGGTTTACTCATAATCCTCTGCCAAAGACTTAACCTGACGTGCTGGATGTCTTTCTTATAATTCCATAACCGTGGGCCGTGTGCCCCCTTAAGCCGTGCCCTCTAGTATGAGTCTGAGAGGATGAGAAAGCCCATCCCCTCACTGCTCAGCTGAAATCTGACAGTCTCTCTTTGCCTTACAGGGTGAGGAGGGGACTTTTTTTTTTTTTTTACTCTTCCCAAAGGGAGATGGGCGAGTGCCATGCTCACAGCATATAAGAAGATCACACAGCGATGCTGAGGAGTTGGCCATTTCATGGCAACTCTCTGCCGTGACAGATGGGCAGTGTGCTATTGCCATAGCCTAGAGTTTAAAAACCCAAGCTGCTTACTGAGTAAGTGAGAGGAACGGGGAGAGAGATGGTGGGTGGAGCTACTGCGGGATGGAAAAATAAGAAGCAGAGCGACGAAGAGAGATGTAAAGAAGGGGCGAGATCAGTGAAGTAAGACATAAATACTGTGTGGTCTGACAAATAGGAGAAAAGAGTGTTGATAAGTATAGCTTTTGAAAATACTCATTCTAAACAAGAAGAATGCAACATGCCATGACGAGAGCAGTTGCAAAAGAAGACAAAAAGCAAAGGAAGAATGAAAGAGGCCCATTGGAGACTGCCGAAGCATTTGAGAGAAGAGAGAGAGAGTGAGAGGAGAGGAAATACACCCAATAATAAAGACAGCCTGGTGGGAGACTGTCTGCGTACGGTGTGAGCACTAAATTAGTTTCCCACTGGGAGCTCATCTGCTGCTGAGGAGAACCGTGGAAAACCTTCTGGCCACAATCCAAAAAGAGAGAATGATTTGACATATTTTCGAACTGACAAATGATTTCCCGTGGCAGGATGTGAGGAAAAACATTGCTGTGATATTTTGTTGTTTTTGCCAACATACTGCATCCGTATCCTGTTTGTAGACCATCAGAATTAACCGATGTTGCCTCTTTGAATGTTGATAAGAAGAAGAGGACAGGCTATTCTTTACTGTAATGACTTACAGCCATGTTACAGCAGTGCCACTATCTTACAGTAGACATGAGACATATCCCAAATACATGTTCAGTGGTGGAAGGAATATTCAGATCCTTCAATATCCTGATCTCCAAATACGTAAAAGCAAAATGTGGCCTAATGTATCTCAAATAAAAGTACAACTATTTAAAAGGGTCATATTCTTCCTCTGTCTTTGGTGTTTTCCTCTTCTTTTAAATTTAGCCATCATTCAACTGGCAGATTGTCAATTATTTGTTTGGTCCTTACAATTATCCTTCCAGGAAGGAAGTGACCATTATTAAGGGCAGAGGAGAAATAAAAAAAAAACTAGGAGGTGATGTATTCATTATTTCTTGTTAATATGTAGCAAGCCTGCGGAATTTGATTAGCTAAATGTCATTGAAGGGGAGTGGTACAACTCAAGTCATCAGGTATCGACTGTCTGGAATGTCTCTCAAGCAACAACGTGAGTTCAGAACTAATTGTTGTATAATTGCAGCTGTACTGTGCAACTGTGGAAACAGCTCTGAGCCATCTGACTCAAATAAAGAGTAGCAGGATAAGGTCATTAGAATAGACAGTATACTACAGTCCAGTCATACTTCACTTCACTGTTTTATCTACTTTACAGAAATGTGAGATTGATGAGGTGGCAAGTCTTAGTATTGATTAAAGATCTTATCTTTCCTTTAGTTGTGTGTTTGTGGTTCTGGTAGGCAGAGAAAGTTTAAGACGGCAAAAAAGTGTGTGAGTGTTGACATGCATTTTGGTATTTGTGTGTGTGTACGTTCGACAGGGAGCTTTCCAGTTGCTGACGCCACCGAGCGAAGGCTCCAGATACGGGCGATTGTTCCGTAAAGCTGAGGTGTGATCCGAGCGAGCCCCTGCATGCCTCTGGAGCACTGACAGAATCAATACATCTGAAGTCAAAATCAAACCCCAGCAAAACTGAGACACTCACACACACACACACTTCCACCTCAGTGTGCATCCGCTCCTGATACGAGCTCGGATTCGACACTTTCCCGGAGGATCCGTGAGGACTTTTGGTCAGCACCGCAGACACACACTTACATACATACATACATGAAGGTGCACACACACTTTCCCATTCACTCTTTCTCGCGCACATTTCCCCATCCCCCTGCAGGGCAGCTGGCTTTCTTCAGCACACCAATTTATTGTGAATTACCAGCTGTCCCACCAGCGGCCTCCGTTGAACACCGCAAGTGATCCCCCTCTACTTCGCCTTATTTATAAGCTACTTCCTTCCAGATTTGTTCAGAGGAAGAAAAACACACAAAAAGACTCCCTTCTCCCACAACCAGCCAGGAGAGAGTCATGACACTGCAAGGCGTAGCACATCGGAAACAAAGTATATCAAGACTAAATATCCTGTCGATCTGTTCTGTCAAGTTTGCGAGGAAGGCAGAAAGAGGAAGTGACAGCGGAAAAGAAAGGGACAGGAGAGGAAAGCAGAATACAGGAGAATGTGAGAGGCACGCAACCTTCATATACCCGTGCATTGTAAAATCATGCTTACGTTACACGGCCATCATCTTTTATGCTAATTGTTTGAGTGCTGCAAAAGTGTCTTATACATATTTATGCTCCGGGACAAACATGGCACCTGTCTGCAGGCTGGCTGCTTACGTTAAATAGCTGCGTTAATGTAGATACTGTATGCATGGAGGGCAGGGTGATTACAGTATGCATAAGCAGATGAGGTGCTTTTTCAAGGGTACGACTCTCAAAGAGAGATGCCTTGCATTGAAACTGCCTGATTTCGTATTACTGTGCAAACATTTCCATGCAGGTTAAGCAGGCTTTTTTTTCCACATGTTTGTTTACGCACTATGCCTTACTTGCATTCAATCTAATGTATTGAAAAAAAGAAAGAAGCGCACAGTAGCCTACACACTATATATGGATGCATTGATGGGTACACACCTGGCATCTCTGCATGTACTGTGCAACTGTGGAAACATCTCTGCATGCCAGGTGTTCGAGTGTGCTGGTGTAAATAAACAAAGGTAAAGTAAGTTTCCGAGGGTGAGTGGGCGGGTTGTCAGTCAGTCAGTCAGCCTGCCAGTGGGAAGAGCAGTCGGACAGAGGTCAGGCCTGTCATGGTCTGATCACACCGGCAAGGGGATTTGTGACAGAAACCAAAATGTGTCAGCATCAGGGCAACAGCCTGCCACTGTCTTCCTGCATACCATAGCATAGCGCTGCTGCTGTGCTGCACACTTCACTTCGGGGTGTCCGTCTTCATGGAGCACAGTTTTTACTTGTATTATTCCAAGTGTCATTTGAAGAAGTTTATATCATATTGCTCATATTAATAAGACACATTGCTGCATGTGAGGAATGAGAAATAAAGTCTTCCCTGAGCATATCGTTGCAGTTTTCCATGTGTGGGCGGTTTATAAGATAGAAACACATGAACTGGGTTCAAAAGGTGAATATTAATAAAACAAAAATTAATAAATTAACAAACAGGTTGTCAGGTTTGTGCTAGTTGGAGTCTGAATTTAGGTTACTGCTTGAGGGGAACTGAGAAAGAGCCACAGGAGATTCTGGATAGCACACACACACACACACACACACACACACACACACACACACACACACACACACACACACACTGAAGCAAATACAGGTACTCACAGAGACAACGTCGGACTTACGAATTCACACAGAAATGCACAAATGCACTGGCGCCATAGAGCTAAACAATGGCAACATGAATAACCTAATTAAAAGCTACGCTCAGTAAATTAGACAATGCAAATCGTGAAAAAAATAAAAGAGGAAGCGGTCGCCGTACATCCCTCCACTTCACTGCACTCATCACCTCTTGCTTATGAAAGGCATCTCTGCACATTCCAGGGCTGTGTAATTATCCCACCGCTCTAAAGTAGACATTAGTGAAGACATCCCGCCACTCTTACAGGGATCCTATTAAGACAGGTAATTAAAGGCGGCGCAAAGGAAAATTGGCTGAGAAATGAATATTGAATAGAGCCCCCGAAAATGGGCAAATAAATCTCCTGCATGTCTATCTTTAGGGTGCTTTGTTTGAGTGTATTATTCAGGAGGCTCTTGTTGGCGGAGGCAACGAGAAGCATATGTTGACAGGATGGGGGACGGAGAGGGTGGCCAAGTGGCGGCCATTTTGTCGGTGACCTACTTCTGTTTTAATGAATAGAGGACCGGGAGGATGTGAGGAGGGTTTGACGCTGCCTCGCCAAAAGGAGCCATTTGTCCTTGCTTGTGTCTTCAGTTTATACAGTGGTACAAATATTTTAGAGCCCTCGGTATCCCTCAGGTGAAAGCAATGCTTTTAAATTACGCTGATGCTGATTTATTCAATTCACACGTCAGCCACGGTAACAAAGGCATTCATCATAAGCGCCCGATTTGCATTCGGCGCAGCGGACGAGACGAGTCCGCTTCTCCGACGCACCGAACAATGTTTATAACCCTGATCATATTAT
Source organism: Myoxocephalus aenaeus (assembly GCA_038501785.1). Taxonomy (NCBI): domain Eukaryota; kingdom Metazoa; phylum Chordata; class Actinopteri; order Perciformes; family Cottidae; genus Myoxocephalus; species Myoxocephalus aenaeus. The sequence continues at coordinate 9,467,812 of JBAMJR010000053.1, forward strand.
GGTATTCCGATGAACACTTTCATCACCTAACACCTTGTGAAAGCTCTGTCGCTGAACCGCTGATGAGTGCGGCCATCATCAATTGATTGAACATTCAAGTGGAAAAAAGGCCCGGCTTGAAATCGAGGGCATGGAGCCGCATGGAAATTGACAGTTCAGAGATGACGTGCGATCGAGAACAACGGAAGGCGATGCGCCGATGCCACTGTGAATGGAAACAGTCGATATCCGTAACATTCTGGAAAGAGGGGTCAAGGGAGAAAGCACTCTGATGCACACTCGTTCTCAGATTGCTGTAGAGGGCTTATCAGAAGATAAGGAGCAGCAGCTCCCAATCGGAGCCTGGATTGGATTCTTATTTGGAGTAGAACGAACTTCTCTGAACCGCCTTTTTAATATTGACAAATTACTCTCATTATCTTCTTCTCTATTGAATAGCAGTTACTGGAGTAGGCCTTTAAGAAAGGAAACCTGATTCAAGAGGGCTCTGTATCTCCTCCCCTCCTTTCTCTCTCTCTCTCGCTCCCTTCACTGTCTGTTATACACAAGAGAGCACAGCCTGGAGAATACAGGGATGCACACTTCAATTTAGAAAGCATGAATAAACAATGGGGCTTCCATGTGCTGAAGAAATTTCCCCTGGCGACGTTCACTCACACACTCCGCAGCCGATACACTTGCACACATGTGGAACTCGCGCTCGCTCTGTGGGTCACACACAGGCGCTGGATACTGATACAGAAATTTGGTCGCATTAGACGCTGACAAGATGTGAGGCATCTGTGCACGCACAATATCTCAAATCACTAACTTTCCCTCAGAGATACTCTGACATTTACAAAAGAAAGGAAAAAAAAGTTGGCTGGACTTCATTGACACACACTTACAAGTGTACACACGCGCGCACACACACACACACACACACACTGTCTCGCAGACTTTGGAAACCGCATAGTTTTATGGGTGTTGATAGGGAGCACAAAATTACTTGCTCACAGCACACTACAGTGTCACAGTGAAAACTGCTGTGAACACACATTTGGATAATGGTCTTGCGCACAAATACACACACACACACACACACACACACACACACACACACACACACACACACACACACACACACGCAGGGAGAGAAACACAAACAGCCTGAAAGTACACCACTGCAAGATCTTTGTATCAATCTATTTGAAGCAGACTTTCCTTAAAAGAGAGAACTGAGATGGAAACAAACGGCTGCTGCAATAAAGCCTCCCTTGGTGCACAAATTAGGATAAAAGACTCAGCATGAGTTAGAAGTCCCCGTGTGAAGCGCACATGTGTATGTGTGTGTGTGTGTGTGTGTTGGAGTGAGATAACAGTCTACTGTACTTCTTTGAGATTTGCCTTCTTCTGAATGTGTGTGTGTGTGTGTGTGTGTGTGTGTGTGTGTGTGTGTGTGTTTTGTATGCCTGTGTGTGTGCCTCCTCATTCCTGGTCCCTTTAATTCTGTGAGCTAAGATAATGAGAATTTTATCTGCAGCTCCTCTGAGGCGTGTGGCTCTGATTGAATGGGAGCAGAGTGTAACGGATGAGACGAGCGATAGCGGGCCGGCTAGGTTACACTCAGGCAGGCTAACACACCGCCAGCATGCTCTACGGGGAAGCATGGATGGCGTGTTTGTGCCAGCGCTGAGGGAGGTAATGGAATGTGCTGTGTACCTGTGACACAATGGGAGCCCCTTGGGTTGTGAAGGATGCCACGGCTGTGATAATAATAATAATACTCGCTATGTGGCTTAAAATAGGACATGGAGCAACACTGCCCCACTCAACCCTCAGCAGTCGTAGATCACGGGCATGTTTATGCGATGATTCCAGCAGCAGACTGGCTGAGTATTTAAGATTATCTGTCCTCCAATCTCATGCTTACACACACACACACACACACACACACACACACACACACACACACACACACACACACACACACACACACACACACCTTCATCTGTGCCCTTTTCTTGTAATTTCCCTGATTAATTATTTTCCTCCAAAAGGATCTCGCTAATGACACACCTGATAAGTCTGATGATGTCAGAGTCAGTTTTGCAGCTTGCTGATAGAGAGCCTTAAGGTAAAAAATGTATGAGATTAATGAAATTAATTAATTATTGTATCACTTCTCCTAAATGTGGAGTGTGGACTCAGCCAGACCTGAAACGGTCTCCATTGCTCTAATTCTCCAGTCACATCTTTTTATGGTTATGTTCAACAGTTTTACATAGAAGAAGCAATAATCCTGAAATCACGTCTTGTTTAATTAGCCAACATCACTGTTCATCTATGATCCATAAAGAGCTGCTTATACAGTAAATGCATTTTACTTGCTCATCTGATTGTGGAGAAGAGGATGAGAGGAGATGCTGTGGCTAAAAATAAGCCAGTGTATGCAAGCCAGGATGTAATGATATGATTATGTAAATTAGCATTTGAATTGTGTCGAATTGTGTGCTTGTTAAAACTGAAAAGACCGACCTGTCAGTAAAAGCAGAAACATATCTTTGGGGATCCAAACTGAAGCAGCCTGAATGTTCTTTTACTTCTAATCATGCTGAATAAAAGCTATTTTTACAGCCCATTTATTGTGACACACATGTTGTTTTTAGCAGGAAAGCGTGACTAATTTTTTATCATTTTACTTTTCTTGAAAAGGTGACATTGTCCTCTGCGTGTTGAGCAAGTGAAATGACCCTAAAGCCCATGATATCCATTCCAAGTCCATTATAGAATGGCTAATCTGATTCATTTTCCTCCTCCTGTTCTGCTATCACTTTGATTCCCTTGTCTTCCTGTGGTAATGATGCCGAGGCAAAAAAAAGAGTTTTGAAATGACTTCTTTGAGCTTCATGGCTCACTATCAAACGAGGCCTCCTCGATCTGCATCAAGCCTCTCTCTTTCCCGGTAGTACAGACAATCAGTCTCTCATAATGAAGCAGAAAAATGATAAAAAAAAGGAAGAAATAAAAAAGGTACAAAAGCTTCTCAGCTGACTTGTCTGGATATAAACCTAATGCATCTTTGCTTTTGTCTAGTTTGTCAGCTTTTGCCCCGCGGGGTGTTCGCTAATCATCAAATCCTCTCCTCTAAAGTGTATCATTAACAAAAACACATCTCACATGCCTTGCCTTCATTGCAAGGCTTACTCAACATTTTTTTTTTTTCGTTCCTCACAAAGCTTCTCTTCAAATAATAAATCAGAGGGAGAAGATGAGATATAAAAAACTAATTTAGAAACAATTGGTAAAAACCCTGCTGAGAGATATGAGGCTACACGGAGTCGTCTGACATTTCGATGACATGGCAATTGTTTGACAGTGTTACCTCAAAGGGAAAAACAATTATCAATATCATTCTGAAATATTACGAACTGTCATTTGAGTCAAGATAATGTTAAAAGAAGCATAGATTACAATCTAAATGGGCATCGAGTGGGTGGCGCTTAAAAGGATTTATTCATAGCTAAGGAAATATGTTAACGGCGATCACTCTCCAGATGAGATATGAGCTAGGCTTACATTTGATGGGCTTAGACACAGATCATATATGCATTAAATATAGGCTACATAAAAGCTTTTTAGTTTTCACGACAGTAATACTGAACGCTTGCGTGTGTGCTTATGTGTACATAAGGTGAGCGTATTGCTTTCCCATTAAAGGCTGATACATGAGCCTTCAACACATACATTGATGGGATATCCAGAATGAGGCATACTGGCATGACAATGAATATGGAAAATTACAAAGACTGCAGTTGCTGTACTGTGTCTCCATGGAAATAATTCCCTGTCAACCCCTCTCGAACCTATTTCCTGTCATTCTTCAGCTGCGCTAATAAAAGCAATAAATCCCTTTAAAATAACCTGAAACGGTCTCGCCAGTACTATCAACTCAAGCCTTTACAAGGTAATATACATAGTCAAAAGCAATAAAGAAAAATAAGGTGTGAAGGAATGAAGGAGGCCATCTATGTCAAAATGGAAGAGCCACTCCTGAACAGAAGAGACTGCAACACCAGTAACACCAACTGGGATTGCTGTCTTGACATCTCTTCCCAGTTGGTTTCACGGCAATTCACTGTGCCCGGATACAGTGGCCTCATAACGCTGCCATTTAGGGGAAGATGGCCCGCAATCGTGACTTTGAGGTACGTTCACACACACACACACACACGCACACACGCACACACGCACACACAGAGGGATGAGTGTGGATGGAGGCATGTTTGCACCATCTACATGAGGTGTGAAAACAGCACTCGTGGACTCAACATGACACCATTTTTTTTAAATGTGTGTGACGGAGAAATCGTGCTGCTTTTCGTACTTTTTTTCCATGTTTTAGTTTTTTCGAAATTATATTTCTCCGCGTCACTCCAAGCGCTCAAGACTTTGTCCATGTCTGAGATTTGAAACTGTCAAAAGCAATGTGACAGAACACAGGAACTTCAGCTCCTTCCCCAAGCACTTACAAAACAGTGTGAAGCTTGAGCACACCTTCCTATCCTTTTTTTTTTTTTATTGCTCTAAAGTGATTGATTTGATGAACATTGCCTCAGGTCCTTTGTTGCAATAGATTTTATTGTGCAGCAGTTTGTGACTGACAAAGGCAGATACTCCAGTGGTTTAATCAAGGCAGTAAACCAGGGTCAATACACGCTTTGAACTAAGTGAACTGTAGGGATGCTGACGCCGTCTTCCCAAGAAGAACCACAGTATCAGTGGTTTCAGCAAGTGACAAAACCCTGAGGGGGTGTAATTATGAGAAAAAGTCTGCATAGGGAGGATGTGAGAGTGGATGGGTCAACAGAACATTGGACTATTGGACTATTGTTCCAAACCGTTCACCACATATTTATCATTGTAACCATGATGTCAAACACAGACAATGCTGCAGATAGGTGCAACAGATCAGAGAATGCTTGCATGTCATTGTAGAGGGCATGTACTGTACAAACGGATCATTTGGCTGTATAATGTTTGGGTGGATGGTCGAAGCACATTAATAATTGCAGAGTAGCTTTACAATGGTCTCTACAGAAGTACTGTCATATCAAAAATGTTAAGCAATATTTGTAATGCATTTCTAGGTTCAATCCTTTCATTCAACTCTTTATAATTACCTTGCCCTTCATCTCTGTTGTTATCCCCGTCTCTCTCAGCGACTCATTAAACTCATTCTAGCGAGCAAAATCTTTGTGAAGGTAGAGAGAAACATTGGAGAGTGCAATAACTGGACGGTGAGGAGAGCTCGGTCCTACACTGAGACAACAAACAAGAGCTCTTCTCTCACATAAAATAAACAGAGAATACACTTTACCCTTTCTCTCTCACAGTCTCCCACAATGTTATACTTTAATTTAGCTAATGATAAGAATCTACCCACCCTTGTGGTCCTACTTCAACAAGGGCAGATCGTAAACATTTGGAATTGAGTTCCTATAAAGGTTGTAAATGTTGGAGTGTAAGGTAAGACCGTAACCACTTTTTTTTCTTCACAATTTCTTGATTGCTTCCTTAGTTATACTTAAAGACATGGAGCTTTATAAGTGGACCCTAAGGGATGAAATTCAGTGAGATGTGCTTTTAATAATGCATGACACAGAGGCAGGACGGCCATCAAGAAACTGCCAGGTTGTTAAGACAATGAAATGGTCTCTTTTACGGTCTTCCTCTAAGAGCACTGCTTACACAGCTGACAATCTGAGTAAGATATGATTATTATTTTTTTTAATCAAGTTCAAGTTCAAAGCAGATTACATTATTCTAAAATATTCATCTATCAGTCGCCAAAATTTGAAGAGAACATTTAGCCTGAATGTACAAAATCCATCTTTAAATGACCTCACACAAACGCCTGCATGGCAATATGACAAGATATCCACAAATTAAAAATGCATCCAAATTCAAATACCTATTCAAATATGTCTCAACGCATGCTTTATCAAATGTGTAAATCAGACATTGTGAAATATGAATCACACATAGCTACAAATGATGCAGTTGTTAATTGTGTTAAATCCTAATTAAGCTCTTTTAATTAGGATTTAACACATGTTAGCTCTTGTTCAATGGAGGTGCAAATTTAGTGTCGGCTCGACTGTTGTGAAAAGACTGTTATTTTTCACTTGAGATTCTGTATAATGAGCACTGCTGCACAATACATAATATTCAGGCAGTGCTATTGTGCTGGCCTTCTGAAATCAAAGTAATCAAGATACCAAGTTTCATCTCTGACTGCGTGCCCTAAATTGCAGATCCATTATTGTCTCCCATAGCCCCCCAAAAACTGCTGGGTTCATACCAAGAACAAAAGAATTAATTGGTTTTAGGAAAGTTTTTGTCATAAAAGGGACACACAAAAAAAGGGTGTGTATTGTACTTTACTAGCACTATGCTTGTATAAAATGTGTGGCCTGTCTCCCCAGCCTTATTTGGAAGACATAACCACCCAGATGCCAGACTTTCTCCGGAATGGATCGATGCAAATGGCTCGCTGTTGCAATCACAGATGCCACAAGCAAGGACAGACAGGCGGCCAACATCTCTCTCTCTCTCTCTCTCTCTCTCTCTCTCTCTCTCTCTCTCTCCGTGGCACAAAATGATCTGCCACTCAGAACAAGAGTCTGCACTACAGGGCGGCCGCTGGCATCAATTTATCAGTGCTGGGCTCATCCAGAATATTGTCTCTCCTTCTGGCAGGAAGCAAATCAAACAAACAGGAGGACAAATCGAGAGCAAGATGGAAAAGGGGGAGGAGAGAGAAACAAGAGGAAAAACAGTGGGACTTCTTTTGCCAACCTCTTCAATCAGGTGAACAGATATATATACGCGGAGAACGACAGTGAAAATCTCAAATGAAAAAGCCAGAGAATCACTTCAGCTGCAGAGCTAAGCCCCTGACATTCTACTCTGTGCATCTCTGACTGTGAATCCATTTCACACTGCGTTCATCTCTGAGCAACCTTTTCTTCCTATGATGACCCTCGTCCACCTCTGATCATCCCACCCGCCTTCAATTTCTCTCTCGCTCCCCAGCCACTCTCCTTGATCACTCCTCTCGTCTCCTTCCCAGCCGTTCCCTCCCAACTGGTCGAAAACACGTTTCAAATACACATCAGAATACCTTTCAAGATCTGTGGCGGGAGATTTGACATTGACATTCATGTGGACATTGTTTTAATACCTTTTTCAGCCACTTCTGATTTCGAAACAACCCTGAAACATGTGATATCTCTCATGTGGCTTTCATAATCCTCCAAATGCAGCGGTCTCGCCCGGCTGAGCCGGTGCCGGTGGCCTTGCAGACAGCTAGAGCTGTGCCCATTACCTTAAGCACGTCTGGCCAGGGTGAACTAAATTAGGGGAGGAATGAATAAGGCTTCTTGACTGTGAGCGCCCGGCCACCTACCTATAAATCACTTGCTAACTCCCCTCAGCCATCCACCCCCCCCCCCCGGTGTCAAACGTCTCTGACCCAACCAGAGTTTCACTGTTATTACCGCTCGCCCCTCCCTCTCACCTTCCCCTTTTCCCTCCATTTTTCCTGCCTCCCTCCCTGCCTGTCTCTTTCTTTATCTCTGCTCCACTCTGCTAGCGTTACGCTTTCTCTCTCTGTCTGTCTCTAGAACCCTTTTCAGTTGTCTTTATCTCGCAGTTATCTCCCTCTCGCTCCCTCTTGCAGCCGTGCACTTTAACTCGCAGTCTCAGTGTGAGCCTATTCCTTGCCTCTCTCCCACTCCACCTCCAACGTTCTGGTCCTCCAGCTGCTCCCACCGGAGTGTGTAAAGGAACAAAGAAGGCAGTCTGGGTGGCAAAATCAGTGGTTCTTTGGGTGTGAGCAAGCCCACCTGAGACGGAGAAAGGTTTTATCCTTACGTTTAAGGAGAACACTGTTTGTACTCCATGATTATTTTTTGAGCTTTTGTTTTTTAAATGGCAATTCGTTCACAGTGTTTATTCCACACAGCCTATTACAATTGAAACAAATGTGATGAGCCCAAAATGGCTTAGGACTAAATACCTGGGTTCTAAATGGCATTTGAAGAGATTAGATTAAACTCTAATGATCCCTGCAGGGGGAAAACTGGGTCTTTACCGCAGAAAAGAATAGATACAGTGTGGAAATAAATAGCAAAGAGCTAATAGAGGGCATAACATATCTGGCTGACAACTGCAGCCAATAGAATATTCCGTTCATAATATCATCAACATAAATGAATAAATAAATTAACATACAAATCATCACAATACTGACAACAATGCCTATTCGCCTGATGTATCTACAGCAGGAATATAATATGATTATTGTCTATCCAACAATGTGACTAAATGGTTCATAACTCTGAATGCATTTGGACAGAAACATAACTGAACGTACAGTATATTGCACTAAAAATCATCTTAATGGGGCCGACTGCATCAGAAAAATGCAACAAAGTTTGTTCCAATAACCTATGCAGATGCATCCTAACTAGACTGGGACATTATAAGGAGGTTGTCTAAGTTTCCCTGCAAGTACCAAATGTCAGAGCATTTTGAAGCAAGGCAAGAATGTGAACTAGTCCAACAGGCCAGAGTTCACTGCATGGTTCAAGTCTGCCAGCCAGGCAGCAGTGATGATAATCTGCAGAGTAATTTGCAGTCTCAGTCAGGGCATTAGTTCCATTCTCAAATGGAATACTCCCTGCAGTTCATCCGTACACTCAGGGAAGCCCAGACTTTTGTAATGAGGCGATAATGGAAAAGGAACCGGATGAATCTCCCTCTCTTTTATCCCTCCCTCCCCCCACTACCACCATTCCTATGCGCACACACACATACTTCCATGAAACCTTTTTTTTTTTTTAGCCATAATGATATATATATATATATATATATATATATATATATATATATATATATATATATATATATACAGGGCTTTTCCATTTCACCAATGCAAGGACTTATTGCACGCTGGGCGAGAAAGGAAAGTGACAGAGTATAGATGACGGTGAGGAGGGAGGTCAGAGATGGATGGATGCGTTGGGTCTTGGAATGGGATATAAATGGAGAGGCAGACAGTGGGAGAAAGGAAGACCCATCATCCAGTGCAATTATGGCCCACAGGATGACAGCACGCTTTGTGTCTGTTATTTGTGTCTCGGTGCACGTGTGTGCGCATGTACAGTTTTTTTTTTTTTTTGCGTGTGCAGGTGGATGAGTAACGAAAGAGCATGGCCCTCTCCATCTGGATGCGTCATCAATATCATTGCGGTGGACAGGGCTAATTGCAATACTTCAGAGATAACAAATGCTTAGTTAAGGCCACTCATATAGATGTCTGACAACTGCCTAACGAGAGTGAATGGACACTGCCATTGCCTTGGGAGCAATACAGATGTGTTGTAATTATGTCACTGGTTTATGGCTTTATTCACCTTCCAACCCAACTTACTCAGTTAGACACATCCCCCCCTGCTGGCATTAATGTTGTAGGTGGAGGGCAAATGCCAAACTCAAATTCCCAGAGCCCAAGGTCACACCTTCAAGTTGCTAATTTCCTTCAAGCAACAGTCAAAAACCCCAAAACATTAACATTTTTAATGATAGAAAATAGACAAATGCTGTTGCCGATTATTACTCTGTCCATCGATGGCTTGATTGATGTAATATTGCCCAACCCTACTGGTCCTCACACTTGGCATGACTACCTTGCAAGCACACAGGAGGCAGGTGTCATCCATAGCTGCTAACACACAATCTGCCTTATTTCAGAGACAATCAGGCAGAGAAAGGTGGAGAAAAAAATAATTGCTAAGTCACAATCGAGCATTCTCTCCACGGAGGTCTACTGAATCCCGCAGAATGGAGCGAAGCTAACTGTCCCAATCACATTGATGTGGACTTAATGAACGGCCTTGAATCCGTCTGCCAATCAGGTCGCCTTAAGACCCTCAATCCTCGGCCTGAAGGACTCTACCTGCGGCGCATATCAGGGGGTAACGACATCAAGACTTGACGGGGAAGGGGCCTGCAGCGGCTCATTGGTATGAGCATAGGGGTCTGTTCGGCTGCATTAGGCTCCAGCAAGTTCATTAAGCAGCATGAGAGGGGAAGGACGAACAGAGGTGCAGATAGACTCTGTTGATCAATGTAGATGAATGTTCTGCATCGCTGCATGAGAGGCTACAGAGATAAAGTCTGAGGTGAATTAATGTATGTGCAATAAGAGTAAGCGGGCACAAAGAGGGGGAAAAAGGGAACATGGAAACATAATTCAAGAGGAGTCAAGAGTGTATGAGTGTGCATGAGGGAATATATATACAGATGTACAGCAAGTATGAATGTAGCTATCTGTGTGAGGCTCCATAAATTGAAAGACAAGCACATTTCTGTATGTCTCCCAGCCTCCCTGACTCTGTCCCAAGGCACTATCATCTCCCTAAATAAGAACACCTTGGAAAATCAAAAGGAGGGCGCTGGGGGAGAAAAGAAAAACACCTGAAAGAGTCTACTGTTTCAGAGAGAAAGTTGTCTCACCAAATTCGAATGTGTACACAAAAGCACCAGAGAGGGAGAATGTGTGTGTGTGAGCGGAGGAAGTGAAGGAGGAGCTTCCATCTTTAATATATTTGATTTGTGCCGGAAAAGCTCAAAGACAGATGCTAGAATATCATCTGAATGCATTCGGGCGCCGACTGGCCTGGCAGGCGAGCGGGCTGGCACCCGTCGCTGGCCAAGCACAGAGTCCCCCGTCCGGATCACAACATTGTTTGATTCCACTCTGTCAGCCAGCTCCATTGCCAATCTAGTCTTTTTTTTATTTATTGGGATTTCTTTTCTTTTTTCTTTAAACAACAACACACTTGTGTTTGTTAGCTTTCTCCCCACTGAGGTAAAATGTGCTTAAGGAAGCAGTATTGAGAAGTAGAGATGAATACATGTGTAGCCATCCGAGTCGCCCAGTTGTCTTTGCAAGAGTAATGGAGCAATTCTGCAAGGAAAAAGACAATATTAGAGTACGTGAAAGAGAAGACATTTTCTGAGAGAATGACGGATCACAAAACATATGCCCAATGACACGCTGAAAAAATTAAAAGAACTTCAATGAGCCAATCTGAAAGGACAACAGAGAGGCCAATGCATAACATTGAATCCAGCTAATCGAAGATCTGAATGTTGCTAACGAACAATATTCTCTGCTGGCATTCTTAGATCTTGGCTACAGAATGGAAATACTTAATTGATTAGTTGTTCAAGTCTTCCCTTCAAGGCTAAGTTCAATGACATATAATGAACATAAGAATGAGATTAATTGGGCAATCATTAAGTTATTGCATATTGGATTGTTAAATAAAAAAATATCGTGCAGCCTGCGTAAAATCTTGGTTACAAGTTTACTGGTGCACAGACAAGAGGCCGAGCATCTGACAGCAGGGAAAAATGCAAACAAAAACAGCTGCTATTATTCAATTCTCCAGTTGTGGCATATCTTGACCTGATGAAAGGGAAATGAATAAATCATGCTCCATTAAATGTCATTAGGCCTGTTAGCAAAATATAATTCCACTAAAGTTCAGCGCCAGTTTACAAATTGAATGTAATTGCCCAGAATGCAAATGGTCTGGGGTGTTATTTGTGTGTTTTGTGTGAGATCAAGGAAGAGAAAAGTTCTAAGTGAGAGAGAGAGAGATGGAAAGAGAGAGGGAGTGAGAGCGAGAGAGGGAGAGAGAAAGAAAAACAAAACATGAGAGTCAAGGAAAAACCTTTAAGCGGCAGCACCCGGACCACCCTCTCCACCACCTACTGCAGGGTCAGCGGAGCACTTTCTCGAGGAGATTCCTCACGCTCCGCTGCAACAAGGACAGATACAGGAGAACATTCCTGCCAACGGCATTACGGCTTTATAATAAATCACCGCTTGCCGGATCCTCTGACTAACCACATGTATATATATATATATTTTGCACAATCCCAGCTATTTCTATTTTATTTTATTATTATTATTATTTTTATTATTATTGTATATATCTTTTATCTTTCATCCTGCTGTTTTTATTTATTTTGTTGTAAGTTGCTGCTACCCCGACACCAAATTTCCCCTCGGGGATTAATAAAGTATATATTCATTCATTCATTCATAATGGGCAGCACTTACTCCTCACAGTTTTCAGTCAGAAGTCTGAGGGGCTACAACACCGGGGAATTGACAATTGTCAAGGCTTTAAAAACTGATGGTTTCATTTCAGGAAAAAAAAAGAGGAGAGATGGGGGGAAATGTAATTACCCAGCGAGAGCTGTGTGGGAGTTTTACTGTTTGATAATTATCCCTTAAAGGCACGCTAAACTTTTCCTTAGCTATCTGAATAAAACTCCACAGAGACATGGAAGTAGAAGAGAGGTCACCCAGCTTCAGGAGGGAACGGGGGGGGCGGGGGGGGGGGGGGGGGGGGGGGGGGGAGATTAATGTGAAGGAGAGTGAGGATCAGATGAGTGCTGCCTTGTTGGGCAGCTGAGCACACGCATACGACAGAAAGTACAAAAGGAAGTAAAACAATACATCAAAGTAGCACATCTTGCAGGGCAAGTTATTGCCTTGCTAAGTCACAAAAATGTATTGACTTGTAATAGGTTCCATAAAAGATAACGTCGGATTTTTGTCTTTTTTGGGGATTCAGCGTCAAAGCATGCATTTGGGGAAATGGATGACTGGAACATTTGATGTTTCCGAGGTCTCTTGACCATGCCATCTGTCTCTTTTATCGATGTGCAAGCACTCACACACATGCACACCATACACAGATATTGTATTGAGTGCAGCTCTGCCTTTTGCTTGCCACCCCCAAACACACACGCAAATAGTAAGCCCAATCTGTGCGCCCAGATACTGTATTTACCACAATACTGCCTTGTCCCTAATATTCTCCAGTACGAACTGGCAATTTGAAAGCCTAACCTTCTGGCACGGCTGATAATAACAATTTTAACAAAAGGATAAACATTAAAAATCCAAATGAAAACAAATATGGAAGAAAAAAGGGTCAGGTCTGTTGACGCCAGACTATGACTTTTCAGAGTTCTGTTCTGAAACGCACTCTAGAAACTTTGCAAATCCGGTGAAAACACCACCTGAATGTTTTCTAGCAACAACAAAAAAATGTATTAAATGCAAAAATCCAAGGAGTGCACAAGGTCTCTCTTTAACAACTCGTTTTCATGTCACACCAAAGTGTTTCATCCCAGCTGAAGCCGTTTCCACTACCCGCTCCCAAAATGGGCTAAATAAGATTTGCCTTGATTTGTTACTGCTGGCATCTTTAGATCTTAGTCCTGGTAATACCCATTTATCTCCGGGGTGCAGTTCAAGTCCCGTGTAAACCCGCGTTGCCTCCCTAGTGCACCCAGTCATCAGCTTAACTTCTTTATCAGCGGCATTAATCTTGGAGATACACTCTTTCTAATTAATGGAGGATTGCCCAGTGCCATAAATATCAGTGGAAATGGGTGAGGCTGACTCGCTGAACTGGTGCACATGAATGCACGTATACGCAAAAGACACAAAGGGTTCAATAAGCTGCGGGTATAAACAATGCTACACACAGAATGACTATAACTATTCATCCATAATTATCCAACACTGACTGAGACTGTACCAAGGGTCACCCACAGGCCAGAAAAAAACGAGATCTGGGCTGTTAGGCGACTGTGAATGTGAGTGCTACTCTGGGAGTCACTGTGACACGCCAATTAGCGTCTCTCAGTTTGACAGCCGCCTCGTCAGGACCAGCGTGCTCATACATGTTAATTGTGGTGTTTAATGGCCACTGAGGTTTTTTTGGCTGCCTCATTACAGCAAGAACACGCACCTAACAACCAGGGGGGCTGATGTGGCAAAAATCTGAAAGCCACCCACCCGCTCTCCTCTGTCACCACCTCGCAGTTACTCCTTCTCTCGATGTCTTACTCCTTCCCTCCCTCCTTCCCGCTGAGTAACACCTCTAAAGAGTGACCTTCCAGTGAACGCTGATCTATCTTAATGAAAGAAGGGAATAAGCCACCACTTAGAAAGCAAACGCATGCATGCGTTCAGGTCATCAGGCAACGGTCATGTGAGAGACTTGACAATTCAAAGCAGCAGCTGGGAGGAAGCGTCAATCCAGATCCTCCGACAGAACACTGGCTATATCCTGTCACACTGCCACATGTTGGAGATCTTGGTAGGAAAACAACAGATGAGTGCGATCAGGCAGTGCTGATAGCTGTGCCTCATATTGGCAGGAAACACATGCCACATCAGCAAAATGCTGCAATAGTGTAGAGAGAGAGCAGAGGGACAATGGGGAGAAACTATTTTGGGGAAGTAAAGGCAACAAAGACAGACTGCTTTAAAAAGAGGTTGAAACTAATTGTAAAAAAAGTTATAAAATAATAATTCGACATGTAAAGGTTGGAAGGAAGAATAGAAAACAAGCGATAAAAAGGAGCTGAACTGAAGAGAATTCATAAAAGGAGGTAGAAGAATAAAGTGTTCTGGGTTCAAATAATATACAATCTGCAGAGAGGTAATTTTCTTATTCATCCATTTTCAAGTCTTTCAAGTCGCAGAAAATGAGCTAGAACAGAACAGTACCATCCGGAGTTCAAGATCGCGTTGCCTGGGTAATTCAATGCTTGCTTATTACATGCCCGGCATTAGAGCTGTGAAACATTTTGTTTCACAGCGTGAATATTGGACCAAAGCAGAGAAAATGTCCCAAACAGTCAGCCTCACTCTTACCTGGACAGAGTAATCCCCCTTTTTCCAGATGAGTGAACCCTGATCTTGGCCCTGCACGGCCTAATTATTGTCCTGACTGCATCCCAGCAGAGCTTTAAATCACCCCGGTGCATATATGGAGGTGAGGATCTGACAAAGCCAGAAGGACATCATTGGGGAAACAACAGAGATGCCACTTTGATGTCATCCAGCTGGACAGTGTCCAGTCCTTGGCAGCATTTTGATATCCTGTGCATAAACATCAGCAAACATAAAAGGTGACAAGGCGCACACCCTTGCCCAGAGTCCATGATCAGCGTGCTCCTGCTCACAGTATACCGCTAATGAATGGTACACAAAAACAACCTGCACCTCATGCTCCTCCCCTCCTCAGGGACCAAGGTCATCAGACACAAACCCCATGTAAATGTGTTTCCAATGAAATCCCATGTGGAGGTGAGAGGATACAAGTTTCCAGAAAAGAATCAGACTTTTTTTGAGAAAAAAAAAAAGAAAACATGATTTGCGGATTAAATTGGATGGCAAAAAATGAGGAATTGGATGGCAAAAAATGAGGAATTGGATGGAAAAATGCATTTTTATAATTGGAAGTATGCAAATTTTGTGCCATAGAAAAGAAGAAAAAAATAGAGGGAAGGAAGGAGAGACGTGGAGGAAGACAGAAAGTCCTAGAGCACTGAGGGGAAGGTCAGAGAAATGCAGGCAGATGTTAGGAGATGTCCCAGAAGTATTCTCTTTTGCTGCAGTGTGTGATTCTCTCACGCCAAGCAGAGAGAGAGAGAGAGAGAGAGAGAGGGAGAGAGAAAGCACAACAATAACAGACGCACACGAGAAATACTCAAATGGAAGCAGCGCTCAGCTATCAATGAAGTGCACGCATTTATGTTAATTTGGCATGCAGATGTAAATACATTTGCATACATGTTTATATATATATATATATATATATATATATATATATATATATGGGCACAAACATGGGTTATTCACACAAACGCAGACACAAAAAGCTGCCTCATTTGCATCACATTATCATCTTCCTGTCATTGCTCAACCTGCTGTGCTCCTGGCTCAGTCAAGGAACTTTTGGAGGATTGCGTAAGCCATTTGTTGCTGTATCCTTTCACTCTGCTGCTTATAATACAGAATGCGTCTCTCATTGCCTCAAGACTGCCACAGCAACCTGCACACACACACACACACACACACAAACACACACACACACACACACACACACACACACACACACACACACACACACACACACCTGCAATCGCTATGTCAGTCCACCCAAGGACACTTCGCATGTCAGCTCTGATTAAGCCTGCACTCAGCCCGTAGAATAGAGTTCTTGGGCGGGGGGGAAGAAGAAGAAGCGACTTGGGTCCAGTAATAAATCGCCGCAGGCAGCCGGGCCCTTCAGAGCCGTGGCCTGGCCGAACCCTAACAGATGCCGGCTGGTTTGGCCTGCCAGTTGCGTCCCGGGCCTGTGGGCCAGCACCATCATGAGCGATGGCCGCGGTCCAAAGTGGGGGTCTGCCGCCACAGGCGCAGGTGTATACATCGTTAACATCCAATGAGAAGAGAGCGGAGCCCTGCGGGTGGGGCAAAGTGATATTGATTGGAGGCTCGTCTGCAGCCTGGTTCACTGAGCAAATATGACAATAAATATGGCCTTTCGCATTGCATACACCTTTCATTAATATTAACCAACGGCCTCAATGGTGCACAAGATTGTCCATTAACACCAGTCACTACGGGTTGACAACCGCTGTCTGTTTGGAGTGTTATTTGTGGCTGTTGACTGTTTCACGATACACTCCCTGCCCTCTTTTAAATGACGTAGCCTGTTTATGCAAAGCATGATCCAACATTATTCTACGCCTGCCAAGTCAGCAAAGTCAATTATGTTTGTTGTTCATTTGGAAGTTGGAAGATTACGGTACAATTTGCCAACCTCGAGACATGATCAGCTGCAAATTAATCCTGTGAGGATTCATATTGCTTGGCACGCACCTTTTTTTTCTCTCCTCCTCATTGTGTTGGTATTGCCAGGAAATTGAGTTGTCGTGTTGAAAA
Organism: Myoxocephalus aenaeus; assembly: GCA_038501785.1. Classification (NCBI taxonomy): domain Eukaryota; kingdom Metazoa; phylum Chordata; class Actinopteri; order Perciformes; family Cottidae; genus Myoxocephalus; species Myoxocephalus aenaeus. The sequence continues at coordinate 9,484,691 of JBAMJR010000053.1, forward strand.
CAAGAGCATCCGAGACAAAACAACAATGGATAAACAAGGCTCGATATGTACTAATTGATTTGGTGACTGTCCAGCTATCATCCACGAATTGGCTTTGAGGCATCTAACCTTGTCCAACATCAACTCAATTCTACAGATGCAGTCTCTTCCTTGTGTTTAACTAAGCCTCATGTCACATGTTCCAGTCAGACACAAAGCCTCCCTGTGCTGCTGCCCCGTTCTCCACCAAGGTCAACCCCATGATTGTAGGCGCCTCCAGGCCAGTGACAGGCATGCTAGGTGCCTCAAAGGTTAAAGCTGCAAACTCACTTGTTTCCTGGAATCTTTTAGAGTGGCGGACAAATCCGGGAGGTGCAATCTCAGGGGTTCAGGCTCTTAGGTCAGTAGTGGCGTTGTGTTCAGAGGCAGTAAATGAGTGGTGTCTGAGCTAGATCTTGACATGAATCAGGCGAGCAGAAGTGGATTCTATTCTCCTCACAGCAGAACATTCAATACCCACAGATTTTCCTCAATCGCCATGAAAATCCACACCAGCTGTCTATCTGTTGTGCTCAGGACTCTCTTCCATGAGCTGTACCAGTGCATTTAGGAGATTTCCCCTGCTTGAAGTTGCTGCCACTTACTTTTAGTTCAGTGCGTGAGTGATTTATGTGACCTGTTGGGCTACATGGGCCGTCTGCTCGTTTCAGCACCAAAGTGGTGTTTTATGATTCAGCTAAACTCCTTGTTTGCACAGTACATGAGAAGATACCATTTTATTTTCTTCCTTGTGTGCCAAGGAGTTGTTCCTTCTCTTCTTAAGACAGCTTGGGCTGGGTTGAGAATGCCTGAAAGTGACCATGTAACATGTTGCAGTAGATGGAGGGAAAAGTAGAGCAAGGATTTATGAAAGTCAGATTGCTTAAATGTGTAAAGACAGTTACTTTTTAATACAATACATTGATAAGCCTAAGGTCAGGTCTGACCTATATCTATATTCTAAAACATGCTTATTGCTACATATGGCAGTGATTATAAAACTGAGGTCCCAGGCACTTGCAATTAATTATAAAAGTGTGCTATATCATTAATAATTACATATCTACAAATGGGGACCATTTGCACCAATAAAACAAGCATACTGTGACCATTACTCCAACTCACATTAGCTTAGGGCCAATAGAAACTCATAACATCAATCTGTCATGAATCAGTCACTCCACTCAGGGTGCAACGAATCCTTCCTGCTGCAGCAAAGCTTAGTTAATTAGCCCAAACTAGCTAAATTGGAAAAAATATGACGACGAGTTTGGTTCTATTGAGAATAGCGACCAAAATATGGCCTGTGTTGTCAGGTGCTAGAGGACAAAACCATGAAGCCAGACAAGCTAAAGCAACATCTGACTACAAAGCACCTGCAACATCAGGGCAAAACAAACTGGTATCAATGTGATTCAAATTTAAATATATTTCTGTTCATCACTAATACTACTACACAAATAGTAGTAAGCATATGATTTTTTGCTTTATCGGTGTTCTCCCTTGTAAGGGGTCCCTATAGCTCCAAACGGTTTAAGATCCCCTGACATATAGATATAATGCTATATTGAAAAATTACATTGTAACGCCCTGTGTTTTCTATGTGTCTTCCCAGTGTTTCCTGATTGTTTATTCCCTTCACCTGTTCTCGTTCCAGACTCCTCCCTCCTCGTGTGCCTTCCTGTGTGATTGCAAAGCCCCGGGCCTCATTGTTTCCACCTGTGCCTCGTTAACTGCCTTCCCCTGTGTATTTAGTCTGTGTCGTTCCCATGTCAGTTGCAGGATTGTCTTCTTGGTCTCTCATGTGGGTACGTTGCCTTCAAGCTGGAGTTGGTCGTTTTCTAGCGTTTGTTTCCTGTAACAGTCTTTTCCCTTGTTTTATAACTTTGAACTTTTGATTTTGCCACACTGTGACTCTTGTCATCTCCTCTGCTCCTGAGTCTCTGCCCCACCACACCTGGTCGTGACAGACATAGCAGTATGTCTCCAGATTCCCCCCCCCCCCCAAAAAAAAATATATATATTTATTTTACAACAACCGTTCATTGATTGAGCTTTGAAGCAGTAGCAATACATTGCTTGTATACATTGAAAGCTATTGAAAGCTATACTGCTCTTATCTTCCCTTTTCTGTTCGCTGTATTTTTTCTTATTCATTAGGACTCGTACACCGAGACCGCGCCGCAATCTTTGCTCTCCCTGTAGATTCTCTCGTCCCTCCCCCGGCAGTGAGTGGCAGCCCGCTGAGCCCCAAGTGTGTCTGGTAGCAACTTGTTATATTTGCTACAAGGCTCCACCGCAGACCTCATTAGCCATTCACAATCACCTGGTGGCCTCACTTCAGCGCGCAAATTGATGCTACATGACTGAGGCTGCCGCATGGTTCCTCACGGATTCCTTTCCGCTGCTTCTGAGATAAACTTAGCCCTTGCTATATTGACACTCCAATACTAATGATCAAGCATTAGCTGTCATATCTCAGTCCAAGCACCTGTAAACCTTGGCGCAAGGACACGGGGAAAACATAGCGTCTGGAGGACTGCCCTTAACACCTTAAGTGTTCTGGATAATAGTAATTAGTTTGTGAAGGACAAATAATTCAAGAATAATGAAATATTCATTTTGAATATGTTGCATTAGCCAGTCTGAAGAAAAGAGGCCAGAAGGCCCATGCCAACAAAAGCCTGTGTAACATAATATGTATGCATATGATTGTGAATACAGAGATGTATGTGTGCGCTAGTTCATGTACACATGGTTAAATTCTTTTTGAAGAGCTTATCTTGGGAGGGTTTTTAATTAAAAGTATTATTAAAAAGGCCCATAATTGAGGAACTGTCATTGACTTGATTTATTTGCAATCAATCAGTATTTGGTCGCGTTCTTCTGGCATTCGGCCACTGCCCACATTACTGTATGTTGATGCCTGTAACAATGTCCAGTCTACGCGGAGTTCAGCTGTAAACAGAGACATTGCAGTAATTGATAAAACGTTGCACCTTCACAGCACAGAGTTTACATCTACCATTCCTGCAATAACGTATGATTATGTCCTGCACACATCCTGATCAATTTGTCTCATTCAAGTTAAATAACAGCCAGCAGTCTATAGATGTTTCTGGAGGTCCCGATAAATCACCGGCTACAAATTTCCTGAGCATCTGCATTTTTTTGTGAGTTTGGAGGTGGTGAGTCTGGCAGGCGCACGCTGAGAAGGATGAGTAATGACGCCGAATCAAGAGGCGGAGGAAGTATACACACTGGGCTGTTGTTTCTATTGGACGTTTCACCCTGGGGCTCTCGTCACAGCAACCCTTTCTCCTCAAATTTATTATGGTCTGCCAGTACCTACTACTGCAAAAGCAAAGTGATTCTGAACCAAAGGGCCTCAGAAATTGTGCTTTGCCTTTCCTTAACTCCTGTTTTTCTTTACTTCTTCCTCCCTCCCGCCAGGCCAGGTATGGACGAAGAGGTTGCTGTCATTTGAAACGCAGGCTGCTCACAGAGCCGTGGGGCGCCCTGTCCCAAAGAAAGGCCAGCAGAGATGAACACACGGTCCCAGCTTCACAACTCACTCTTAATATGCATGATGCATGAGCCTATGCCATCCCTAACACTGCACAGCCAGAAGACAGAATCTAGCTCCCTTATTTTCTGTCCCTTCTTATACCGCTAGGTCAAGCTACAGGGCTGGCCCATAGCCCAAGTCTCAGGGATGAAGCTGAGCCTGGGCACATTCCCAGCCAGGCCACCTGCCAGCAGGCCCCACAATCCCAAGCAGTGGATGGAGAGCTTTCTCCCGCCTACTCTGTCCCCGACCATCTTTTTTTCTTGGATTTAAAGGTTATCTGCTGCCATTCTGTCTGGGGCCTCTGGCGAGAGGAGGAGAGAGCGGCCAGCCCACCACAGGTGTGAGCGCTGCCGATAAGCACGAAGGAAGGCTGGGAGAGGAGGCAATGGGCGAAGGGCGGGGCAGACGGTAGCAAAGAGATACGGAGGTCTATCATGGCCCCTGAATGACCTTCGTTGTGGAGCGGTCCCAGGATGCAAAAACTAAAACGACTGTTCCGCACAGATAAATCACATTCGCTGTTATTTTCCCTACAAAGCAACAATTTTCTTTTATTTCTAAAAAGAGACGGATAAACAAAGGAGGGAATGTAGTGGTGTTGTTTGAGTGCAAAAGCGTACACAATAAAGTATTCATCATGTAGCATTTTAGAGAACGGCAAACATGAACTCGGCATTCAAATGTTTTTTTTTTTTTTTTAAAGGGTGTACTAATCTGAGGGATTACTATCAGGGGTATCATGTGTTCCTATCGCTTTCCAAAGTTAAAGCACAGCTAGGACAGAGCGGCCAATCCCAGGGCTCACTAGCTCACTTTCAGTGTGTGTAGCTCCTCCATTAATAACTAATAGGTGGAACATTAGTGGGGGAAATGGTGAGTATATCTCGAGGGCTTACATTAGCCTGGCGTACAGCATCTCCTTATCTGTGTGTAGGACAAGGAGTGAGACGGGATGCGTCGTCCTCTCTTTGACTTTCTTCCTCCATTAACTGCCATATAAGGATAATACGAGTGCTACTAAAAGTGCATAGAAACAGGTGTATGCAGACTGCTAAGCATTAGCACATATGAAGCCATTCAACAATGCAAGAATGTACCCATTGAGTACCCATTGTTCTCTTTATACATATGGTCTTATGTGCAGGCATTTGCATATATGCAAATAATACGTGGCTGACTACATCTAAATCCACACAGGCTGAAATGTGCATATTGTGCCTGAATAATGTATAACCAGAACAGTCATACCACCACATCATCTGCATAATGTTAACTATATACCATAGACTGTATAAAAAGACAGCTCCCCAAAGGTGAAGCCAAAACATCTTGATCACCCCCTGGTGGTTTGAAAGGTCGCACCTTTCATGTTAGCGGACTGACAAAAATCAAAGTACGTCCAAATATTTATTTTCCCTAATGTGGAGTCATGGAAATTGTACAGGAGAGGAGATGTAACTTTAGTTTTCCATATGGTACACATTATCTGCGTAATAAAAACTGTACCAGTTGGATCATGCATTTAGTTAGTTATATATTAGTAGATATGTACGGTTTAGTTGGTGCAAATTGTTAGATAAACAGCTACCCATGTGCCAATGTAACAGCTAGGTGGCTCTCACAAGCTGTGGCAGTTTACTACACATCCCCCGACTCCAAATGGCGTCAAAATCTCAAGATGGCAGCTCCCATATCTAGAATATTTGGCTTCACTTTTGTACAGTGGAAGGAAGTGGAGACGCATCAAAGATCTATATTCACATTCTATAAATGACATGCTGTGTCATTGTGACATGCTGTGTTGCCATTAGCTGCTATGCCCCATAGCTTTTTAGCTTATTGATAACAAATATTCTCATATCATTCCTCCGCCAAGTAATCTCGTTCTAATTTAGCAGAATGGTTGCCAAGCAATACACAGATGCAGCAAATCACATAAGTAGTGTAAAGCATGTTCAAAGACCTGGGTGTACACCATCAGTTATCTGAATATCGCCATTAATTGTGCGATTGTTAGTGTTCAATCTTGTCAGCACTCTTCTCTACGGGTACAGAGGGATTCGTCTCTGGACATTGCCCCGTGCTTAAATTGACCCGAAGCAAAGGCATTAATCCACCATCTTCTCTTGCTGTATTTTTTGCCGCCAGTAAGAATGCAGGGACAATTCCCATTCATGTCTTGCCACTGACAATATTTCTCTTGCCTCTGGGCCAGCGTCAGAACTTTTATGTACAGAAGTGCTTCATGAGCAGTGTTGTAGATTGTCGCGGTGCCGGCTGCTTTACACACAGAGACCCCCTCGGTGGTGTTAGGAATAAGGGCCGGTTCAGGTTTGAAAGTGGGAAACGTATATCCACAGGGAAACGGCATTCGACCCAACATTTGTTTTGTTTATTGGCTTTTCCAGCTTTTCAATTTCTCTTTTTTTAATGTCAGCGGGTTTTTATCTCTCCTTTATACTGTCCGTCTCCTACAAATACCTAACCACGCATAGCGCAAATCAAGATTCACATCTAGATTTGAATCTCACCTTTTTGGAACAACACCTGATTAATTAGCACAGTGATACAATTTTATTACAGCCACAGGTTTGTGTTTGTAGAGTATTTTACAATGGGTTCAAGGACCGTAACTATCTGTTTTAAAAGCAGAAATAACAATACGGATGGAAGTTCAAATCCATATTTTGTCCACTTAAAACATTACATTTTCTCTGTAATCATTTACAATATTTCTGGAATTATTTATATCTTTTCTTTTTTGTGTTTCAGTTCTTCCAGGGTCATGCTCTTTCAAAGTAATTTAAGAATATCTAAAATGTTGCTGAAGGTTACAGATGGAATTGAAAGCTACAGAACATTTGCTGTAATGAGCAGTAATTGCGATGCAATCATCTTTCATTCAGTAGAGTGAAAAAAATGATTTGCACACATGGACAAATGTTTCTTAAACATCACCTATCAAGCTCTGTAGCACCAGCGGTAAGAATGTGCTGGAAATTTAAAACAAAATCTCTTTGCTGAGTGGTTTATGCAGCTTTGGGAGAGCTATTACTGTTTTTTGGTAGGGAATGTGCGTAAAATAATAACTAATGATGATTCATGGATTGTTTTTCAGTGAGCGGTGATGCACACAGATTGTACAGTGATTAGGGAGGGGAGTTGCCCCGGTGCATTCAACTGGAGTGCATCCCCTTCTGACACACAACACTTATAGTAAACAAAACACATGTGAATACACACACACACACATGCACACGGAAAGAGAGAGAACCATTCTTCTAGATATCTCGCTAATTTCAGACTCTGGCTACACAAACATCATTAATCAAGCTGACTAAGATTAGTCACTGGCAAGCTCCCCTACCTGTTTATTATAATTAAATCGATGTACGTGTCATTGCAGGCGTGGACCCGAACTATGGCAGAGGCAGTTAGGCTCGCCACAAAACATGGGCTGCGAAACCAAGAAAACCAAGAGAAAGCTAGAAAATACAGAACAGGAGAAATAAGAGATGGATAAATAAGTGATGGAGGTGAGGTTGAGGCCGGTCGGAAGCTGCGCGTGGGCAGACTTGGGTACGACTTAAGGCTAGCATGGAGACAGAGGTGAGAGGTGCCTTTTGTTGTTTGCTGTACTTTAAAGATAACCTCTCCTGGTACATCTGCAAAAAAGGTCCACGAAGGTTCTGTTCAATGCAGTTCAGATTGTATAACCTGCCCATTCACAGTCTCAGAGCACAGCAAAAAAAAAACATGATGGAGAAACAAGCGGAAGCCCAAAAGACAAACAAAAAAATAAGAGGAAAAGAAAACAGCAGCTAAGCTCAGAAAAAGGTACACCAGATATATTTAAGTAAACTCTCCTCTGTGTGAGTTCTACAGGCCAGCTGAAACATTAGTTTGTGTTTTTCTATCTCTGTATTTTCTTTCTCGCTTTGTGTCTGGGGCCCTCTCTGTGACTGTCAGGAAATAAAACTGTACAGCACACTGGCTTTGGTCGAGAAACCACTGTGTGCTCAGTGTTATATGAGTATATGGAGAGCACCACCATGGGGGAGGAGAAGCTGGGTGAGTGGGCAGGCATGCAGGAAGGCAGATATTTGATTTGTACCAGACACTGGGGGAGCACACCAGAGATTAAGGGAGTAAACCACTAAAACTTTTTTTTTTTTGCATACAACGTGACATGGTCATGGCTCATAAAGGTTAAGTAAATTGGGAGACTTTACAACCCTGGTGGTTTGGATGGTAGAGGGCCAGGGGAAGGTGCAGCAGAATGTGCTGGGACTCATATCTGGGCAGCACATATGGATATCAGGTCTGCCATAAACTCTTTTTTGCCATAAACTCTTTTTCCGTCAGGGATTTTGATGACCGATCATGAATGTTTTATGTACAGGAAATTGTGGGTGAAAATCCGAAATTTGCTCATCTGTTATTACGGTTTAACCACCTTTGGGGAGCCAGCCTGCGGATATAAAACTGAGTCAATTTAACTTTGGTGATCTGAATATTCCGGTCTCAATGACTGATCCAACAAGAACAGAGCACACATATTGAAAGCTAAATTGGCCTGCAGATATGCTGGATGGAATAACTGCTATTTGAATGGAGGAAAGAGCGAGGTGAACCACCTGCATGGTGAATAAAACATGAGGATACCGATAGGGCCTCGCCGACCAAAATGAGACAGCTACGTCTTTGTACTGCGTCAACCCTTGACCTCGTCGTCAAATTGGTTGACATCACACAATCCACGCACACCTGAATGCAGCATGAAAGCGTAGTGAGGCTTGTGATTATTTACATTGCTGGTGGCAAGTGTGGCACTTTCTTTCTCAAAATGAACACGGCATTTCCTTTCAACTGTGTTGTTGCAAAGAGGAGCTGCTTGTTCTCTCTCTCTCTCTCTCTCTCTCTCTCTCTCTCTGGAGTGGTGCAATCACTTTGATGAATAAGAAGACAGATAGAAGCCAAGAAGTACCCTTAGCAGGATGTTTTATTTGCAAATTATGATGGTTTCTGTTTCCTGCTGTTGAGCAATCCACCTGATGTCTTGTGGAATGCAAATAAAGTGCAACAGACAACAACAGCAGCCAGTCTTCTCAATGATGTTCTCATTTGTTCACAGTGATTATACTAATTTCTCAAAATGAATGTGGTAATGGTTTATTGATGTTGAAATGCTACATGTAATACCTCTGAAATGACGGATTAAAATGTCATTACCAAATGGATATCCAGGTGGAATACACATAAATACTTGCCCGTCACCCCAGAGACACAGAATCTCCTGCAATAACTACATTTTCACTCTCACTCAAGTTTCCATTTTTAGTCCGCAGCTAAAGAAATGGAGATGGTCCCGGGGTAATGGACCCCCTGCGGACAGCCGAGGGGGCTCACAGGAGAATATGCTTACTGCTTTCAATTAAATACTGCCAAATGGAGCTCAAGTGCGCAGATTCCAAGCTCTGGGCGTTGCATTCGGGCCCTTGGCAGGCTGCTCGGCTGCACCCACCCCACGATCAAGAGGCCAAGCTCTGCCATAAAATACCACGGAAGCAGGCTTGGCTAGAGCTCTAAAATCTAACTCTAGGAAGTGGAAAGCCTGCCCAAGGCAGCGATAGTCGCAGGCGCTTCTCATTGCCAGCATCGGTACACATGCCATGGCGGCGGTATTGGTGTTAATCAGATGCTGCTTTGGAGGGGAGGATGAGTCATGTGCTTTGTGAGTGTTTGAAGAGAGATGTTCTTAGGTCAAAGTAGGCCATGGGGTAAATGGCTGTGTGTTTTATCTTACGGGTATTAGGAGTGGATCCCTTATGTGGCTATATGCTGATGGATTGCTGATGTCAGCTCATTAGTGGCGCTACCTTCGCAAAGTCATCAGTCCATGTAGGTGTAGCAGTGCTCATTGGTGTTACAGGGGGCAGAATGGAGGAGATGGATATGATAACACTGGGATGAAGAGCTACAAGTTAACATCCACGTAGGCGTCGGTAATGTCACACTAATGCAAAGTTATTTCATTATTTTATTAAGTCATACAATTTTCTTTCTAAATTGGCCATTGTTCTGTTGTTGAATATGAGTGAGAAATAAAAGGATAAATAAAGCTCATTGGATGAGTGTAAGAAAAAAAATACAAAGAATGGAGATGCTTCCTTGCAGGGTTTGATGATAATTAAAATAATGTTATAATGTCTAGTCACTAGATCTCAATCAATGTTTTTCAGATTCAGGGCAGACGTGTTAAATCGGACTCAGAAGACAGGAGTTTTGAAATCCTCCCGGATTTTGAAATTGAGATGTCACGGGGAAGCAAACGTAAACAGCATGGAGACTAACATGGTTCAACGACTTGCTGTAGTCATGCTTTGCAGTGAGAGAAAAAAACAAAAGCGGAAGGCTCCAAGAATATGGATGAGGAAATGGATGGGGAGACGCGGTCAACATTCTTCAGTGAGAACTGGAGGCAGGATTTAATATCTGTGAACAGTAAAATGCAAAATACTGTTAGCCTCAAGGGATACAATGTTTAGCATTGCGGAGCAACACAGTTAGCTCCTCTGGCTCGTCTCTATCATTGGCTATTGTGGTCCCGCTCCGAAAATACACGCGACATAATCATCAGGATTTTATCTCCAAAATATAAAATATGTTTAAAGTCAATCGAGCCAGCGTCAATGACTCTGGGAACAGTTTGGGAGGTTCAAGACTGGAAATGTAAACCCATCACGCGACCTGAACATCTGGGCAGAACTTCTTTACACACCAAGGTTCCAAACCTTTGGTTTCGCACAACTAAATAAATCCAAGCAGACAGGAAGTGACCTGGCACGTTTGCATAAGCACCCGTGGGGTTTTCTGCACAAAACAGTCTATTTATTTCTCTATTTTTATACTTGCTAATTGGATAACAATTCCAAGTGTGCATACAGCAGTAACCTTTTTGGCGGTGATAAGGTTAACACAATGTTGGTCTTCAGAACGAGGGCTTGAACAGCACACGTTCTGCTGCCAGGTTTGAAGTCAAGGAGGTGGGGGGCTACTGAGAGAGAATCATGACACACTTTCTCAAGAGCAATAGAGAGAGGGAGAGAGGAGCAATCGAGAGAGCGCCAAAGCGGCAGCTCTCATTTTGTAATGGAACGCTGTGTCGGGTGGCATACCACACGTTGTACTGGTTGCCTGGAGCGCCATGGCAACAGGGAGAGAGGAGGATTGAGAGAGGCAGAAGTTCAAGGACTTCACTTGTTCCAGCATCATTTTAATTACTTTGGGCGCCGGCGTTTAGTGAAACAGATGCATTCTGGAGCTCCGGCAACAACTGGGAGAAACCCCCAGAGATAGTGGTGTTTGAGGTCTTTTTTTTCTCTCTTCTTCTTCTTTTATAAAAGCCTTTATCCCCTCTCATTTTTGCGAAATCACTGCAAGAATTGGAAATACAAAGAGATTGCAGACGCTGACTGATAATGAGAGAGGGAGACAGAGACAGGGAGAAGAGGGTGGAGAGAAAAAAAAGCAACACAAGAAAGACGAATGAGAAGAGAGATGAAGCAAAGTGAACGCAGATAGAGATCGACAGTATGGGAGATACAAGCTGTTTGAAGGAGGTTGGTAAGAGATATGAGGAGAAAGGACCAAGGGAAAAGAAGGATTGGGGGGATTTGTAGGGATATAAAAGCTTCAGTATTCCCCTTTTAGATACACGCAAAAAGAGACTAAAAGTAATTATTTGGATGCAAGTTTTGCTTTGCTTGGTCTGGAAGCTACCAGAGAGAGATGTGACACAAGCAGTGTTGTCGTCTGCAACATGCTTGAATGTATATGTATATCTGTATTTGTGTGTGTGTCTGTTTGCGCACGTAGGTCTGTGTGAGCGAATAGCAGCGAAAGCGCCTTTTTCTCCTGATGCCATGCCTAACAGGATCAGCACTCATTAAGAGCTCTCCAGAGCCCAGGCACCTCACAGACAGAAACACTCTCCAAAAAGACAACCCCCCGAACCCAGAAAACACACACGGCTTCCTGCCTGTAAGCCTCTTCTCCAGTGTAAACAAACTGGCATCCACTTGAAGCACTGGCAAGGTTATTTATACCAAATGCAATCCAAAAAAAACACATCACATGGTTATCCCTGTCTGCTTAAAAAAGTAATAAAAACATAATTTGTTGAAGTTTGAGTTTCTCCTCATCATATCAGATTGTCACTTAAAATGTATAGTTTAAATAGCATATAGTATGATGATAGGTAGTTTTGTAGATTATACTACCACTATTTTGTTAATCAGATTCTTCTAATCCTGTTACATACTGTATAAACCATTACTGCCCAAACCGGTCCACGGGTGGATAATCCTCCATCATAATCCTCCAGAGAATATTGATGCACCTTTAAAATCCCCAATTCATGTTGTCACATACACTACTTTAGTGGAAGAAGCAGGGAAAAAAGCAGGGAAAAATATTAAGGTGTCAGGGAAGGGAGCAACTTCGCTGGAGGGTCACTGATATTTTACATCCTAATGCAGTATGTAAAGTATGATCATAAGAGGTCATATGTGCCCATCTCATATGCATAGACAAGCCTGCTAACGCGCTACGACAAGCTAATCCATTACACCTATGGACGTTACATCTGATGCAGTGCTGTAATCTGCTGCGCGAGACGAGGCGGCGGAGCACGTCGGGGGTACACAATCGTCCTTGTCGGCGTCATGTTTCTTTCTTAGCGCAGGAGGGGAAATATTCAGATCCCCAGGGATACACTCAGGGATGAGAGCGGCCTGTGGCTTTCCTTTTGTTGCCTGTAATGGATTATTTCATACAAACATGCAATTGGGCTGCGTTACTGATGGATGGCAGCCATTGTTATGGTAAAGTCACTCCATTGCCTTCCCTGGGTCCCCTATTAATCTCAGTCAAGTCAATGGCGCTGGTGTGCAAAATTCCCCATTAAACCGTACCACCTTGACAACAATGGTTGTGTCAGTGCGGCATCTTCCAGACACTTCCCAGGAAGGAGAGGACATGGAATGTTTCCCTAACAGATTACATGAATTAAACCTGTGGAATGTAAGGGAAATAAACAAACAAAAGGCCCATGTATCTCCATAATTGTGTGAATGTGTTTTATTTGGATGGTGGATTGTCTGCAGGTGAAGGTTAAAGGTAACCAACCCCATTTCCTCGGTGAGAGTGAACCTGACTGACCTGCCGCGTTAAACGACATCAGCCTGTGACCCTGGATTGAAAGATGGGGATGGACAGAAGCCGAGGAGAGGAAGATAGACTATCGAGAGGAGGGAGAGACAGCCCGAGAGAGAAAAGGCAAAAAGGAAAGAGAAAAACTGAGCGAGACAGGTAGTCTACAGATCGACAGTCTGCTCCTGTCCACTGCTTCTTCACTGTGTAACAACCTTTTTCTCTCAGGCTCTGTCGATCCTGTTTTCCTCATGCCTCGTCTCCCATTCTTGTTCTCATTCTCTCCTTCCCTCGTCCGTCAATTTGTGAAGGCCTCACATCATTACTGTCAAAAATCACACTGCAGTGGCAATACAAAAGCCACATTCACACTATCACACATGCAGGCACACACACTCGTATACTTTCCGCTCACTCATGCGTTGCAGGAGAGTGACTTTTTTCTTTTTCTTCGACTGGGTTCCGACACCCAGCAAGCGAGCTCTTTGATTTTCCTGTCAGACACTTTTGCCCCCAACCTAAAAAGTTTTTATCTCTATCTGGATCTGACTGAGTCGTTGTCTACTCTACAGATAAAATCCCGATCACAATCTGTGCTTCTTGATACGTAAGCATCCCGGCTCGCCGCGTGATCTCGGCGACCTTTGGCTCTCCTCGTCGTGTCGAGATGTGTTTAAAAGACCGTAACGCAATCGGCTCAAATTTCAACTGAGGGACAATTGTTGTGAAGGAATGACAAGAGATAACATTCAAGATCATTTAACTGCAGGGTTCGATGAGAAGCTTAAACTTGAGGCCTCTCAGAGTCAGAGAGGCAGGTGATTAAACCCTGTCATCAAATCTCACAGGTCCTTTTCAAGCCACAGGAAGCGACTGGAGAGCTCTGATTACCATCGATGACACTTCACCCCACCCATCTGATCCCCTGTAAGAGGCTGTTAAAGCCAAATGGGCTCTCTCGTTAAAACTGGTGTCAAGTAAATAATACATCTTTTTATCTATACGTGTGGGGACTGGATAAACATGAAAGTGAGCTTATCAAATCAAAAGGCTAACAGCTAAAAGGTGTCCTAATCTGATCTGGCAATTATTTGTCTCGTATAGTTCTTTGAAGCCAATAGCACCTTAAAGCTAACTACTGTATGTGTATCACCAATCACACCAAAGCAAAGGTGAGTAATTGAAGATCACCGACATTACATTTTTTTCTCCATTTAAGCCATTTAGATAAGCGGCTTGTTGTGAGAGATTACTCTGTGACTCAGTCGATGTTGGCGCATTGTGTAGTCTAAAATGGGCTGCTACTCAATACACACCATGCATTTTTGTTAAGCAACAAGCTATTTATAACATTGTTAATTTCTCGAGATAAGTCAAAGAAAACTCCAAGCAGCTGTTATTTGAAAACAAAAGGGCTGAACATGATGATGCCTTGAACTCACCTTTTGCTAAGCCCCACCTCCCACTGCTCTACTGTCAGAATTGCCATGGGGCCCACACTATCACTAACTGCAGTCATAAACATAAATATGTTCACATTTTTTGAAAAACTAAAAAGCTATTTCAGAGACGAGCAGCCAGAATGATCTAAAATATACATTTGAAGCATATTTCTAGGAAAAACAGGTTAAAAAGATAAAGATAGAAGTTAAAGCCTACAGATCAGTGTAAAAGTGAACCACCACATCACCACATGGCGATCGAGACATGAAATTAAGGAATACTGTTCTTGTAAAGCCAAGTAGGTTTTTATTTAGTGTTACAAAGATTAAAAAGCCAAAGTTAAATCTGCTTAAATCAGTACATTTTCAGTTTTGGATAGTTGGCTGATGCTATGCTATTATTGGCCAGTTTGAGTGGTGGGACACAGTGAACTGAAAAGTTTTTTTTCTGCATGAACTGGTTGACTGACTGTAATAGCAATGTATTACTGTGAAGGTGTTGACTTGGGAAGTATTTTAAAATCAAGATGAAAGAGATGTTAACGTAGTTATTAACCACGACAATAGTTCTGTGTGTTGGAGCCATTTTCACCTTTTGTTTTTCACGAAGGCGAAGACACACAGCGCAATGGCACTTTTGCACCACTGCAGAGGATGACGACATTCAGAGGCACCCGCTGCAGCGACGTGTGGCCCCTTGGGCTCAAGCTCTAAGTGTTTCAGGCAGCTACACACACAGCCCATAACTCTGCCTTGCTGATAGCAGGACTTGGAATTGTCTCTTCTACCAGAGTTTACCCCTCCCCTCTTTCCCTTTTCCCCACCTGCCTCGTCCCCCTCCAATACCGTGTCCCAGCGGAGTTGTAAATCGTTCCGGTGGCGTCCGCCCAGAGCAATGAAGCTGACACGCGAGGACACACACATGGCGACACACTTATTCACACAGTCAAACGTGCTAACACGTATCATACATGCAGCCTCCCAAACTGGAATACATGATAAACATGTGATTACTGCTCAAAGCAAGAGACGGAAATATGCTGCCGCTAATGTTAATAGGTGGGTTGCTAATGTAGAAGCAGACCTAGTTATTAGTGGTTTAAAATAGAAGCCTGCAGAGATACGGGTGAAGAGATGGGAAGGTGGGGGCAAATACAGGCACACTGACAAATGAAGAACGTGAGGGAGAAGCTCATTAAGCTCCTGTGGTTGAGGGAATAGTCAATAAAATGCAAAAGGATAGAGAGCGAGGAAAGAAAGAGGAAAATAGATGAGAGTTGAGACTTTGAAAGAAAAGAAGATAAGCGAGGGAGGAAGAGAATAGGGGAGGAAGGGAATTGGGGGATGTTTTGAAATGTGAGAGTACAGTTATAGCTGTCTTGATGTCAGAATACCACAGAGTACAAAATATGAAATTCTTCCCATTCATGCTCATTTGGATGACACATCTGGATGTTTTTTTTTTTTTAAATTCTGTCAAGCTTCAATCATAGGAGCGGCAGTCTTTTTCACCACTCCTGTCTGTGCCATTATGAGTCTCACAGGGTGGGTGACATTCAGCTGTGGAGTAGCTTTAGCGTTGGACTAGGGCAAAACAGCCGTATCCCATAACAGGTATTACTTTGCACATCACTCTTGCTTCAGTGCCAATGAATTGAAAATAAACCACTGCGGTGAATTGCCGTAAGCTCGTCATCTACCTGCTAGCAGCAGCCAGGTACAGCCGGTGTGCCTTTTTTACTAAGAAGGTGAATATCTAGCTAACGGAGATTTGGTCAAGGGCAACCTGCTGCTCTGGTGTCAGTAGTGATTCTCACTTAAAAACCTGATAGTCATTTAAAAAAGGGGCTTTAGATAGAGTCAGGGGTGGTCTTTATTTTGAATTGAAGATGTGTCTTCCTTGTGTATTATGTGAACTTAAATGTTTCGCTTTTTGACCCCATAATGGAAGCTACAGGCCTCAACCAAGGACAAAAAAGTGCCTTGGCACATTGCATTCTTTTAATCATCCCTCATTGCCCTGAGAGACTTTGTGACTTTCCTCTTTGTAGCACATTAACAATTAAGAATTACGGTTCACTGCAGTGAAAGACACACTTCATTGCAGAGGAGGTGGGGAGGTCTGTGGGGAACAGGGTCATAAATAAATAAATACATAAATAATTATGGCTATGAAATGAATCCCATTAAATAAATAAACAAGGAAAGTATAGTTAAATAAACTAGTATAGTTAAATAAACAAAAAAATACATTATTTTTGATTTAAAAAAGTACTTTATCTCACAGAATAGGACCAAAGCAGAATAATTAGCTAGCTACCTCTGCCTCACGCATTATTATTATTGGTAAGACCCGCCCTGCGCAGCTTTCAAGCTTTTTGACATGGGATCAATGACATGGGATCAATGCCCGCGGAGGTACTGGTAACCGGATTTGTTCGGATCCTATGCCTGACCAATGGACATAGGACAAGAACAAATCCAGAGTAGCCCTTTTTAGAAACGTCCTTTTAAAAAAAATAAAAAAACGACTATTAACTTGTAGATATATTTACATTTATTTCAGGATTTACTTCATCGTCATATTAGTTTATTTCAAAGGCATATTGACAAATTCAGTGGCCTATTTTGTTAGGACTTATGTGTTATAGTTTTTATTGGACGCTGAATCACCCAGAAAATATATTTGCAGGTAAGTGAAATTAAAGAAGTAGATTTTTAACTGCCTGAATCCCATAAAGTTTAGTTGAGATTGAAATCTACTTTGAAATATTGCTCGTGGCAGTCTGAGCTGCGTCCTTTCCTGTCCAATATGTTTATTGGCGATACCTGACTGCCTGAAGCACCTTTATAATTCAGTATGTCATGATTAAGCTTGCCAGAAAATATTAAAGTCTCAATTACTTTAATAGCTTTCCCTGCAGAGTAAAAATTACTGCAATGTAACATCCCGAGGTGTGCACGTAGACACACTGGTCCAATATCTGGTCAGATATCCAGTTCTACAGTTTAAATATTTTGCGATCCAAGCCTTCATTATTCCCAGGTTCAGATGATCTATTAAATTCATCCCCATGAATGCCCCGGAAATGCTAAAGATTGCACCCTTTTGTACAATTAATTATACACTACAATATACATGGATTACAAAAACACATACGCTCTCAGATGTTTGAAGGATTAATGAAATACCTGTAGTTACGTTATCCATTATTATAATACGGGTAGATCAAATCAAGCATTCTGATTGGTTGAGAGTGAGTCACGGGGTGTACTTTATTCAGCCATAAAGTACTGTACAGCCTGTTTACATTTAGAGCGTTCCATATCAGTGCGCACTTAAAATAACAGGTAGATTTAAATTGCGCGACCGTTAGTGTTGGATTCTCGGTCCGCTCTTTAGTCTACAGTTTCTCCTCCTGGTTTCCGCCCACTGCCACGATGAAGGAGGGGACTCCTTCATCCCAGCTGTTGGCCGTTGCCTTGATCACCGGCAGGTGATTAAAGGTCCACAGCGTGACCCGGCTTATTGTCGGGTTGTTACTTTGTAAGAATTGGTCACACGAGCGGTTGAGTTGCCCTCCCGACTCTGGAGCAGGAGAGGTGGATCTCCTGTGTTCGCTGGACCTGACCGGTAGCATTCGTTTGTATCTGTTTGTGGTGTCTTGTTTACTTTAAATAAAGTCCGCCCGTGGAACTGTACTGCTGCGTGTGTTGCGTTTGGGTCCGCTACACCACACACTCCTAACAGTTAGTTGCCGTTTCAAGCTTGACAGTTAAAAACATGTTTGGTGTAAACTTTTATATCGTCACGTCCGCAGTAACGACTCGCAGACGTTGGTTTCCTTAACTTGCAGGTTTATTGCTTGAGTGTTCACAGTATTGCAACGGGGCTCTTCGCTGACAGTAAGTTAGCTCAAACGGAACAGCTAACAAGCTCACGTAGCGTCCCCCACACTAGCATAACGAACGACAACACACACGTCACTTCCTCCCTAACCTAAAGATGAGGAATGAAAAGGGTTTGATCACAAAATCGTGATAATTTCCAGTGAGAGATAATTACGTCGGTAAATTCCCGACGCGAGGCAAGTTCTCTAAACATCATGGAGGAGAAAAATGACGGAGAAAAGACGGACAGAAGCAGCGAGAGCACTTCTTTACATCGGTGGCTGAGCGTCATCCTGCACCCTGCTTTCAACCGGGCTGGTCAGTAAATCGCAGATTTACTGACCAGCTCGTCCGTTTTATAGTCCCGTATGTGCGTCCCGTGCGTCCCGGGACTATTTTCTCTGCCGCTGAAATGCGATACACAACGTTTTGCCGGCTACAACTATTTTGTGCTGAAAGGCAGCTTACTATTACTATTTATAAAGTCGCAGGTACCCGTATTATAAAAGCAATAAGGTACTCGAGGCAGTACTGTGTCTACAATAATGTACAGTTCAAGGGTTTGCCGGCCCTCCGCTGCGCGTCGGGCCTAACAACTCCCTTGAACAGTACATTATTGCACGACACAGTACTGCCTCTCGTACCTTATTGCTTAAGTGTGGCATGTCATGATAAATGACAGTAAAGGTGTTAATACTTAAACAAATAAATAAACTCTTCTTACTCATTATACTTACTGTTTTAAAGGGAGTGCCATGGTTGGTATACATAGGGGACCGTGAGGATGGGTGGTATGCGATTGATTGTGGTGGTCCAGTCTGAGCCTAAATGCCAGGGCAGATGTTTCTGTCCCAGTCCAGCACTGCAAAGATACCTGAGAGTGGTCATTTGGAACAGGTAAACACAGGCCAACCTGTTGTATTAACTACTTTGTTTGAACCATACCGATAGAGCAGTGACCTTGAACACAACAATCTTCTGCTGACAGAAGCCAACTGCACTCAGTCACCTCACTTGTCTTGGTCAGCTCATATTGACGGCACAGTGACCAACCAAGACTTCTGCGAGGAAATCCATCCCATAAATATCCCCCTCTATTCTCTAGAGGCTGGCAAACAAAAGAGCAGCTACTTTGGAGGACCGTCCATCATAAAGACGTCAACTGATGAAATCCCAATAAAACGGTAAACAAACAATGAATAAACAATCAAGCATCATTTAAGAATCGGAGTGTTGCATTGACATTTGGTTTATCCAAAGAAATACAATACCGATGTTTTTTTGACTCAAGTTTTTGGGGGTCTACTCATTATTCTGACTGTAAATCCTTAAAGTACTCAAAGCACTGATGCAACCACACCAATTCTAATATCATCAGGTTGCTGTGAATACCTGCCAAGGATCACAGAAAAACAGCACTGAGGCGGGATAAAACCTGTTAACCCGTGTTTATATACTAATTCATTCTTTGATTCCCAACATGACTCAACTCTTATTTCCATTTCCTGTAGAACAACAATTTAAGATATCGCTGCAAGAGCCCAAGACATTGTTATGGAAAACAAAATCCAAAGCTGCAGTGGCCATTGATCCAAATGAAGCCGGGATTGGAATATGCCACATATCTCAGAACCAAAAAGAATCACGAAAAACGATCAAAGCAAACTGATGCTCTCCATAAGCAAAACACAGATGGGAGCCATGAAGCAAAAATGCTGAAAATGGTAAGTTACAGAATGAAATGCAGTAGTATTTTTCTCAAATGGTATATTCTGGAAGCGATAAATGAGTATAAAATCCTAACTGCCTGTAAGATTTACTTGGTCATGGTTGGGATGGCGTAAAAAAAGAGTCTTGAGGGTTCAAGGAAAGTGTCAGCATTCCATTTTATATTATTCAACTGAATCCACAGTCCCCTCCTTTCCCGCTTTATTCCACCACTATCACCGTTCTCTCTTTCCATTATGCAAACGTACTCTTTGATCTCAAACAGTGAAAGGTGGCTTTATCTTAGAACAACAGAGAGACAACCGATCAGAGACTTGGTAGACCTCAGAGCTATACGGATGAGAATAGAACGATAGAAGAAGAGAGAAATAGAGAAAGGGAGAGAGAGGGGTGGGAGGAGGTGGAGGAAACCGAGTGTGATGTACACCTGGCTCAAAACAACATACTTACCGAGCCTTAGAAGGATAAGAAGAATATTACAATACTGTACATGTATCTGAAGGCTACTAGAAACATTAATTCATGACCAACAATAATATACATGTTGAGTTAGACTATATTAGAGAGAACATCTTAATGTTTAATATGCTAATATTGTCTCTCTGTCTTTTGGTGTTGGGAAGGTAGTTGATAAGCTATTTCAATGAAAAATGGGGACTGAAAACGAGGCTATGAGAGCAGTGACAATGAACAAAAACGTTGTGGGCCAAAAAAACTAAATAATGAGCTGAGAGATTAAAAACACAGAGGAGAGAGGGGAACTGCCAGGCAGTGACCTCCTGGTCTGAAAAATGAAGCCAATGCGGAAGTGCCTTATTTGACTCCTTTGACAGAGTCTATTGTGAATACAGAACTATGTATTTTTGCCACTTGACTGAGTTCTCTACCACAGAAACACTGTCACTTCCCACACAAAGAATATGCATTACTTCTGTTTTAAACCTTGATCAAAACATCAACATATTAATAATTTAAAAAAATGGAGACTGGCGGAAAATGTACCCAGATTCTCAAAGCAAAGAAAAAGCCTTCATAATGCTGGGTGAAAGAAAATATATATTTATTTTCCAAATAACTGCATCCTACGTCCTCACCTGCCCCATAGTCTCCACTTTTAGAATTCACTTTTCTTTTTTGCTTCATGTCTATATCTTATTCTTCATCTTACCAATTTCAGTCAATATTTTCAAGTTTCTACACATCCCAATATGTTATCATAAGAGTGTGTTATCCAGTTGCTTTGGCATCAAAGGCTACTAGCTATTAACGTTATCGCAACGTAATTGAATTGAATGTGACTGAAATTGAATTGAACTGGCACACACACACACACACACACACACACACACACACACACACACACACACACACACACACACACACACACACACACAGAGATAGATAGAGAAACTAAAGGCTAAGGATTTCTCAAAGCAGAGGACAGTGAGATTGCCCTTGCAGTAGGACCACCTTATCAATTTGATTAGAGTGTGAAAGGACACTTAAGATCTCAATTGGCAGCACATTAGTAGTCTACTCAGCCCCCTGCCGTAGAATCCAATGGCTAATGTTTGGGGTAGTGAGGGAGTTTAAAAAGATTATTTGATTTCACTTAGATATGCCCCTGCATGTGAAATCAAATAGCGATTAGATAATGTGTGAGCTAAATATGAAAAGGCCCCGCTTCATTTGAAACATTGATTTGCATTTCAAATGTTTTTGCCAAACACAACAGTCAGCTCTCCAGTATATGTAAAAACATTCAAACAGCAAGACCTATGAGATGACAAAGATTACAGTTTTTCTGCTTTGCCCCACAACTTTTAAGAGCCCTCAAAAACAGTTTAAAAAGACAAGCTATAGGATGTAGATCTATATGAGATCAAGTTTTATATTTCCCTCTGCTCTTGGTCAAAGAGTGCAGCAGTAGGCAAAAAGCAATAATAATTCAGTCTGCAAAAAAAATATTCAGAAAGGATGAAGGGGCTGAGCAGATTTGAAGAGAAGAGAAGAAGGGGTGGGCGTCTAAGGGCCAGTTTTTTTCTTCTCACTTTGTTTCTTTTATCCTTTGTTGTTGTTCTGTGTCTGGTTTCATCATGCAACTTTTCCGTGCTGTTTTCCAGACTAAGACGATCCTATTGGGGAGAGCTGGTTGACAGTAAGCTTTGAGAGGGAAGAAAATGTGGAGGAACGACCGCCGCGTTGTTTACCGAGACAGCTGGTGAGAATTAAAGCTAAAATGTAAATAGACCTTATAAAAAGAATCTGCTTTTTTTCACCTTCCAGTGAAGAAAAGAAAAAAGAAAGAATCATGGCCAAACTTCTTTTCATTTCTGGGAGAGCGTGCTCGTGCTTAAATGGAATCATTGGCTCCACACTCCTGCGCCGCATACCGCAGTGCCTCTGCATCCTGTAACTCATTCATCTGCGAAAAATCATCCGCCAGTCAAAACCTCATCAAACCCCTCCGTCTTTGACGTGACTAAAATACTGTCTAAAGTCAGTGGACGGCCAATTGGATTTGATAAGTCACTTTCCCGCGAATGCGTTCGTTCGAGGCCCGTGGATTGCTTCAGCTGTGGCGCTGATCACGTTCGATTCTTTGGCCCAGGATCCAATTTTCAGGGAAGATATTGGTGAACCAAAATAGCAAATTGCAAGCTCTTGCCTGCAGATCTCCTGGTTTAAAAGGTAAGGTGATGGCTTGATAGGGTATTATAACTGCTGAGGCACACTATGAATATGCATGCACACAAGAACACACAAGCTTTCACACAGAAAAAAAAGAATTCAAGGATGTCTGCAACAGGTCCTGAGGTAGTTTAGGAGGTTTTTAAATACCTAATATTGGATTCCTGCTATATGAAAAAGCACACACTTCATAAGTCTCATCGTGAGACCAATCATTGCTAACATAGCAGCGTATCCAGCCAATAAAGAGGACTCGGATCACCAAGGGAACAGAGCAGATCTTTTTCATGCCATTCCTTTTTCTATTTTTTTTTCCAATCACATCATCTCTCTAGACTCTCTATTCACAGGTCCGTCTTACACATTCCTAATGTCCTCTCCTCCATTTTCTCTCTTTTCATTGCCTCTACCTGCCCCATGTACTCATCAGTACCCTCCCTCTCCTCCCTCCTTTCCCTCCATCTCACGCCATCAGGCTCACATTCTTCCTCCTCGTCTGAGTAAACTGATTGGGATCCTCTCAGAAGGGGTTACCGAGCCTTTACAGCAATCACGGACAGGATGCGAGCAAGCGCCCGAGGGGCGTAGAAAACCAGACACATTCCTACATGTACTCGGACAGAGACACATATATATATATATATACGCACGGGCACTCGTGCTAATACTCTGATGGCTGGCCTGGGGCACGGAAGAGACCAGATGCCGCATTTTACAGCTCTCAGGTATTTATTGGTGTTTTCGATGGCCTGCGCCGCTTGTGTTCAGAAAGTCGAACATCTCATCACCTCGGCCATTACGGCAGCAACCACCAAGGACATAAAAGCAGGACTCGAGGCAAGCAGAGTGGAGGTGTTTAAAAGAAGGATGTATCAATGAATATGTACGTGTGTATATATAGTGATGTTGTGTCTCTGGTGGTAAGATACCCATAAGGGCGCACATGTCCACACTAAAAGCGGTTAAAGGAATGGAATATGGAGTTTTAAGGTAATTTAACTGAAACGTCCCCATAGGATAGAAGAAGGCGTAAAGTGGGTTTGTGGTGTGTATGTTTCTATCAGTGTTTATATGTGCCCATTTGTGCATTTGCATATCCGCGTGTGACTGTGTGCTATAGTGCATCCTCTTGCTTGTGTGCGGTGCACATATGTGGGTGTGTGGCTGGCTGCTGGTTATGTAAGGCACTAATTGTCATGCAGTGCGCAGGGTGCAGACACTAAGCACAGACATGAAGCTTGCTCCGAGCCCACAGCAGTGCATATTAAAATAATTACAAGAGGAGAGCATGTAAACATCAAAACACTTTCTGCTCACTGAGATATGCTAATTCCTATGCATACATGTGCATTTATTTCATCTTGCGCCGCTGCACTTTTAAGTGTCTGACCATGTATTAATGTGTTTGTTTGTGTACCTATATACGTGTTTGTGAGTCCAAAGATCTACATCAAGAGGCAACAGCTAAATCATGTTAATCACATGCCGTCAAAACCTCTGAGACACTAACACAGATGTTTGAATTAATAAGCGCGCATCAACTAAACAGGATTCCATGGTCCTAACATATAAATGTAATATTTATGGGCTCTGAATCAAATTAGTTTAGCATTAAATTGGCTAAAATCCTACAAATTGATGGCCTGTGTTGCTCTTTTAAAGAAAAGATGCTCTATTACTTATTAGATGAAGTAACTCGCTTGAAATCTTGTGATTTTTGAAAGCTTTTGTAATTTGAGTTCCTAATCGGTTCCTGTCATGATTCTCAGAGAATAATTTACGAATGGAGAGATTTAAATATGGATGAAAATATATCAAAGAGCATAAGGAATCAGATTCAGCATTAGTCAGAAAGAAAAGTAATCAATTTTGCATGAGAGGTTTCTTAAGCAATTTGCAGGCAGCGTTAGCTAAATCTTCGAAGACCCACCACAATGATGAGAATTCATATGCCTCACTTTTATTTTGTCCGCCCTTCCTTGAACTCTTGCAATCCAATTATTTAGAATAATAAGGTTGTCTTGACATGCTCTGGAGCAATCCTTTGAATCTTTTAATTTGTTTAACACTGGCTGCTACTGGACCGAGCCCCTCGGACAAGTCTTTATATGTCTCATTCACTTCAAATACAAATGGGTAACAATAAAAAAAATTGATATGTTTATCAAATGCTGAATTGCTATCTCACAACAATAAAACGGGCTGCTGTGCGAGTATTGAGGCTGACGGACCCTTTGCGCTCTGGATTCTCCTCCTGGACCAATTGATAATTACTGTTATTACCTCTATTATTACCACTTGTTGTATTGTTGTTGTTGCTGCTGCCCCCTAATTATAAATTATGAAAAAGCCTTCCAAGCTTACATACAAAGAGCAATGAAATCATTGTCTTCAAAGTCATGTTTTTATAGAGACAGAGTTTAGAATTTCTGCATATTTTGCATTTTGTTTCCTCCTTTGTGCATTTTGACCATGATTTAAGTTGTTACTAAATATTACAATAGGTGCTTTACGCAGCAGTTTAGTTGGTTTACATGTTTGTAAAAAGCAGGTCATATGACCATTTTGTTCTTAATTGGCTAATTAATGGGTTTAATTAATCACTGCTGCTCCATGAAACACTGGAATCACGAAAGAAACCAAAGGACATTCTAGGTAAAGCACATAATAAGAATCACACATACCGCTGCTGAACATCTTCCACAATAAACCGTTTACATTTATCGTGTGTTTTTCCTTCCCCTCCATACAGCCATGAACCTTCGTAGGGCATTGGAGAAGAAATGTACAAAACAACTCGTCGACAGCGCGACATAGAAGAGCGACGTCTGTTTCGGGAAAAAAGTTACAAGACTTTTCTCGGTCTCTTGTTCTCTGTCAGTTACTCACCAGGGCTCGGGTCCTGAATGGGCCAATAACATGCCAGAGTGGTGTGAAATGAGAGCCCTGCAGGAGAGAAGAGAAACAGGGTGATTGGTACTTCATTCAGGCTACTGCTCATGCCGGAGGCTCTCTGACACTAGGGGCTCTCTGTACAAATGTAAGCCACATTAGGAGTCGAGATGGCCGGGGACGAGCAACCGGACTCTCTGGCTTCTCCTCGACAACCCAGCTGGGCTGATTAATTTGCCTTTTGGTATGCTGCATTACTACATTCCATTACATGAACAGCCATCTCCTGGGGTGCACACAGTTCATGTTGTTAAGTCTGAGGAAAAAAAAATGTAACGAGTCAGCAGAGATCAGCAAGCAATGGCAGTGGGAGTTTAACACTAGAAAAGAAGGAAAAAGAAGATGTGATTTATTTTTATTTTTTCCTTTCTATGCAGCCTGCATGAACCAGATGACTTCCTTGTCGTATTCACAAAGGCCATTAGTTTTTTAGTTTTTTTTGTCACCAGTGTTCATGTTCAATTCATTCAAAAGGTGAGACAGCATTCACTCAAAGTCAATCACAGCACAGTGGCTCACAACCGCTCCTTTTCTATAACCACACAATTACAATATTTATGAGGACTCCTGCTGATGGAAAGAGTATTTCACTGTCCCCTCCTCCCGCCTCTCCCTATCTCCCCGTTTCTTTTGTGGTCCTCATTCTTTTCTGTGGGCTTATTTTAATGAAATGTGTGCTGGGGAATCGCTCAGGCATTCGGCTGGGCTTGTAATTTCCACAACACGATGACGTGAATAACTATGGGCTGATGGTCCTAAAGACACTGACAGCGTGCGGAATAAATACATTAACCAAACACAGGAGAATAAAGGACAGAATCCCTCTTCATGTGGCCCCACTTTGCCCCTGAGAACTTCCAACAATAAATCATTTAAAAGCATTGAAAAAAGGAAATGTTCACGACAATGACAATGACCTTAGACGGAGAGAGAGAGAGAAAAGCATGAAAGAGTGAGGCAAAATGACTGCGTTTAAAAGAGTGAACAGAATGGAGCGCAAATGTTCCCATCGGGGTGAATATCTTCCTTCGGGAAGATTATTGATAGCGACTGTATGATTGTGTGTGTGTGTGTGGGGGGGGGGGCTGCTTCTGCGGCACCGTCTCTCCTTCATTCCATTAAACCCCGCTGCTATAATATGCATCAGAATTGCCACTAGGTAGTCGTTCCTGTGCTACAGCAGGCAAGTGAAATCTCAATCATTTCAACTTGAGGGTTGTGTCCTGGTGAGAGATGACTTATTCATAGCATAGTGCACGTACCAGGGGAAGATTATATACCCATGGGGCCCACCTCCCACCAAGGGCATTCTAAGGAAATGTTAACCCGAGGTAAAACCTTCTGTGCCGCCTGAAGCTCATGTTCTCTAAAACAATATGACAGAAATATAATAGAAAAACATTTTCAAAAGGTATTAAAGGGTGTTTAAAGTGGGTTCTGTCAAAGTAAGGTACTGCAAGATGTGTAGTTTACAGTATGGGATGACGTACGATGTTAAAAAAACAAACAGCAAAAGCAGTGTATTCCAGAAATGAAGCATTGCAATTCCCTAAAGTTAAGTGATTCACAAGAAACTATGATAAAGACATCTCATCTGTAAGGCTGGAGCATGCTAACATGTTCTGTTGAAAATACAAGCTTGCTGATGTTAAGTTACGATGTGTATCATGTTAAACATCTAAGTTTAGAGGGTTGCTAGACTTACACAAATGATGTCATTAGTTTAAAAAAAGGTACAAATCGGTGAAAATCAGAACAGAATGTCATTACAATCCTTCCGATTCTTGAGATATTCTTAGCCATGTTGCTAGAATGGCTGCAAAGTCCCTACAATTGGTCAAACTCCTAAATTGCTGCATCCTATACGATTCACCACGATGCAAGAAATAGCATATTTTTGTTAGACTGTATAGTCTCAGCACCTGTGACTAGTAAACTGACTCTTATGTGTATAATCGGCCGAATCATTTGAAAAAGTGTAACGGGAAGTAAATAAGATATATAAGAACATACATTGTGATGAATTTCCCAGGCTTTCAGGTGAAACATTTCTAAATCATGATATCGGCTTTTACATATCCAATATCAGGAAATGTGTAGACGTGATGCTTCTGCAAATGTTTCTGGAACAGAGTCATAGGTGGGATGACGACCCAATCCCAACACACACACACACACACACACACACACACAACACCGCAGAGTGAGACTGGTCAGTGTGGAGGTCATGGGATTCACACCATAGTAAAGCTCCTTAATGCAGAGAGAACTACTACAATGCTTACTTGATGTCACAATAAGACATGTACGATCTCAACAAAAACCTCTGAAAACCCACCAAGACTTATCACAGACTTAGTTTCGCTCAGGTGTAAATTTCAACCGACAGGTTACTCACCACCAACTGAACATGGAGGTTTTTTTTTCTCCATCTGAAGGCGAAAAAAATGTGCGTGCCCAACTGTGGAGAGAACCTTGCAAGATCACCCATGTGACAACTGTTAAGTGATACAGTTAATCGCACTTAATTGCATTAATCCTGAATAGATTAGATTTCATCCTGCTGGAATTAAAACCAGCAGGGCTCTGCGTCCCGAGGAAGCACAGCTATAACATGGAGAGTCAAGCTACAGCTTTCTGGGATAATGAAATGAACCCCACACCACGCAGAGCACGCTCATGCACATCCCTCATCATCATGCCACATTGATTGCCATTTTCTTTCGTATGTATATCCATATCTGGGGTAATCCCAACCTAGCCAAGGGCAAGGGAATGTGGGTAATGGTGGCAACTGCTCCGGGGACAGCAGCCATTTCATGGCTGGTCACTCTGGCCTCCCCACGCACCGTGGTGTGATCGATACACACACACACACACACACACACACACACACACACACACACACACACACACACACACACCGTCCCTTTTCTCTGTTCCAGCCTCTCCCTGCTTCCCTCCCTCTCTCCGAGGACACTCTGCGCGGGTTTACGCAGTGATGCATTTGATTGCACAGCACCTCACCAGGGCCAACTCATCAAAAGCTTGATCCAGGGAGAGGCACGCAGGGGAATAAGTTTGGTGAAGCTATCTCTTGTGGAAACATGTGGGTAAGATACACTCTGTTTAAAACTTGAGAAACTACCAAGGAGGACATTTTCACAAAGGACAAAATGTAGCGTCACGTTATCAGGGCAGTAGCCAGTGTAGAATATGTACAGTAGATAAGCGAGGTTTGAAGGCACGAAAGGGGCAAGACATTCCCAAGTCCCCGTTGCAACATGAATAATCGCCTAAGAAATGTTTAATTTATCAACTTCATCAAACAATGAAGAGTCTACAGCGTATCCATAGCTATAATACAACAATTCCCTTTCAACAGTTTGTCTTGGGAGCAACAGCAGCACTCTGGTTCATGTTACAGTTGCAGCTACTGTACATCCACTACATCCCGGCTACCCCATATAATCGGTGTCCTTCGGTTAGCCGTGTCATTGCTTCAGACCGCGCATTAAATGATTCAGCGGGCTGTCCCGGCTCTTTACTTAAACTCCTCACAGTGTCGGGCTTCATTATTGATGAGCCGCTGAGTGCAGGATACTCAAATATGCAAGATTTGCAAACTTCTGTCAAAATGAACACTCTTCTGTCCCAGTGCCTGTGCTTGTCATCTGCCACTGTCATGAAGTGGGGATACTGGGAGTAATATGATATATGCGCGCGAGATTGTGTGCCCCCTGTTCCTCTACCCCGTGCTTGACACCTCATTATAGTTTGGGATATCAAATTGGCTCAAACTCTGGCCTCATGCGTTGCCAGCAGACCACTGCAAACTCCGCAGGGACCATTACAAGCCTCTTCACTCTCACCTCACACACAGATAGCCGGAGTGATTAGTTGTCCACTTGATAACCATCTCAGGGTAGAACGGCCTTTCTAAGCCCGTACGTTCGGGTTCATCGCAGCAGGTAAATATAAGAAACCGGCACGTGGAAAAAAAACAAGCAGGCTAATCGAAGTGGGATTTGGTTGAGCAAACAAGCTCAGTGGAATGCAATCTGGATGCAAAAAAAATGCGAGACATCGTGCTCGAGTGCGTACAGCTCTCTGTGAGAGAGCCGGGGGGAGAACGGGCAAAAGTACCTGGCCAATCCCTTTTGTAAATGAACAGTCTATCTTCCTGTGTCACCCACCAGTCTTTTGCAAACACGTCCTTTCCTTCATCTTCGGCTCTAGGTGTGTATGTATCGAGCCCTTTCTCTGTGTTTGACCTCTTTGTGTTATCTTGGTATTAAATCACATCATTCTCGCACCCACGTGTGTGTACACACGCTGTGTCTTTCTCCCTGGAACAATGGTATTCTTCGGTTGAGGAAGCTAGATAAGGGGCAGAGACTTGATCCCATCTGAGACACACTTCTCACACACAGCTTCAGTGTAATTACAGCCGCCATCCATGTTGACCATGCTGAGCAGCCCCACAGGGACAGGTGGGACAGTGTGAGGGTTGATGTGTACCTTGTTCTTTGTGTTTGATCCGTGTGTGCTGTTGGTTTTCTGTTATGTGAAGTGGTCCAATCTTGAACTTTGTGACCACACATGGCGCATGAAGAAAAGAAGAAAACAAACTTTTAGTCTTGAACGATATACTTTTAAGAGTTTAATCTAAAAATGTTTAGATTAAGAGAAGCAGAGGATTTCTTCAGTCAATGTCAGGATAATGTGTTACTTTGTACATCCATGGGAATATTCGCAGAGACTATGCATCCATTGGCCACTAATGGATTGATGATGACATGAATTAACTGCTAAAGATATGATAAGATACTGTAAGTGGTCGGAGAGAAACATCAAGTTTGACTGATGAAAGTTTCAGCAAAATAAAAGCATGTTAGCAAAGAATAGAGAAAGGGCAGATCCCTGTTTGTCCCTCATAGAAAAGATCCATCGATCCCCCAACTCCGATAATTTGGCACTGGATGTGTTATACCTGTAGCTGCTAATGTTATAGATGAGCTGGGAGAATAATTGACCATGACCAAAATGATCGAATGGAGGGAAAAAAGAGAGAAAGATTGAAAAAACAGTTATCCTGTAAGTCCTCAAGAACGCAGAGTGTTGAAAATCAGCTAATTATGGCTGAAGTCCAAAAGCACAGCGACACAGGTGTTCTGGCCACATTTATACACACAAAAACATCCTTCTAATTTGCAGTCTTTTCATATTTTAGAATGATAATAGCCAGAAGCAATGCATCCTAACACAATGTAATAAACGACTTAACTTTTCCTTCCTCGCCATTTGCTCCCACCCCCTTATTTCACTCCTTTCTCCTTCCTTTTGCTTCTCTGTATAATTAGCTCCCCTTCCCTTCCACCACAGGCTGAGAAATTAGAGAGTTTTGGCAGGAAATGTGGTTTTGTGTCCAGGAGATTGCAGTGTGTTTCATTAGCACAAATACATGTTCTATGTACGCATGCAGATGTCCCTGTGTAAATTGTATCAAACAAAAACTTCTTTTGTGAGTAACCCAATTGGATTACAGTGGTGTAGACCTCTTTTCTGAGTAATGCTTTTCAAATCCACGGGCATGTGATTGAATTAGCTTTTGTTCTGAGTTGCATGCTGCAGCCGAAACGCGGTGTAGTTGTCCCGCATACTGTGTTCTTATTAAATACACTAGCAAACTCCTCGGTGGGCTCGTATGTGTGTGCAGTATGTGCAGTGTGACCAAGCATGTTATTCCACGCCCAGGGTAGCTGGTTTAGCACGCTACCTCGGCTCCTGCAGAGGTGTGGTGTCACATCGTGCATTTATGTTGATGTGCTATCTCTCAACACTGCAGTGGAACATTACCAAGACCTCAGACAAATGCAGAACATACTCAGAATAGCGGCCCTAATTCAGAATTGTAAGAAAGGAACTCACTTTTGGTCATTTGTAAGTGTGTCAGGGTTCATGAGGTGACAATCGGACCACGGTTCTAATAGTTTGTGAACAAATGCTAGAGCATGCCATACAGACAACACATAGTTGGTAAACTGAATCTAATTGAATAAACTTCAGCTTGAGTTCTTTTCATATTTCCTCTATCTTTAAAACATGGGGTATAATAAAACATGAACCATCTGATGATGACATAACAGGCGCCCTCTTAGCAAAGGTAACTGAGGAAACTATGGGCTTGCTTCAGAACGGTAATTATTTACATAATTATGGCAACAATGTTGCTAAGTGCTGCTTTTTTTAGCTTACCTAAGTCGCTACTTTATTATCTAAAATTAAACAGAACAAAGGAGGCTCTGATGCATACAACACATTGAAATGAGGATGGTTACATAACATGATATCTAATGGTTTTGGATGTCACTTTACCTCTGGTGATTTTTTGTTACATTACCTACCAACTGAAGTGTGAGGCCCCTGACATTAAGGCTATTTTTGATTAACGATAATTGTACACTGGGAAAGAAACATCTTTAAAACAAGGTTGAATAGAAAAGCAAAAGTGTTACTGTGTTAGTTTAATACTGTATTTGCTGGAGGTCCTAGACATATGATTTTCAGACTCCTTCAAGGAAAACATATATTCAGAAGGCCTGTGAAATCATTTGCATCGTCCCATCATTTAAGCGCTCGTATGATGATGGTTGAAGGGCAGTCTCCCTACGCACTCCTTCACTCGGCTGTAAAAGTGAAATATTGCCTCGCAGCCTCGACTGCTGTAAGTCTACTTATCAGTCTGTGTTGAAGTACCATCAGCCCACTAAAGATTTCTGTGTTTTGAATCAATAAATACGTCTTTGAGCTCTCAGAGTGATTGACTGGTTTGCCCGCCTGGAAGTACTGGCCGCATATTTGCTGGTAAAACAAGTAAAACTCACTAGAGTGAGTTGCAGAAATAGTCAGGGAATCACAGAGGCTGTCGATAAAAATGTCATTTATTATCAGAGAACATTAATGATTTCCCCATCTCTTCCTGCTCCGACATTTATTTACCCCACACATATTATTCAAGGTGCATTTTATGTCTCACAACTTAGTATGCTGGCAATATAACAGACTTCATGTTCCTCATGTGTATTTATAAAAAGCGACACTGCATCTTTGCATACATGGCACCCTCAGAGCGAGGATAACTGGTGGTAGCGACGATGCTGGTGTGTGTGTGCGTGCGTCGTGTGTGTCCACTCTGTTACGGCAGAGCCATTGCGGCTGTCCTTCAGTGATGCTGACGGAGGAGATACATTCATTACTCCCTGAAGCAGACAACCCATCATTCTCAACACAGTGGTTCTGCATCCGCGTACAGTGTGCAAGACCTCAGTGTGAGCAAATGTGTGAGCAGCAGTTTGTGTGTGTGTGTGTGTGTGTGTGTGTGTGTGTTTGCACTCTCCGGTCTACTGCATGGGTGTCAAAGCTGGTGAAGGTCAAGCAGATAGGTGGGGTCAGTTGACTATTATTCAACAGCAGCCGTAACAGAAGCTGCCAGGAATATTGATTGACAGCGTTTACAGTACACAGTTCCACTTGCTATGTCACTGACATTAAATGTCAGACTTCTACCCCAGTCAAGGAGTCCATGATTATCTGCCTGAATTTATCGCACTATGATAATATGTGGTCAGCTGCTGGATATGCGGTTTTCTACACCGTGGGCTGACCACATAGTGCATGTGAATATTGCTCTGATGGGGCTACAATGGGTGTGTGTTGATGTACTGTATGTTTACCCCTTCACAAATGTCCCTGACCTTCCGTGCAAAGAAAATGTATTGTATGTGGATACCATTATCTGCAAAGGATAGAAAAGTGAGGAAAAACACGACTCTATAGGAGTCTACAGCCATGCTTGTGGCTCTGTGAAGCTGTTCGTAGGCACGGCATGTGGAAATGCTCATAACGACATTGCTAACATTATTATGTTTACTAGGTATAGTGTTCGCCATGTTAAAATATTGGTTTAGTGTTATAATGCTGATATTTGCTTATTGACATAGAGGCTGATTAAATTGTAAGTCGCTTTGCAGGATTTTCAGTTTTTTCATAAACCATAGTGTTGGATTAATTTTAATTTTGGAAAATATCAGGGGATCAGCAGGTAGGGATCCCATGGATATCTGCCTCTAATGTCATAGTTAATCTTTCAATAGTTGTTGAAACAATTCCCTAAAATGGGGCGGTTGTAGCTCAGGGAGATGAGTGGTCATCCCGCAACCACAAGGTAGCCGGTTCCATCCCCAGTCTCCCCATAGTTCACATGTCAAAGTGTCCCTAAGCAAGACACCCAACCCCCAGCTGCTCCCCGGGTGCCTCACAGGGCAGCCCACTGCTCCCTAACCAAGGATGGGTCAAATGCAGAGAAGAATTTTCCCAAGGGGATTAATACAAGTATAATGTCTTCTTCTAACCCTCATAGTGGTGATGGGGGAAAAGTCAGGGGATTACCAAAGTCATTTGGATTCATCATCTGGGAACCATGAAAGTCTGTACATATGTGGTGCCAATTCATTTCATCTAGTGGATGTTAACATGTGCAATTGTAGCTGTTGGTGGTGCAAGAGAATACATCCTCTGGACAATATGACAAACTTTTCCAAATCATGTTATTGTTGAGACATTTTAAAAACAGAAAAAATTTCAACCTCATAGTGGTACAATAATAAAAGGAAAAGTCAGAGGGTCACCGACATCAGTAGGATTATCCATGAATTTGTGTAAAAAATGTAATGTCAATCCATCCAATAATGATATATATATTTCAGTCAGGACAAACACAGTTGACTGACATTGACATTCCTATGCCACTGGCTAAAAACCTACTAACATATGGACACATCCATCCTGGAGACACAACGTAAAACACACACACACACATTTTGGATTTTTTTTATTTCTACACCCTTTAGGCGTTCTCATTTTCTACCATTTCCCCTGGTGATTTATGACTGGCAGAGTTATTAAAGATATCGCCTTC
Organism: Myoxocephalus aenaeus; assembly: GCA_038501785.1. Lineage (NCBI taxonomy): Eukaryota > Metazoa > Chordata > Actinopteri > Perciformes > Cottidae > Myoxocephalus > Myoxocephalus aenaeus. The sequence continues at coordinate 9,519,177 of JBAMJR010000053.1, forward strand.
AATGAACCAAAAATGGCCTTTGCTCATCCTCCCAATGAAGTTATTCAATTGCCACCCAATATGGCAGCGACAAATGACAGCCATTAGGGTGCAAAGCTCCCACTTGCACTTTGGCCTGAGCCTCTCACCTTGTGTTTGTGCTGGGCATTCATCAGCAGCGTCTGCCATCACAGCGTCGAGCCATCACTGGCTCGAATCTCTAAAAAGATCATTATTTTCCTATTACGGCTACCAGAGCCATATGATATTCTTTGACCCTGGAAACTTTATTCAAACATATTATACGTGTTGTACTACACAAACACATCCAAACACTTTTGTCACACAAGCAACCTTCAAAGTGTAGTTACCTGCCACTACTGTTACTAAGTGCTTGAAGAGGTTCAAAGAGGCTCGATGAGGTCAAAGAGCTCAGACAGATCAGAGACAAAGACATTGTGGTATTTCAGCAAAATGTCATTGTCTTTGATGCCGCCCACAGTCTGAAATTGGGGAAAAAGTGAATGAGAACCGGACAAAAGAAAAGGAGGGCTATCAAATTCTCTCCACCTCTATGTGCGACGGCATAAGAGAGATAGAGAGATGAGGAAATTGGATTGAACATCTGAGTGGAACAGAGTACAAGAGGGTAGAGAGGATATTGAGAAATTGTTAAGAAAGAAGTAAAGAGTGAAGCAGATGAATAGGAGTGTGAGGAAAAGTAAAACTCCATCACCAAATCATCAAAGGCCCCAGTTTGTCTGAGAAAAAAGAAAGAAACCTAAAATGGCACAAAGAGAGCTGTGACTCTATTTTTGTGACAATACATTGTGCAGACATTTCAAGATCAATTTGGCATTTTTGATGTATGGTACACATTATGGTGTCAAGAATGAGGGCTATTTGTGCTTGAACTAACATGTTCAGACATGGAGGATGGTAGGGCTGTACAGACACTTCATATTATTGTTTTACAAGTCTATACATTCTGTTTAAAGCTAGTATTTCTGCACAGTTGTAAAGATGAGGTTACACTAATGATATCAGTATTATTCTATTAGTAGAATTAGATTTCAGGGTCGGCTGCATAGGATTGTTTGCCGACTCATGTGATCCAAGCATTTTCAATACAACGCTCTGGAGAGCAAAAACTGACAAGTTCTATTAATTAAAGAAAGTCGATTTAATCAAAAGAAAAGCCTAACTAATTTAATCCGATCAAATTGAAGATTTTGTTCAAGGATTGTTATTTTATAGGCTGATGATGTCACAGATATGAGAACACACATTTAAAGCTTCATTTGAAAAACTCAATAGAGGCTTTGAATGTTATACAATTGACATCCTGTAGCCTTGTTATGTATTGTGTTCTTTTAGTGCCTCTTCTAAGCCTCCACATATGAACATATAGAGTCCTTAGAAGGACAATTTGACTGTGATACACTGTAAAATATGGCTGTGACATCCAACATAAAAATGTCTGTATGCTATGATATGTAGTCCACATTCATTATTGTCTTCTCAGAGAATTTAATTAAGGCAAAATTCTGCTGCCACAAAGACCTTGTGCAACGAACAATTTAATAGGAGGAGGTACCAAATGAGACATGAGTCTTTTCACAATGCTAATGTTTGCATAATCTTTGTGTTTGCCGTTTGATTTAAACGTTCACTCTGAGGAATTCAATTTTCGAAAGTGAATTTCAAGTGTGAAGTTTCTTTTCATACAGCACAAATGGAAACCAAGGACTGTCTGGGCCATATTGCCAAGTGTTAAAAAACCCTAATTATTTCAGGTGCTCTTTACATGTATCCTACACACATAGAAAAGTCTCAATTCAATAAAGACTCAATGAGGCATAAGTGTACATTCAGTGAGGAAGACTCTTTTTACACTAATTTTTAGTCATGCTTCTCCCTGTTTACTCTATCAGCTGATTGGTTAATTTAAAGTGACTGCACACAACCAGATTCTGCACAGTTTCCTTAAACCAATCACATTGTTGCTGTCAAACTGTAAAATAGGTTCATCTCTCTGCTGCTGTATGTTGTCATTTCAGCTCAAACCAGTTGCGGCCCTCTTCCCCCCCAGTCACCTCCAATCAGCGTCAGTCAGGCTCCTCATTCATCATCGGATTGCAGCGGCTCCCTTTTTCACCACCACCACCAGTGTCTGGACACCGGGGGGACTCTGCCTTATCACACCTCAGCATCACTACGCCTTCAGTATCCTATTTCAGGATGCAGTCCAATCGACAAAGACTTTGCACCATTCAAATGTTATGCATATGCAATACATTATTGTTAAATTCTAAACAAGTCTCTCCTAAATTAACTAAGGGTGGCGCAACCTACAGCAAAGTTTGCCCTCGTTAACTTTCTCCGGGACAAGAGCAAATTGCTTTGCATTGTGGGATTTCAGGCCAAGCATGACTGACCAGCGAAAAAAAGAAAAACTTCCTTTACATATCGTAGAAAACATTTAACTTTGTGTGCACTTTAAGTTTAGTGCACACAAATAAATTGATACAAACTTAAAGATTGATCATCAGTCCAGAAAAGTCCAAGTCAAGTCTCAAGTCGCTGTGTGTGTGCAGCCTTGACTCCAGACCCCATTTCTGGCCTGTGGCCACGAAATTACAGTTGACTGCCATGTGAGCCTGCATTGTTAGTCACTGATCAGAAGTGAGTTGGTAAAGTCGGTACGATTCATGAGCATGTGTGCATCTTGCCACCTGTCTTTTCACCCGGCCCTATCCTTCAGTCTTAATTACATGGAAAAAGGGATGAGGGTTGCATCTGGCGAGGGAGAGAAAGCACAGAATCAAGACAGGCTTAAACAACATCTGTTTTGTGGTTGAGTTTGTGCATAATTTTTTTGTGAAACCATCTGACCGAAGCAGAAATGTAACAATCGCAGGAGGATTACTGACTGTGCATTCACATTTCTGAAATTTCACATTTCTGAAATGTCCCCACTGCGGGACTAATAAAGGAATATCTAATCTAATAACAGGAAGTACAGTTTCATCTGCTAACCGGCATGGGACTTTGAGCTTAAAATTCATCTGCTGCTACTTGAGTTGGCACATGCCAGCTGGGTTTTTGGAATCACAAATAGTCTCAGGATAATGTGTTAATACCTAAAAAAAATAAAAAAGGGTAGAAATGCATTGATATTTTCCCTCCGGTAGAAATATGTATGCACTTTAACTGACAATAAAGGCCTCATACCGGACACTTAAATGAGGTGGAAGAAATGCCTCACACGGTGTATGAGAAGATAACGTTTTGAACCGTTGTGGGTGGCATGACAGAAATTCTCCCACCGGTCCTCTAAAACTGGCGATGTGGGCGGTGCACCAAACGATGACATGGAGGAAAGGTTGATTACAGTTCATCAGCAGGCTCCAGACAGTGGCTGTCGGCCAGACTCAGCAGCTTGGCGGTGTTTGCCGTAACAACCGCCGATCCTCTGGGATCTGGATCCAGGGGCAGGTTGGATGATGTGCTCGGCCGGGCGTGGCTTCCGCATATGCCAGGGTAAACTGGGAAACTGTTTTTCCAATCCACAACTTTGGGGCTCCATATACTCAATATAGAACAGGACGAAGAAGCCAGATGGAGAGCAGTTCATCGTCTTGACTCGGCTCTAAATTAATTGGGATCAGAGGGGGATATATTTGCTGGAGTAAAGAATAGTCGGCAGTAGGCTTGTCGCGGTAGTCGGTGTTCAGGCATACAACCGGAAGTGTCTGATCCATACATCATCATAGTCGCAAGATCTGTCTTTGATTTATCGAAGACGAGAGTTGGCTGACAAGATGATGTCAAAGCGAAAACCAAAAGCATCTATTTGGCAATATTTCAGATTTTTACCCGATGCTGACAAGGTCCTGATAATGTTGTTCGGGTTATCTGTAAACTTTGTTTGAAGTAGGTTGCAGAAAGTTGGAAGAGCACCACCCCTGGATTCCCCCGGGATTCTAGACATAGATTCTATAAGATGCGCCGCAGCGCATTTCAGAAGCATCACAGAAGCTCCCTGCTCTGCTAAAAATACGCACCCACAGTGAAATCTACCGCTGGGGAAAGTTTCTCATGATGGCATCCAATAGTCTGCAGTTAAATCTAATGCAACTAAACACAAGTTTCTCCTCTGATCCATTGTTCATTCTCCCTAACCTGCTCTCTTTATCTCTTTGCTCCAAATGTCATTACTAAAGCGGGTTTCTTTATGCAACATTAGCTCATGGTCTCATAAAAGAAAATCAAATCTGAGGAGTGATACCAGCGCGATACATTACGTGAGCACAAACATACTTAGCCCCATGAAGGCAATACAAACAACAAAGTGTGAGTAAGTAAATAAAAAACAATTAAAAAACAATGAAGAATTAAGATTATTTGTTGAATACCAAGCTTTCTCCATTTTTGGTGTTTCGTTTTCTCGCTCATTTAATGGAAAAAATTTTGTCTGCTGGCTTCTCTCTCTTCAATCGGTCTCCCTTATCAACTTTCCTCCCCTCCATCTCCTCTCATCTCTTTCTTTTTCTCTGAGGAATTTTATCATTGACTCCTCTCCCGAACTCTTCACTTGCCTTTTACACCTCCTCACTCTCATAATGCGTGCACTTTAGAAGGGCTTAGCGAGCAGCACAGTGACCAGTAAACATTTTACAGCATTTTTGGGAACCATAAAGAGGTGTCGTTTCATCTCAGTCCTAAAAATCTTCTCTTTTTTTCATGTCAGTGACTCACAGCAAAGAAGTACACCTCCTCCTTAGTGGGGATATTTACAAAGTTGACTTGCTCGCTGCTGCATGCTGTTCTGAATGAGGTGTGTGGGTTGGTACAGGTTTACAGAGTGGGAACACTTGATTGCATCTGAGGGTGAAATGTTGAGGGTTTGTCCAGTGTGTGTGTGTGTGTGTGTGTGTGTGTGTGTGTGTGTGTGTGTGTGTGTGTGTGTGTGTGTGTGTGTGTGTGTGTGTGTGTGTGTGCCACCGTGTATTCATGTGTGTTCATATGACGCTCATGCATCTGTACTTAGTGCGGCTAGCTGGGAACATATTATTACCGCTTTCCCCCTGTTATCATAGTGTACTATAATTAATGTCCCAATTATGAGGGTTTTCAGTAAGAAGATAATTGTGCTAATGCCCTCTTTGAACGTCATTCAATTTAAAAACAGGGCGCAAACTACGGTGTGATTTTGGAGTCCTAAAACTTAAGCCCATCATTTTCTATGAGCAGCAGAGAACTTGACAACTGACAGTTAGCCGGCAGCCAATGATAATTGGTGCTGATGCCATGAAGACGCTGCCAGTTAAAGTCGTGCAAACTATATATATATATATATATATATATATATATATATATATATATATATATATATATATTAGTATATATGTATGAAGGCATATGTATATTTAAACCGTATCTTTTTAAGTCGCCGGCTTCTAGATGAACGGATCACAGATTTGATGCTTAAACAACTAACTTCTCGCCTGAACACATCCTAAAATGTCATGTTGTGACTCAACAACTAGTATTCAGAGAACGTCAACTTTCAGTTCTGTGTACCAGCGCCATTGTTTGACTTATCACCTCCGCAAATTCCGTAACTGTACGCTGGCACCGCCCTCGTGGGTAGGGGAGGGGGGAGCTGCACTCATGTGATTGGTTGAAAATGAGGGCGACATCTGATTGGCTACGGATAGGTCCATGTAGAAAAAATGCATTTACGAATCTAAAGGACGGCAGGGGAGTCTCATAAAAGCCACTCGTAAATGTGAAGCTTTTCACAAACAAATACAGAAATATATTTGTGATTTTTTTTTTATACATTGATATTAATCATTGGAATGTATTTGTAAACCCTTCTGTGTGCATTTGTAAATCTAATATATTTGTGAATTGTTCTGTGCGCATTTGTGAATCTTTCTGTGCGCATTTGCCATTAAAGAGACTGAAATAACCCCATAACAAATTGACATCATTTGCATAAAATGTGTATCCTTAAATGTATTCTTTCTTTTTCAGATTGAGCTTTTTTTTTAAAGCTGGCATGCAAGAAGACTCCAACAAATAATGTGTTGCCCTGACTGATAACTCCCCCATAGGAGAGGCAACCAAGTTAATTTGAGTTTTAAAGGTCATAAGCAGATGCTGTAATGAATTGCTACTGTCAGCGTGTAATGAAATCAGTGAAGAATAATGATTAACAGGTTTTTTTTAATTAATGAGAACACCAATAATGATTTGGACTCCACAGGTGCGATCCACGCATCACACTGTGAAACATAAACGCTAAATCCCACAAGTGAATTCTAATATTCACAGTAGAGTGACATACTGTATGCATTGATACACACTCTTACACAAACAAGACGTGTGCACTGCACGGTGCATTATATCATCATAAAGTACTCCTCCCCAGACTGCTGACCCTCAGCGTCTGTTTGTAGTTTTCTTCATCACCACTAATGAAACATCTGTCTGCTGTTTCTCCAACCGAGCGGCACTGTTAATTGCAAATAGATTACCCTACTAATTATGTCACTTTTCAATGTCCATGTTTGTTTTTGAGAGCTTTTGAGTGAAAAAAGGGAAGTGGTGTGTGTGTGTGTGTGTGTGCGTGTGTGTGTGTGTGTGTGTGTGTGTGTGTGTGTGTGTGTGTGTGTGTGCTGCCCTCCCCATTCCTCCTTTATCCACAACTATGGAAACACTCTTTAGAAAATGTGCCCTCGAGAACGTATGCATATAGAAGAGGTTGTTTTGGCGTTTGCGTTTGCGATGCATTGACATCTGTGCATTAGCGAGCGTGCTCTGGGTGTCAGCTTGCATCCCTGCCCTGTCGGCTCTGCTGATTTGTCTGCATTCTCAACTTGCAACCTTGGTCGAGAAACATTGACCCCCTGAGAAGCAACCCTTTCTTCCTTGTGGCGCTTCCTTTCATTAACGGTTTAATTTGTTTCTCTCACACGCTCCAGCACACGTCCTTAGTTCAGAGAGCAACATTTGCAGAATCGGCAGTAGCCATTAGGATCTGTCTCATTCTCCTCCTTCTCTCTATATGTGTTCGAGTGTCAAGGCGTTGGTTGTGGGATCCCCGAGGAGGCCGGGGGAGGGGTCTTAACAAGTCATACAGAACTGTAAAGTCCATTCAATGCCTTCCCCTTTTATTCCTTCTTCAGCATAGACTTAAGTGAAAGACTAAAAAGGTGCACTCAGTAGAGCAGATCGCCGTGACGAACGCTGTTGTGCTGTGATTAAATAAATACAACACACAGCTTCTACACTGCAATATCAATTTTCACTCGCACCTCTCACACAACAGACACACTCTCGTTTTAATCTCGGCAGATGTCTATGTATTTATCTGTGCAGGTCTCTTGAATCCTTTATTTCGGCTTCAGGTCTATGTTTCCGACAATACCTGTGCCAACGTGTGGTTGATGCCCAATAAAAAAAAAGGCACGGAATAAATGTGTCTCTGGCCGCAGAGCAGCCGCTGAGCAGCTGTGTACTACTGTTAGCCGATGGCCAAATACACCGTCCAAAACTGCCCCTGTCCAGTGCGTAGGGAGCATGCCAAAAGCACTTTTGGTAATTTCTTGGCCTGGTTACCTTAGAGAGAACAGTTCTGAAGGATTTACAAGCGGAGAGAGAAGTCATTCATAATATTTGGTGGAGCTGTGTGAACAGTTTTCAATGTGTCAGTCTCCAACACGTCTGTTGAGGTGAAGGAGAAATTGTGTGAAATAGTTAGTCAAAACGACACATTTTATGTGCACATAAGAATGGAGGGTTTGGTGGTTATTTTACAACAGTTGGATGCTGGTTGCACACAATGTGACCTTGACAGTGGACAACATCACTCCAGTTAGATGGCAGATAGTCCAAATACATGTTGCCTTCAGGTGGCTGTAAGGACAGTCAACTCTGTAAAGGAAAAATCAGCATTACAATGTTTTATATTCTTGTTGGTTATAATAAACACATAAACTTTGCATGGGCAATGGACTATTTTACCTGGTGGCCCTTTCAGTTTATTTTTTGACAATTGGCCACAACAGAAATGAGGGGAAAGCATCATTAACCAGCAAACAGAATCCAGTGACTGGCTTGGCATACAGACACATTTGAAAAAAAAATTAAGTTTGCTGATTGATATTATATTCAGATTAATTATAAATTCTCTAGATGGCCATTTAGCATGCTGGAATAGAAAGGGGCTGTGTGTGAGTGATGGCTTCCTTGCCCTGTCTCTTCTCAGAACTTTTTAATTGAACTCGGGGTGATTAATCAGCATCATTTAGGCTATGATGTCTGGAGGTTGGCAAGAATGCTGATCAACCATACTTATTCGCCGACAATGATTATTCCCTTGGATCTTTATATTTAAATGATTTGAGCTTGAGAATTTGGCTGCTGAACATTTAAAACAAAAGTCCTCGGGGTTGAGGATTGATGACCCTCGACTCCTGTGGTGGGTTTGTCGCAGAAGCCTTGCTCACAAAATGCACCAATATCACACAGCACATAGTACATACTGGAGCTGCCCTTAGTAGAGTCATACTGTTCCATGCAGTATGCATTCAATTGTGACATACTTCTTCCTCATAAGATGGCACCTTAAACTTCTCCTCTCTTGCTCATTTATCCACTGCGCAAAGGATTGTGGGTCAGAAAAGCCAGAAACGTATGCTGGTTTAAATACGGCAATAGAACATCATGGCATTTTTGGCATTCTGCATTTGACAAATTATAGATTCGGACATACTAAATCTTGTTCTGGCATACTAAATATTATGGTAGTATGGGTATTGGAACGCAGAGCAAATCTCCCTCCAAGCTAAATTGAAAAGTTGGCAGCTCAGGTTCAGAGTAGGGAATGATGAGTCAGCAGGCATTCAATGGCAGTATAAAACAGGCAATAAAAGGTGTTTAGAAGTGTCCCAGAGGTCTTGGCCACCCTAAATATTTTGCAGATTCGCCGTGGACAGACAAAGGGGTGCACAAGTCGCTCACTCACCCATCCGCCCACAGATGAATGCACACACTCCTGGCGGAGGAAGAGATGGACAGAGATGCTGATTTCATCATCAAACAGGACTCCATAACTGCCAGATACGGGAACCAGCAACTACAAACAAAGTCGTAACACAGCAACTTGAAATGAATACAAATATTGGATCAAAGTAGATAAGCAAGGGAGTGAATTGGAACGAGAGTGAAAGTGAGAGAAGCAGTGGGAGGTAGAGTGACAGAAAGACAATTCCAAAATGGACATAATCAGAGGAGAGGGTGGCTAGTAAATCCATAGTATGCTTTATGGTACGGTTACATAGGGGAATGTAAGTAGGTGTTCAAGTAGCAGGCTGAAGGCACTGAAGAGATGCAAAGCTGTTCTGGGGTCAGCTCTATAGGCACAAGCTTGGGGCCCATGCATTGTAAGGGCTGCCATAACCCCGGGCGCCAAAATCAAATAAAAAATGCAGAAGCAGGAATAGCATTCATTACACAGTTGGACAAAGACAAAGGAGGGAACGAAAGAAAACAGGAATGAAAAATTATAAGAATGAGGAAAGGAGACAAATAGAAGATGGGAAAAGATGGACAGAGGGTATTGAAGGGGATTCGTAATATGTTGCGACATTATCATCTCTTTTTATGTAAACTAATATTTGTAAATGTACAAGCATTTAACATTTATTGTTGTTGATGCATTTAATGAAAATGCATACATTTACAATCATTTTAATTACTTTTAGAAGTGGTCTCACGGAGACAGGGATGCTGATGATATAAAATATAAAAAGATACATTATCATTTATCACCTTGGGCATCATTGGCAAATATGCATAAATAAACTCTCATAAATCAACAGAGTGAGTCACTGATTTTAAACGTTTAATTTTCTGTGTTTAACTTAACGACTAGTTTACTAGTCAGGCTCTACAACACAACTTTATGTTAGCCCTTATAATATCAATATATTCAAATTTGTCTCATGCTGAAGCGAGAAATTCAACTTCCAGACTTTCACAAACAGGTGGTGCAACAGGCTGCGATTCGTTGTGGATTAAACCTCGTAACAACACTGTTGCTTCTCACAGGGATTCAAAGCTTGACCTGAAGAAGTTGAGAAAAGTTCAGCTTCATCCAAATGCTCTCAAAGCACATGAGCAACAACCTGCAGACAAAAAAAAATCTAACTCAATTACTTAAAAGCACTAAAATGGAGGACAAGCTGGTTGTTTTGGAGAGCAGCTTAAATAAAACAAAACCCAATGCATGAAATACACGCTCAACACTAAGCACGCCCACAAGCGTCTGGCTCCTGAAAGACAAGAGAGAGCCTGCACTTCTTCAAGTCTGTATGTATGAACTCCAAAGATAGTTGTCAGTCAGTTTCTGACATCTGCCAACTGCATGAAACTTCTGTGAGACGCTTTGAGACAATCTGCCCACTCGAGAGTACAACGTTAAACAACAAAAACCTGAAGTTTGCCATCTGAGTCTTTCTTTTAGCAAAAGTTTTTATATACATTTATTTCTATTAGGGATGTCACAATATGAGATTTTGATATCAAGATTGTTGGAAGAGAAAATATTGGTCTTGACAATTATATTCAGGGAATGTATCTTTTTCTGCTGTGTCGTCATCTGGGAAATACAGCATCCCAATGGTTTAGTTTGTGAAAGGTTACGTCTTCCTGGAACATTGTATTGTGGTGCTTCACTTTTATATCTAATGAAGAAATTCCACAATCTGAAATGGCATCATGTCCTTAGAGATGAAATATGCCACAGCATGGTTCAGCTCTTTAGCTGTTGAAGAGAAAGTGAGAGAGAAAAGAGGAAGAGAGACAGAGTGAGGCCAATCCCAGACTTAATGATTTTAGAATATTTATAATACAGCTATTGAAGAAGGAAATGTATTATCACCATCAACTCTATCCAGTTTTGTATCGTGCTATACTTGGCTACTTTATGATTTATAATGGTTAAATAGGGTAGGCTATAAAGAAACACTGAGAGCTCCAACAATCCTCCTCAGTTGATATCACCTATTCGGAAAGTAAACGGTAACGTGAACTAATCCGGGCTGAATTTGATTTGTTTTGGTCATGCTTAGTATATCAGCTAGTTATGTCTCATGACGTAGTTATAGTTATGACTTTGGCATAACGGGGTGGATGATTATCTCCAAGATGCTGGAACATATTTGAAGTGCTCGACTCCCTTTACAGTCACTTTCCGTCCTCTACAACAACTCCCATGTAATTTTGTGGGGATCCAAAATGCTCCCACACATGCCAATTGAAAGCTCTTCTTTGGCAGACATAGATGTGAAATGTCAGCTCCCTTTGACATTTTCGCAGCTCCTCTTCTCAGCGCTTCTCGAACCGGCACGACTCTCACACACACGAAACAAACCGGGTGCACACAGTCACACATGTTACGTGATTCGCGTGAGAGGAGATTTCAGGAAATCAGGACACCATATACTGTATATTGCAGCTTCTACAACTGTTGAGTGAATCCGTAACATTACGTTGGTTCTCCCAACATCCCTACTTTCCGTGAATGCATTTTGTAATTGGTTGAAATTGTAAGAAGAAGCAAACATGTACATTCAGTGAACTACTCTATTTACACACACACACACACACACACACACACAACAAACAAAAAGGAATTCAGCCCTGTGGCTGAGGAGACGTCGGTGAGAATTCCCCACATGATGTTACCGGGTTTGAGTGAGCTTTGTAAATTACAGTCCCCATAGTGGATATATCAAAGAGGCTCTGACTCACAGAGTACCTGTATATACAGAGTGACAGTCAAACTCTGCGTCCAGGACACTGTAAGCCTGCAGCAAGACACGCGGTAAGCTGCTTAATGTCACCGCAGAACAGAGGAAAGCGAGCGGGATAGAGGACGGGAGGGGGTGCGGATGGATGGATGGATGGGCGAAGAGAAAGAGGAACAGGGAATTGGGCCTGTGATCGGATGTCACAGGGTGGGTGAGATGGGAGAGGATGACAGGGAAAGAAAAGTACGGGCGTGTGTATGAAAGAGAGAGAGAGAGAGAGAGAGAGAGTGGGGCGAAGTAGACAGACAGTGAAATGAAAAAGCCCGTTGAGACAGCTTGGTGACAGGCCTAAGTAACCCCCCTCCCCCAAGTCGGTTGGCACATAATCCAGGTAACGTGGCAGGAATAATAGATGAAACATCAAACAGCAAACCCCCCTCCCCCACCCCCTCCGCCCTGCAAACCTCCCACCTTCAGCTAACCGACTATAGCGTTTACCACCCCTGCCTGCCTGCCTGCCAGCCAGCCCATTCCATCCCCAAATCCCCTTTCATGTTACCACAGAGCGGCGCGCTCCAAAAAGCTTATCACCGTTGACAAATCCTCTTCTTTTTTTTTCCTCCCCACTAATAGGCTGGGATAAATAGAACAGAAGATTTTGTTTTATTGCATACACATTTGTGACGCAGACGAACCCTCCCCCTTTTCTTTTTCATTAGCACGGCGGGGGGGGGGGCCCCCCCAAAAAAAAAATGAAAAAGAAAACGCTGATATGTTCAGTATTTATTTGTTTGAGGTTGTTGTGCATTTATTTCCCTGGGCGCTGGGTGGTGGGTTGCTAACATGCGGTGAAAGATGTGTGGAGTCCCGGCGCGTGGCAGGAAGACAGAGCGTTAGCGCTCCCATGGTGAGAATTTGAGGGGATCGTTACATAAACACGGGACCCATTAAGTGCGGGGGAATGTAATTTGCGGAAGTGACAGATCATTCTTTCTGTGTTGTCTGGTAATTGCAGACATTGCATCATTTGGGCTGAGAGTGAGACAAATACTGGAGGAGTGGCTCAAAGTGGATGTGGTCAACGGGGGTAGATGTGCGGTGCTGTTTAAGTGTGACGAAGTGTGCATACCCACTCGTAAACAACGGCGCTGGGAAACTTTTGCCTCTTCCAGCGTGGCGCTACGGTGCATCGCACCTTCTGGGCCCTAGTTAGTGGAAGCTGCTGCCAGATAATTGGAAGTGGCAGAGAACTGTCTGAGCCCCGCTGGGGGCCGGGAGGAGGTGGGTTTTTCATCAAGAGTTGCGGGTCACAAAAAGGTAAGAAAAAAATAAGGAAGCAAGCGGTCAGGGTGGATGTCCACCACCGCGAGGTTACAGCACCTGCTGAGGTGTTTTTTTCTGATTGAGATCGAGTGGAGCTCGAGGTTTCCTTCTTTCCCTTCCCTCTTTCCCCTGACTGCCACACAAAAACAGGGAGCACATGCACTGTTTTTGAGAGTCAGAATGTACCTCATCAGAGCAGAGTCCTCAGGCGCCTGCGGGGTGGGGGGTGGCGGGGTTCTCCTCTGCCCCGATTCTTTTCTCTCTGCCCCGATTCTTTTCTCTCTTCCCCTCTCACACTTTTCTCCTCACAGAGCCCCAGAGCCGAGACCTTAATGAAGACGAATGCGAGGAATCAATTTGCGGCATCTTCCCTCCATCTGGCTGGGGCTCGTCTCTGCACCTCAATTAGCACGGCAGCTGGGGGAGAGCTTCTCCAAAGCAGCCCTATTACACACACCAGCGTCTTGTGGAGCAGCTACGGGCATTTGCTGAAAAAGGAATGCATTAAAATGGGGAAGAATGTGCTACTTAAAGCTTATCAGTGAAAATCTGTTTTTCTTCAGAACCCAGGAATGAAATGATAGCTTTGGCAAACTCCACTCTGCACCATTAAATGATCTCTAACAACCCAGTTGATGAACCATAAGGAGAGTAAGATGTTCACGTCGAGTATTTAACTTGTGTCACCGTTTACGCTTTGTTGTGGAAGCAAATTTGGTCAGAGATGTTGTCTAGTAAACTCGTAATTGCTTGGTATATCTGATATCTCCATATGACAAATTAGAAATGTTTGTGCAAGTCCTAGTTGGAAAATCTGGAAAATCTCGCACCTGTTGCATCAACAGAGATGCCAAACAGTGGCAAAACTAGATATAAAGTATATACAAAGTACACAGTGAATACAGTGTGCCGAGAACCAAGTTTTTCAGCCTGCAGTCTCACGTTACAGGATACAAGGAGAATCCACTGGGATCTCAGCTAACAACAGGGAGGATAGCACTACCTATACCTAAAGAAGTGATGTGTATAAAGGTTACATTGCTCACTGAGCTGAGAATTTGTCACTGGTCCGTGCTTATTTTTCAATTCAACAGACGCTGAAGCCGAGACTGGCTGCTACCCAGACACAAACATAAATACAGGAATCTACTGTCGCTACAATCTGCTGTTTCTCTGGATTACATCAGTGTAAATCCAATGTTACACAGTGACCAATGCTGACCAAATATTGACAAGCTCAAACTGCTGGCGTCCGTCATCCTGCATATCAGATTAGCGTGAAGCTAACAAATAAGGCCACTGCAGTGCACTGCCAATATCTAGTTAAATCTCGGGCATTTACACTGTAAGCTTGTTGTGATGACAAGCCTGGGAATGGGTGGCATGGGGCGAGATTTTAACACCAGACTAAAGAGCTCAGGCGGACAGCAGCTTCATTCCTCGAAGGGGCGGCACATTCTGAGTGGGACCAAATGGAGGACACCCAGTGTGGTCTGGTTCAGGAGGTGACCGAGGGACTCCTGCCAACCATTTGGCAGGACGATGCCTAATTAAGTGAGCGAGAAAGCAAGTGAGCTCACCTTTTTGCACATTTGTTTGGCAGCAGCTGGCACCAAGGTGGATGAATTGCCCTTCAGGTAAAGAAAAAATGAGATCCAAAGGAAAGCCTTTGTCTTGTCCAGAAAAAACGTTTGCTAGACTTTTTAAAAGCCGCATTTAATTTGTCTAATTCGAGGTGAAGTGCTGCTTTTAAAAATCAAGTAACGAGCTAATTCAATTTACTTATTCACTCACACCCTGTTGATGGAGGGCACTATCAACAAGCCTTCTCCAGCGGCCGATGCCAGAAAAACAACGATAGTTGTTTTGGCAGTAACGTGAGCTGCTTTGTTATCTTCTTGCATGCTAAATGGTCCCTTATCAACACGCGTAGGTGTGCGCACTCAGCTAATTGAGTCATATAGGTCTTGCGTGTGATTCACAACATGCCTGCGCATTGCTCTCCGTCTCTGTACTCCTACTCTCTCACCCACCTACTCTACTTCCTTGATGATGAGCGCCAGCAACCTGCCAATATGTTAAAGCATAAAAATGGCAGCACGTCATTTTGCAACGTGTAGACATGGAGTTGGGGTTCAAAGTTGCAACCTTGGAGGTCTCTGTTTCGTTCTCTTTGGCAGCACCTATGGCGATAAGCGTTGATTGCAGGTGTGTTTTAGGATTTGACTTCCTGGAGTTTCGAACGGTGTCTCCTTTTCCTGGAACATCGCCTCAGGCGCCGAGGTTTACCGCGAATGCAAAGGCTCTCACCGGGGGGGCCATAGGCTCGGATCAGCATTGTGTTACTTCAATCGGCGATATAGATAGTGACTTAACAGGTATTTCATCACATGAAAGTCCTCGAGTGTATTACTTGAACATTATATGGGAGGTATAATAAGAAAGAAGGATGAAAACAGATGAAGAGGCATAATATGCTCATTTATTTAAAACATCCACATATGTAAATAGCTCTACATCAACAGAGAGCCATGCGTCTGAGTACAGCTTGGCTTCAAAAATCCCTGCCCTGCAGCCTGTGACTCACACATACAGATCCACTAAGAGCATGCCCTGCAGTGATGAATACACACTCCGCTGGATGAGCTGTACTAAGCTCTACAGAGATGAGAGAAGGGAAAGACCCCCCTCATGCCAACATAGAGGAGCCTCTGACGTCCATGGCAATGTGTGTGTCTGTGGGTTGTGTGTGTGTGTGTGTTGTGTGTGCACGTGCTGATGAGTCAGAGTGAACACTGACTCCTGCCTCTGGGGCTTCACTCCTCCCAGGCAGTGGCTGTGTCAGCATCAGAGACATTTCAGCCAAATGTCAAGCATACTACTACTACACATCTGTATTTATATTTGCATGGTCTTGGTTTTTTACAGTGTGTGCCTGGTTGTGTGTACTGCAATTTAAGTGTGCATACTTTATACTGCACGGCAGGTCATTTAACTTTGACGAGGCGGTGTGCTTATTTTTCTTCAAATCTGGCCCAACTTTAATCTCGCCCGAGCAACGCTTTGATTTTCAAGGCGATTTTTGGTTGTTGTGCAACATTCTTTCTGTGAATAAAGATCTCATGCACGAAAGGCCTTGAGCCGTGTTCGACGTTCAGTTTAACATAGCAAAGTGTGCGCTGAACCATTAGGATGCCCTTGGTAATGATTAAAAAGGCCCGTGAGGAAGAGAAGGAAGACCCTCTTCCGCTCTGTGCGATACTTCCACTGTATCTCCTACCATGCTCTCTGGCCTCGCCGCCTCCCACAACCACTCAACCAATGAGTGTCTCTCTGAAGTCAGTCCGCATCAATTAGACCTCGCTACAAGCTGTGCCTTCACACTGTCAGTGCAGATCACCTGCTAGTTCAACACTACCTATTAAAGACGGAGATGACTGAACATGGAGGTGCTTGAGGAGGCTGGCTCAGGGGAGCTGCTTGTCTGCTCGTTGCACGTTTGCCTCGAGAGGAGAGATGCAGCAGTCTTACAGAAAGGTCTCTACATCTCCTCGGCCTTTCTTCTTTTTGTTGAAATTGAAGTTGAGAAAGGGAAAGCGAAGGGAAAGGAAGAAACATACGTGTGTGTGTGTATGTGTGTGTGTGTTTGAGAGAGAGAGAGAGAGAGAGAGAAAAGGATGGTTAGTCTTTGTTGGTCTGTGTAAATAGGGGCATAAAAAGTAGCCATAGGAAAGCTGCATCTCTGCTGCCCCTCTCAGGTAATGAGATGTAACTGCACATTCTCTGCTGGGAGTTTGAGAAGGTGTTTCAGAGACACTCTCCAATCTTCCTGCCTCTCCTCCCTCCTCGTCCAAACAATTTGTTTTCCGCCATCATTTTGTGATTGTTGTCCTGTGCGTTCCCATCTTCATGTTGAGTCTTTCATAGCGTCGCCACTCTCTCAGTCTCCCCGTCTGCCGCTCCTTTCCCCTCCCTCTCTTTCTGCTGCAGTACTGTGTAATGGATGCCCATGGGTTATGCGTACCTGCTGCGTACAGTGAGCGCATATCATCAGCAGTCAGCAGAGATAAATTAGTATGTGACATTGAATTGGGAAAAAGATTATTCAAAATCAACAAAACAGAACCTTATATAGGGCCGTGATTGGCATTTACAATATATGAGTTGTATGGTAATTAATGAACAGTAAATGAAAGCTTTCCCTTTCATAATATATTTTACACAACTCCATATAATTGAAGTAGAGTCACATTACTGGGCTAAGCCACGGAGGTCCACTTGAGACTAATAACAAGGGCCGTCGGTAATGACAAAATTTATTAAATGCAGACAGCCATTGGAGAATAAATGTTTTTAGTAGCATCACATTAAATAACTGCAGTATCTCCTGAAATCATTGATTACATTTCCATTTAAGTTATATCAACCTTCCTCGTGATCACGTTTATGACTACCATTAGGCCAATAAGTTCTAAACCATACGGTACTGAAACTACACAACAGGTTGTTCGCCAGTGCCTTCAACACAAATGACTGTCCAAGAACAATTCATGAGCAGGTCAGCTCAACCACCCCTCTAATTAAAGGCCCTACACCACCTAAACAAATATGTTCTAGAGGACTCATTAACCAAAAGTGGAAACAGGACCTTTATGGTATGGTTAAGTTTAGAAAGAAAACACTTAAAATAATGGACAGACTAGGGTTATGGTTAAGGTTACAAAAGTTAAAAGTTAATGATGGGGCATGAACTATAATCGCTGGTGAAGAAGTCACAAACCAGTTGTATTGTACTTGTAATGGCTCAATAAGCTTGTTCACAATAGACACATTTCAAGTATTACAATCAGTGACCGATAGTGTTTTCCTATGGGCACAGCATCCTTAAGACATAGGGTGATAATTGATGATTAAGAAACTTTAATATCTACTTTTAAAAAGAAAATTCTGAATGCACTGCATAGCTTTGCTGTGGAGGCGCTGTCCTTGGTCCTGAAACACACTCCACGCTGACTTACTGGGTCTGGAGATGTCTGTAGTGCTCAAAAGAAACGCTCACAGCCGCATTCATAGCGGTTTCTATGTGGAGCTGAGATGCTCAGTCTCACAAAGTAGACGGAAGATGACACATGCAATTAAATGTACCACTTTTAAATTGCTGAAATTCTCATGGAATAGTCAAGCATTTGTGGGCAAAAGGTACTGAAAAAGTCTGTGCTGGTGCTGTGTTGTGCTTTGGTAGTAGGAGCTTTACAGCAATGCAGTGACAGCACCACAGCTAAGTACAGAGTCTTGGGAAGATGTACTTAGAGCTTTAGTGGCGTATGCTAGACAGCGAAAGCTGACTGCAGCGTACTGAGCACCACAGGGATGCCAGAGGGAGACACGAGAGGGAGCAAGACAGAGGGAGAGGGTGAGGAAGGGGAAAGAGAGGAGGGAAGGAGGGGGATGACAGAGGAGCTACCATTACTAAACAGAGGGAACATTAAGAAGATTTAATTTGCCTAATGACAAAGGCAGATCCCTAAATGGCTGCGCACTATATTGTGGTGAAGCATATTCCATTAATGCAATACATGTCTCAATATTTAGGTCTGGCTCCCTCAGCTTTTTTTTTCCTGTCTTCAGCTTTCCCATCCTTCCTTTCAGCTTTTTGCTTATACCCCTCCGTGCCAGTTTTTTTTTTTTTATTACATAATATTGCGGACAAAAAGTACAGAGAGGCGAGTGCATGTGCATCAATGCTCTCTTTATGTCTCCCTCTCCCCTTCTACTTCTCTATTTCTTCAATCCCCTTACTCCATCATCCCAAACAGCACACACACACACACACACACACACACAGCAAATAAGCTTTTACTCATGCACAGATCAAATGCACAGAGACAGACACCCACACAAATACCAGTAACTATAACACGAGCAAGCCCAAATGACTGTCTTGTTCCACACGCCCTCATTCAAATCAATGCAATGATTTGATTTCATTCAAATCAAAGTTTACACGCATAGCTCCAGGGTACGGGTAAAGATTACAAGTTCATAATTTATGGCAAAACAAACTCAAAGCCGCACGCACACACAGATAGGGCCTTAACTTCATCCTGCCAAAGTGGCCATTACTCAAACTGAGCTAGAGGGCCAAAACACAAAATAAATCTCTACACAGACTAACTTGTGCACAGAACTCTGCCAAGCAGATAGCCCCCACTGACCCAAACCCTTTATGTTATCCATAGAGGTACAGTTAGAGCAGAGGAAACCTGTACACAGTGAGTGCATTATTTCTATAGACGTATAAAAGATGGATTACTATGTCTGTCAGAACTTGGTTGTTGGGGTTTATGTTTTTGCGAGCCTTCATTTGTTTCAGGTGGTGCTCCAATTTGTTGCACGTAAGCAGCTCATTTCTCCTGGTTAGCGGGCTAATAATGTTATAAAGCAGAGGACTTTGTTCTGCTAGGCCACAGAGCCGTTTGAGGGCTGTAACTCTCTACCCTCATATTATTTCCCGTGTAGCTACGCTTGCCTCGCTTTTCAGGCTGTCCCCTATGACCTTGCTTTCTGCGGCTGAGTTCGAGATTAGAGATTAGATGGGGGAGAATACAACTGAGGGGATTTGGATTGTTAAAAGGAAATCTGCGGGTTTTAAGCAGGGATGCAGGAGAGAAAAGAAAGGTCTTAAAAGATACATTTAAGCAGACCCACAGTAGTTCTGGGAGATGTAAAAAAAATAAAAAAGAAGAAGCAAAGACCGGGTGTGTGTGCTAGTGCATGCGGTACATGCTTTTCTCTTTGTATGCCTCCGGCAAGAAGTGGTGGGAGGTCTTTCTTTTTTTTTTATTCCAACATCGCTGTTAATCCTCTAATTGTGCTTAATTACCTGATGGCTCCAATTAGGGCCCTTGATAGTATGAGAGGAGCGACCCTCCTGATTGCCCTGAGAGAGTCGTAAAAAGTCGTAAAAAAGACCCCAGGCTGGTTTAAGCCCCCCCTCAGAAGTGTGGTTCTATATCTTTTTGCGTATGTGATGGCAGAGGAGAAGAGGAAAGATGAAAAAGAAGTATGAAGGGGATGAGAAATGAGTTGGTGTTGGCAGATGATGAGGGTGAGAAGTCCATGTGTAAGATATTGAGTCTGAAAGTGAGTAAGCATATGTTCACTTCACTGTTGTTTCCCCCCCCCTCCCCCCTTTCGTTTCACCCCCATCTTCTTCTTCCTATCTCTCTCTCTTCTTCTCTCATTTTTTCTCTCCTAATAATGATGAGGGGTTGACATGGCAGTGGGCCTGCTCTGTTAACCAGCTTATGTAACCATGCCCTGGCGGCCTGGAGGATGTGCTGACAGCATGCTTTCTCAGCGTCATTAGCAGAGTTGCACAGCTGGCTCCGAAATAGGGGGAGGAGCGAGGGAGAGCGAGCGATAAAATAGAGGGAGGAAAGAAAGTGTGAGCAGGGAAGTTGGGAGCAGAGCAAAGGCATCGGCAGGGATGAGGTGGAGAGATGGCTGAAGATAGAAGGCGGGTTGTGGGGAAAAAGGGGAGGATGCAGGGTTGCCAGGAGCTATGGGACCTCCAGGAGGTTTATCCCGACTCTCCGAGCCGAGCATCACCTCCATCACACAAACCTGTTCATCCTTTTTTTCCCACACTTTCTCAACTTTTTACTGCAGCAATGCAGTAGGAGTGCTGCTGTTCCACCGTTTTTTTTGTTTTTCTGTCTCAAAGGTGACAGAAATGGAAGAGGAGGGAAAAAATAAAGATTTTCTCCCATTCTGCGTTCATACAGCATGCTATCGGTGCCCCACATCAGAGGCAACAGAAAAGCAATTCACATGCAAATACCAATCTCCCTGTGTACTGAACACAGATTAGAATACAGCAACCTTGCATCACAGACCCCGAACAACGTCGGGTAAGACGCGCCAGATAACACAGATGTAACGCGTCGAAAAGAAACATCAAACGGAGCGGGAAACTGCGGCGACAAAGAAAGCTGTCAATCAAAATGTCTGAACTCCAGCACCCTGTGAGGATCAAACAGAGTATCAAGACAATAAACCACATGTGCCAACTTCTTCTTCTTCTTCTTCTTCTTTTTTTGGGTATTCCTTTTCTGCAGTGAAAGAAACGTGTGCAGCGAGTGGGTAGTGCAGTCAACACACCTCTTTTTGATTTGGCTGTAAAGCTGCCGCAACAGGAGTTGAATCAGCGGCCAAACTATCTCTGAGGCAGTTACGGGCAATTTAAATTAAGCTACAGCAGCTATCATTGCTTTGCCACAGGGCTGGACGGAGCGCAGGCATCATAATGAGGACAGCTGACGATGGAGAAGACCGACTAAAAGTTGATGGGGTGATACTAAAACACAGGTGCAGAACTATATTTTGAACTCTGTTTTTCTCTTGTTTTGATCCAACATGCATAACCCCAAACTCCCACCAAGCAGACACACACACACACACACACATGCTTTCTGTCTCTCTCCCTCGCGTGGTTTAGCGCAAGCTGCTCAGCTTCGCTCCGAGTATGATTGGTGGAGGGCCCATTCCACCGAGAGCTGCGAGCTCGGGGCCTGAATAAACATCCGCTGGGCAAAGCACAGAGTCTGAGAGAGGTGGGGATAGACTGCACATCCAGAGACAATACCCTCGACACCAGCAGCACAAAATCCCCTTCTCTGAAAACCTTGATGCTGATGGGGAGACTCTCTGCTGCAATCGGAGGCCTCTCGTCTTCAAGTGTTGACAAGACAGAGTTGAGTCTGGAGGAAGATTTGGGTAAAGCATGCTTAAGGAAGCAGAACAGTCAAGGATTTTTTTTTTAAGGTTTAAGAAGTGGTGCCAGCAATGAGGAAGGAGTGTTGCGCGGCTGCTGGAGGAATACGAACTGGGTAAACAATAGGAATATATGTATGTGGGAGAGAGAGAACGAGGGAGCCCACGAGGCCAACATATGCATTGGTTTGTGTTTGGTGCAGTGTATATGCATCTTTAGAGCTTTTGTCGGTCAGTCAATAACTTCAGCTCTGACAGCTTGCAGTTCTCCTACCTTGCATCTTCTTCTTTTTTGACGCCTTCTCACGCCCTCTTGTCTCAGGTAGACACACACACACACACACACACACACACACACACACACACACACACACACACACACACAGACACAACACTGATGTTTTATTCTAAGCCTGCTTCCCCCCTCTCTCTCTCTCTCTCTCTCTCTCTCTCTCTCTCTCTCACACCATTTACCACATTCTCCGCCTTCACTACCGCTCCCTGCTGCTTCTCTCTCTCCAGAGGGGGATTTCTGTGGGACAAGTGCCATGTCATGGTTTATGGTTATATAACGTCTGTTTTGTTTGTCTGGTTGTGTGTGTGTGTCTGAGTGTGTGTGTGTGTGTGTGTGTGTGTGTGTGTGTGTGTGTGTGTGTGTGTGTGTGTGTGTGTGTGTGTGTGTGTGTGTGTGTGCGTGCGTGTAAGCCTGGGTGTCTGTCCTGGGCGCAGCTGTGACGTCACAGACATATAACAGGCTTAACTTTGATGAGCCCCCCCACCCCCCAAAATGCCTTGGGGCAATGCAGTGACACGGTTTCACCTCAAAACCACAGAAACATCCTGCAGCAGCGCTTAACACAGAGAGAAACTGCTCTGGGCTGATGATGAGTCTGACATCTCCACGTACGCATGGAGGTGCGCCTAAGGAGTCGTAAACAACAACTACAGAACAGGGGGAAATAAAACAGGCCTGTAGGGGACAAATTAATTTGCTTATTCATGAGGTCCCTCTAAAATAGAGCGTGACCACATATGCGGTGTTATTTTATACTGGTGCTGGTATTTGACTGTCAGATTCACTGTTTGCACATCGGGCTTCATAAACTCCTCTGCACCCTTCAAATATATGTATTGGATGTTTATAAAGTTTACCAGGTTCCTTGTAAACTACTTATTGTTTGTCTCTTTAATGACTTAATCTGAGGAATTGCCACAAATAATGATTATAGTAAAGCCTGTGTTACATTTAAATGAAAATAAAAAGTTGAATTCATAAGAAAACCATCATTTTATGTAACTTTTTTTTCTTCTTTTTTCTCATCCTTTTACTCATCTGGTGACCCCCGACTAATTATTGTCGGATTCCTGGTTACGGCCAGTTAAAATCTAACATTTGACCCATTCTCCACTGTCAGAAGT